>BKCH01000937.1:0-181018 GCA_008635985.1 Ficus erecta | reverse complement strand
TTTTTCACTAATATCACGATCCCTGTCCCTTGTAATTTTACTTTTCTTCCCCCATAGCCGCATCTTTAGCTTCTAACCTTCTCTCCCTTTCCCGCTCTCGGCGTCGCTCCTCACGAATTTTCTCCCTCTGCAATCGCTCTTTTCCCTTTCTTCTCTCGTCTCCTCTTGGATAATCTGGCTCTCTGTCTCTTGGACGGTCATAGTCCCCTCTTGTGTCAGCAGCGTCCACTGTGCTTTTCTCGGATGGCATGGGAATTGCAGACGGGGGTGCTGCACCGGTTCTCTCGGAGCGGGCCTTTTGAGCTAAAGCACGCAGTTCCTGCTCCTTCTTTTCCTTCTCCTTCATGAGCATCTCCTTCTGAACTTTGGATCTCATAGAAACAGCTTCTCTTGCCTTCTGCTCAGCAACATACAAAGCTTCAGAGAGCTTCGCAAAGTTATCATTAATCTGAACATCCTGAAGCCCTCTCCCATCAGCGGCAAGACGTTTGTCAAGAGGAATAGTATAACCCTTCGGGTTCTTCCAGTTTGAAATGCAAGGAGGAATTTTCCAATCCTGTTGATCCTTCACAGTCACAGGTCGGGGAGGAGAATGCATAACTGGCACAGGTGGTGAGCCAGAAGCCTTTGGTACCCGCTTATGCTTGAACTTGGGAGGCTCAAGCGGGTCCACAGGCATATCCACCATCCTAATAATCCTCTCCTTCGCACCCGAATTGAAGGCAGCAGATTGCTGGGACGACTTGTACTTGATAAACTTCGAGTCAGATGACTGTTTGGGCACATTCTTTGGCTGCGCCGCACTCAATCTCACATTGACAATCTTTTCAAGCGCCGCTTTAGTTTCTTGTGTGTTGTTTCTTCGATTTCCTTCTCAAGGTCGTCTTCCTCCTCATATTCATCTGCATCATCCTTCAAAATCTTCGGTATGAGATCCTTATGCTGAGAGTAGACAATCTTTTTGGCATTCTCGTTCTGCTTCACAATAGCATCATAAGCAATGTTACCGTGGGCATCAACTGTGACTGGTAGGATTTTCGATCCGGACTTATTCGACTTATCCCTACCCATGCCAAGAGGGTACTGAGCTACATGAATCTCCGGAAACGCCCCGCCATCACCAAAATCCTCCCTTCCGAGGAACAAATCCCGCACGCTTTAAGTAAGGAGGAACCAGGTTGGGGTTGACAACAGAGGCCTGTTCTGCCTCAGATGAGCTGAACCGCTGCTTGAACCACGGATCATTTGAGTGATCATAATGCAAAGCAGTCGTCGATTTTACCGGCGGAAGAAAATCCTTCAAACTCGCCATCGCAATTTGTTGATCAAACTACGTCTAAGAGCTGAAATTCCATTAACAAAGAAAAATCAAAATGAATCAGGTCAAGGCAATAATTATTTGGTGGAAAAAACAATATAAATCTTATCTTGCAAAAAACAAATAATAATAATAATAAATAATAAATAAATAAATAAACATCTATAAACCAAAGCCATTCATGTTAATGTTAATGTTAATGATTCAACATGTACTCTCTGAAACACTCGGTTCAGTTCAAAAGGACATTAAAAAAAATGCATTTGCAACTACTAACCATATCATTTTATTTAAACTGGGGAAAAAAGCCTAATAACCAGAAGTTCACAAACATAAAAAATAAAAATAAAAAAAGAAAAGAAAGCGGAAATCGAAGATAAAAGAAAGAAAGATACCTTGTTGAAGTGTTGTTGTAAAGAGCTGTGTGCTTCTTCAGATCCCGAACCAAGAAGAGAGAACCGGATACGGACAGGAAGAATTTTAGAGAGAGAGAGAGAGAGGCGGATTGGGAAAAGAAAAACTCAAATAAGAACTCTCAGCTCAATTAAGAGAGAGAGAGAGAGAGAGAGGGATAAATGATAAACTAGCCTTGATCTTGGCGGTGGCCGCAGTTTCGAAGGCCGGAGAGGAGAGAGCAACGGAGGGGAAGATAGAAAGAGATGGAAGGATAGACAGAGAACTAGGGTTTTAAAAAGGGACGGAGAATTTGCTAAAACCAAAGTCAAATTGCGATGAGGATTCGACTTACACCTCCACCCTTTTTCTTTTTCTTTTTCTTTTTTCTTTTGTTTTTTGTTTTTTGTTTTTGTTTTTTGTTTTTTGTTTTTTAATTCTAAAGAGTAAAGACACCTCCGATTGTGCTTTGGGATCCAGAGCCCAAATTTTTTAAGTTTAACAAATGACAAATTTTTCATAATAAGTTAAAAGGTCTTTTTTTTTTTTTCTTTTTAATGATCAATAAATTTTATTAAATAATCAAATTTAATGTTTATCACGGAAAGTTGTGATATAGTGGTTAAGGGTCTTATCCAAAATCTCTCAATTCTTTCACCAATATTCAAATCATGTAGCCTACAAGTCAAGGCCCTGCTTCAGCTTTGGTTATTGAAACGTTAAGCCTAGGGGCAAATGTTAATGACCCTCGGTTGAAAGTTAAGGTCAGGGGCAAGCATTAGTGACCCTCAATTGAAAGCTTGATGAAACTGGATATAAACCATAATTACTCCTCGATGGTTCCCGGGATTACTATCTAGCTAAAGGGATGTGGAAATAAGACAAACACCACCTGATTCCCCTTTTTTTCGAAGCAAAAAAAAAAAATCAAATCAAGTATTTATGAGCAGAGCTAAAATTAAAAATACCTTGAGGTTTTTTTTTTTTTTTTTTTTTTTTACATTGATGAAATGATTTTCTACACTAAACAAATTTTGTTGGAGGTTTTTAACATGAACTCGAAAAACAAAGAAATTATCATAACATTCCTATACAAGTAAAACGTGATACTTCAATAAATACGGTGGAGGCTTATGCCCCAAATTAGATCGAACTAGAAATTAACATGAAAATGACCAAGTTAATGCGGCTCTAGTCTCTCTCTCTCTATAACTATCTAGTACATATATTTTAAAGAGCTAATGAACTCTTTTGATCATGTTTTCTTTGCTTATCAAGTGACAACCATATGGATGCCACATCATCGCCACGTGTTTTTTTTTTCTTTGCTTGTCTACTCTGCACGCGATAAGCACATGCCATACAACTAGTACATAGGAAAAAGAGAGAACATTCCGAGCCAGAAACCTTTTCCTAGCTTCATTCCTGTAGTCCAATCTTCAATAGTCTTTGTTGGTTTCAAAAAGGATGTTCTGAAACAAGTTGAAAGCTCCAACTTCTCATTTCTATCAAATTCATAGAGATTTAGACACACCTCTACTTGTTATTCATGTACCAGTTACTAATCTAGCTAAAGATTAATGTACATTTCAAAATATCCTCTATGCATAGGAGTATCTATATTTTATAAGCAATCCAAAAAAAAAAAAAAAAAGACATGAAATAAAAGTTCAAACATCTCTAGACAAGAAACTCAAGCAACATAAAACAATATCGGTAATGTTCTTGAGCAAACTGTGGCTTAAAGGAAGGACAAAGGTTTACATTCTCATCTGGGTCGAACATCGATTCAACACCTCTTCGGTGAAATTGCCCTCCATTCAAGTAAAACCAACAAAACATGCTCGCCGGCGGGCAAGTCCAAATAGAATCTGCCATAACTAAATAATTTCCAGAAAGATAGCATACATTTCACGTTCTCTAACATCCAAAAAAAAATGAAAGGATGCAAACCATGAAACCAAAAGGTGATGAATGTTTTTAACTTGCCAATCTTCTAAAGAGACGACGTACATGTCCATTTCAGTGCCTCGTAAATGTTTCCAAAGCCTCTTCGGTCCTAAATTAGATGCTCATCTTCTTCAACAGTGAGAAGAGGAGAAATATGTAGTGAAAACATGTAAAACAACAAATCTAAAACGAGTCGACAAAAGTGACAACAAGAGAATACGAAATCACTTCATGGTTCAATGTCTGTCACCCCCAATAAAATGGAGTTGGGGTCGTTGGATCCAAGTAGGGGCATATACTCCGATCCTCTCACGTGAACACTGAAGCAAGCTACAACAAACAAACTCGCTATATGAGACAGTCAAGTAGAATTACAAAGTTAGTAAATACACATTTAAAGAAATCTACACAGGCAATAAAATTAGAGTCTGAGAATGTGCATGAAAAGAATCTCAAATTCAACTCAGGTTAACCAAAAAATCTTAAAACTTCGTTTTTGATAGCCAATTTCAGGACACCTCCTCTAAAAATGAAATTAAGCAAAATTTAATAAATATATATACTATTCAATTTTGAGATTTTTACAACTAAACTAGTTAAAAACATGTGCGATACACATTATGAGACGTATTTGAGGAAATTTATCTAAATAGAAAAAATATATAAGTAAAATTAGACAAAAAAAAAATCAACAAAGTACCTGAAAATAGAAAAAAAAAATAAATAAATAAATAATAAAAAAAAAGGAGACATGAAAAAAAAAAGACATGATAAAAGGACTAAAATGTTAAAAAATACATAAAAAGGACTAAAATGAAAAACAATGGGGTGAAAGGGAAAAAAAGGACTAAAATGGCATGTGTTCGCACGTGCGAAATAAATAAATAAAGCAAATTAATAACAAAAATATAAAAGAAACTATTTTAAAAATAACCAAAAAATTTATGAAAAAAAAAAAGACCAATATAAAATTAAAAGTGACTAAAATGAGAGAATAACTAAACTTTAGAGCGAAAATATAAAAAAATGAAGGACTAAAAAAGAAAAATTGATTTCGAAGGGACTAAAATGAAAAAAACAAATAAATTTTTAGGGTAAAAAACAAAAAAAAAAAAAAAAAAGGACCCAAAAAAAAAAAGAAAATCTGTTTTCGTCCAAAACGAACCGTTTTCGTCCAAAACGGTAAAACTTTTCATACTTTCTATATAATGTATAAATAATAGTTGCAAATTGATTGTCAAAAAAACCCCAGAAATACTAAATTGTGCTCGGCCACTAAAACATTCATATACATATATATATATATATGGTGAAATATGGCACTGGTTGACTGCAACAAAGGAAGTACCCAGGCTGGAGTCACCTACATGATCAACGGTTCTTTACATTGAATAATTGGCTATACTGAAGACACACACAGAATCATGCATATCAAGAAGCAGTGATGTCAATATAATACTCAACTAGCGTGTTGGCAAAATACAAACACAAGGATTTTTTTAACTTATTATCACTTCAAATAGTTATTTCCATTGTTCTCTGAGTTCTAAAGAATGATTCCCAAGGAAAGCACAGTAATGCACCCAACTTTGCGGAAGAGTAAAAAAAATGTCAAAATAATACCGTTCTCCGATCTTTGTTACGCTTTGAAGCATTGTATCCATCTTGATTTCATATCATAACTATCATCCATGATTGGAGCCACAAGGGTCAGTTCCCTGTAGATATCACGTACAAACTTGCATATATTCTGAGCATACTCAACCTCACCATCTGATATTCGACCAATTGCCAGCCGCATCAGCTCTCCAGTCAAATCAGCAAGCTACACATGAACACAGAGCACCACTTTTGAACATATATCCATGAGTTATGTGAGTTTGCTAGAGGATGTATATGTGCATATGCCTCCCAACAAAATTCCAGTTGAATTTGCAAGTGTACATCAATGCAGAGCAATCGTACAAACAAAGTTTTTGCGCCTGTGCTTACAACAATTATGTGCATGCGTGCGCACATCTCCCTGTATTATCCCAATATTAGCATGTACCAGATGATCGGTCCATATTTAATCTTGTAATTGTTTCCAAAAGCAGTCTCGCTAATTCTGAAAAGTAAGCTCCAATTACTCAATTTGACTACTTTGATAATGATAGAGACCAAAACTATATTTATAGACTATAGTAGCTAGTGTACTATAGTAACTTCCATTACACTAGCTTTCTACCTTTCTGGATGTCTGTCTACTATTAACACCATTTACATGCTACTTAGACGACATATACTACACCAGCAGAGTTGGAAATGCAGGCAATTACCCCCAAGAGATAGTCAAGGACATTGATTTGCAAAGGCGCAAGGGATGGATCACTAAGGGGCAGCAAGGTTGGCATTTATCTCATCAAGATGCAAAAGAGACCCGCTTCTACAGAACCTACGAATGTGGCAGCTTCAACATATTCCTTGTACCTAAAAAGATCCCAAGGATAAATAACCCAACCAAAAAATACACGTTGCCGGATAACAAATGAGAATAAGAGAGCACCCCAGGCGAATACGCTCGTCCTTAGCTTCCAAAAGTCACTTCCTTGCAGTTCTTTTACCAATCGAGACATACACTGATCTGTCACAGCTGCTAAATCCTTTTCTGCTTTTTCCAGAACTCCTCTCTGTTGTATTTACTAATTCTGTTAAAAATGGAATTTATAAACCTTTAAGTGCATGCCAGAAACACCATGAGGCAAGCTTGCAAAGACTGTAACGTGACCATCTTAGGTCATAACAATCTCACGAATCAAATTAAAGCATGATAAGGACAATGAAAATCCAAAGACAGTAAGTGAAATTAGATTTCATTTGTTACTGGTAAGTAGTTACTAACCTCGGAAACACTAAGCAACTTATGATAATGAAAAACTTAAATATATATATATATATATATATATATAATTAACAAGGAAATCAAATTATTTAAGTGCTCTCAATGTAGTTACCTGTGCACCTGAAAAATGACCTTTTTGCTGTAATGGTGATATCACGACTTGCTTTTACAACTCTTCTTCCCGTTTTTCATTCTACAAAACATAAATTAGTGGGATCGGTAAATAAAAGAACAATAGTTCTGATAACACGATGATACATTCTCAAGAAACAATGATATTTCTTCCACCAAAAAACGATTTGCCAATATATTAATAAAAGCAGCTGTTACTGGAAGGACAAATAATAAATGCTTAATAAAAAATAAAAATTTCTTATACTTCTGCTTTCTTCTCCGTTAGGTTGTGTTTGGCACGAGTGAAACAAAATAGGAAGGAAAGAAATATACAACCTAGGTGAGGAAAATGGAGAAGAAAGGGATGACATTTCTTTTAACATGTTTAGTAGGAATCCCCTCCTCTTTTTTCTCCTACCAAACAACCATGGATCCCAAAATCCTTCCACTAATCCCCTCAGTGCCTCAACCCTCTCCCTCCTAAGTCCCTACCAAACAGATCTTAGAGTCGCTTGTAGGTGAAGTGTTTCAGCAACACATTATTCACTTCTCAATATATACGTATACACACATCTATACAATGAACCATGAGATCTTCCTAACTCCCCAGCTCAACATTTCCAGAAGCAAGTCCAAACCACGGATTAGTTCCTGATCCTAGCTATTCTCTAGGGGAGTTCTCCAAATAAAAAGGCATCAACTTTAGCTACAAATTGGTAAACCAGTAAAACCATACTCTTATCGATCAACGTCCTTCACAGATTCAAACAAAAAGACATTTCGAAGAAAGGTAGGAAAATTTGAAGGCTAATTTTTACAAAAACCTAGCTCTCCACTTAGTTTTCAGAGTCGGAGATTTCTAGCACAGCAACGGAGATTTCCAGTGCAAAGCTTTAGGTCGAAGAAACCGAACGACAAAAATTAGGGATTACAGAGAGAGAGAGAGGTTTACAAGCGTATTGAGATAGTCGGGTCGTAATTGGGAGAAGGCGTCGGCCATGGACGATTCGGTGGTCATCGTCCTGGCCCTCTTCGGAGCCCTCTGCGCCGCCGTGCCTGCAACTTGAGCGACAAAACCCTCCACGATGAGAGATAGTAAACAATCGAATCATCAATTCTAGAAAGAGAAAACGAGGAGAGAGAGAGAGAGAGGAAGTTACAGAGGTGAAGGCGCTGGGGTTTGGAAGCTATGAGAGATGGAAGTAGTGATAACCTCTGGAGCGCGCAGCTGCGGAAGAACATCTGTCGCTTCTCCCAACAACACGACACTCCCGGCCTGCCCCCAACTTCACCGCGCGCTAAACGCCCGACACGCGGTGTTCACCATTTTAACGGCGTCGTTTCGCGATGCAAAAAGCTCCTAAAAACTAGTACCCTGTTTCGTTTTTGAGATTGTTTTTAGCCTGTTTGAATTAAGATTTTTAATTGAGTTGAAGATAAATAAAATAGAGAATTAGAATTGAACATTTGATAAAAGTTTAAGTTGAAAAGTTTAATTTGAATGAGTATTTGAATGTAAAAAATTTAAGATAAAAAATTTAACTTGAAATGAAAAGCCTATGTTTAGTAACAAAATTTAACCCCAACTAAATGATATTCAGGTAAATAATACGTCTCTTGTCGAAATAAATTAAGGAAACAATCCTTATTCACGTATCCCGAATTGACTACGTAAATTTTCCTATTAAGTACGCATTATCAAAAAAAAAAAAAAAACCATATAATAGTAATATGGCCAATTCTACGTGGGCGTCTGGTCGACATACTTTTTCCCCCACCATGAAGTATAAATTGTTTACCCCTGGATTAAGATCGGATGGTAAAGATCAACGAAGTATACCAAAGTGAAATAAGATCTCCCACATATGATACAATTTCTTAAAAATCAAAACAAATTTTTTTAAAAAAAATGGAAGTTAACGCTCTGTCGGGATGTGGGAGGAGCTCCCGCCGCCGGCGAACTTGGATCCAACAGGTGGTGGTTCGTCGGACCGGAAAAAGCACGCGAGGCGACAGACTTGGGCATCCACTCTACGCAACCCGTCCTCCGGCATCTTGCCCATGCTGGCGACCTCCTCTGCAAACAGCCGACGTCTCGGAGGGGACCCGAAGACCTCACTGCTTTCCTCGCTGACGGGCTCCTCCTCACGCCAGATCTCGTGCCCCCCGCCGTCATTCCGCATCATCACCTGCGACTGGTGAACCCAGATCTAAAGCTCAACCTTGACCTCGCTGCTCTCCTCGCCGACGGGCTCCTCCCACCGCCGGATCTCGTGCCCCACCGTCATTCCCCGATAACCGATCTGTCCAACAACTCGGGTTTGGACGATCCCCCATGGGCGACGGCCCGAACAATCTCCTCCGTCTAAACATTGGCGACCTTGTCCGTCCGCCGAGTTGCTAACGAAATCCCACCATTGAGTATGAGTGGAGATGGGCGAGGGGGGGAGCTGTAGGCGGTGGGTGCACATGATCAATCACTGTGAGACAGCAGAGGGAGGGTTGGGCGCACAGTAAACCGAGTTTGATTTACTGTGCAACGGTCCAATGCATAGTTGGGACCAAACTTACTCACCAAATGGATTGAGTTCAGTTTGAACTAAAAAAATTGAGTCTAAACTGACTCACCAAACACAGCCTTAGGCAACATTACAAACTTTTAATACAGTATTTTCTCTCACAAATTTACTTTTCAAGCCTATAATCTAAATAATTTTCATATTATCAAAAAACAAATGGTAACAAAACTACTTCTTAGAGAGAGGGCTCTGAGACAAAGGGAGAGAGATTGCTGGCTGGGGTCGGTGGTTCGGCTTTCCGTCGAGCTGCTAGCCTATGACGTTTGCAAGGGAGGTGGCAGAGGTAACAAAGAGCAAGTTCGGGCCGTCGAATTGAGAGGTTGTCACCAGTTTGGAGTCACTGTTTTGGGGGGTTTTTCACAGCTTTCTATGGCAGATCTAGGACGAGTTTCAAGTGGGTTTGCATTGAAACTCCGAGATCTAGATCGGGGGAGAGAGGCGAGGCGGAGGGGTGGCACGTGTGGAGTTCCCTGGCCGGCTTCAGTGGCACATGATTCCCATGCGCTGTAGAGATCTTGCAGGTTTGGTCACCGCCACTGGTTTTGGTCCCCATCAGAGCCCCAACCGCACCTTTCACCATACCGACGTTGACATGCTTGTTTTCTTTTGGTTGCTTTTGTGGATTTCCTCTATTTTTTGTTGTTGTTTTTGTTGTTTGGGTATTCTCTAGTTGGTGTTTGTAATAAGAACGGTGGTTTCCCCCACCAATTCTTTGTTTGTTTTTTTTATACTCTTTTGAAATTTGGCAATAGATGGGAGGTTAGTGGATGGTTAGGTCTAGTTTGGTGGGCGGAACTTGTTTCTGGTTCACCCTTGGTAGGAGCTTTGCTCCATGTTTGGGATAGGGGTGTGCTCCGGCATTCCCCGAGTAGACTGATGACTTGCATTATGCCCAATTATTTATTGGTAGTAGTTGTATCATCGGAAAGTTCCCTAACCTTTCAATGGCTTTCCGGTGTTTGCCTTTCCAATTGTTGTTTCTATGGGCCTAATCCCTCGTGTTCTATGGACCTAGTCTTTTTTATGTATTTCTAACCCTTTAGGTGTTTTTTAATAAAAGTATCTTTTCTAGCCAAAAAAAAAAAAAAAAAAATGGTAACATACATAATGTAACAATTGTTTTATACTTGACTCTATCATAATATGTAAAAATTCAAATCCTCATTTTTAAATTTAAAAAGAAAAATGAAGTCTTCTATTATTGCCAAAAAAAACAAAAAACAAAAAAACAAAAGTTCTTACACATATATCATAATTGTAAGAACATAATTCTTGTACTTCGACTTATGAACAATCCTAATTTTAATCATCCTTCAAAAATTTATCTTGGTTTTCTTTTTAAAAAGTATATGAATAATTTGTTTAAATTGTTACTTTGGGTTTGTTTGGTGTTTGGGTTTGAGTTAAGTTTTTTAAGTTTAAATAGTAAATTTTGTTGACTTTTTAAAAAAGACAAAACACTTTTTCAGAAAAGATAAAAAACTTTTTCAGAAAAAGACAAAAATTTGAGTTCAAACTTGATGTTTGAACTTGAGCTCCAAACGGAGACTAAATTAAGAAATTTTAAGAATAACTTACTAGAAAATTCATGACAAGTTGGCTAAAAAGGTACTAAATATTTATTTAAAAAAAATAAGCTATTTTTACTCATAGTTATGAATTAAAAAAAAAGGTACTAAAAAATTACTTAAAAAATAAGTAATTTTTATATATAGTTATTGAATTATATATTCAATATCTTGTACGGGTTTTTGACTTTTACTTTGAATATACAGTGCATATTTTAAATTCTTATATTATTATGTAAATGATTACTCTATAAGTAATTAAACATAAAAACTAACATGGCAGTGATTTTAAAATCACTATTTATTTTATAGTCATTTAATAATATCTATAAAATCTCTCATTCTCTATTATCCATTGCTGATTTATCACCGTCATCAAATACTATTATATATTATGGATGATAAGGACTTCTCCAAAATAGGTTTTTTCTTTTAAAAATGCTTTTTCAAAAAACAAAAAAAAAAAAAAAACTAAAACAAAAAACAATTTCAAAATCATCCTCACATGATATTTTTTTTGTGTCTAATTCTTGATAAATTAGACCAAACGATCATTTGGATAACAACATAAAAATTCGGGTGATCTATTTTTATGAAAAAAACCAAAAAAAAAAATTCGAGGGTTAAGATGACATTGGGTATACAATTCTGAGCTTATTTGGAAAATCTCATACCCTTAATCAAAAGCACGTCGTCCTGCCTCTAGTGTTATCACATAACAACCACATCATTATTATGTGATTATCTACACGGTGGTCTAATAAACGTCATGTGAATTATTTTTTTTTTTTATTTATTTATTTTGTTTGTTTATTTTTTTACTAGCCACGTAATACAACTAGTAATTAGAAAAGAAAAAAAGAAAAATCAAATACCATGTTCTCTTAAAAACGACGTCGCATCATCACCGCAACCGGTTTTTCTCCCCTTGGGTCCCGCTAGGCAGGCTGGAAAGGAAATCAATTTGGCGTGCGCGCGCCAACCCCGTGGTATTTTTCTTCTCGTCTTCTTCTTCTCCTCGTTCGGCTGCTGGGTGATTCCACTGTAACACTGAAACCAAACGAAATCGCTCACAGCAGAGCCAAGAGAGAGAGATTGAAAATGGTGACGCTGGTGGTGGCGACAAGCGCCGATCCGGCGTCCATCAACCCCTTGAACGCCCTCCTCGCCATGCCTGGCTGGAATCCCTGCCCTTCCTTACAGGTTTGGTTTCATCGTTTCTTCTCCGATTCCGTTCTGCAATTCACTGCTTTAAGCACCATTTCTGTAGAATGCCGATCTCAATTTTCCTTTTTTTTTTTTTTTTTTGGTTTTCGATGAAAATGGAAAATAAAAAGGATATGAAGAGCTTTGCGAATCGAGAAGTTAGGGTTCTGGTGCACGAGAAGAGCATAGTGGGGGAGGATCGCTTGGACAAGCGGTGGGGAGGACGCCACCGGCGAGGTCGTCGACGAAGTCATCTTCTTTAGCAAACCACACCGCCGTCTCCAACCGACCCGCCCTCACTGTTCACCCCATTGTATTTTTGCTACTTTTCTCGCTCTCGAGTTGATTGTTTGGTAGTGGAATGGAAAATTGAAAGGAATTGGAATGAAAATGAATGAGGATTTGAGATTTTTTTTTTTTTTTTTTAATCAGTGTTTTACTAAGCTTTTCGGAATCAAAATGAAAAAAATAGCTTGATTAGTTTTCTAACATGTAATCCATTTGCTAAAATGACAGCTTGGGTTATTTTCTGTTATTGTTGAAGATGTACTATTTGACAGGATTTGAAGCTAGTTTTCCATTAGGCTGTGCTTGGTATGAGGGAAAGAAAGTAGGAATGAATGAAATATATATATATATATATATATATATATATCAGACGAGGAATATGGAGAGGAAATAGATGACATTTTTCAAGGATCAAAATTAGAGACTTGTGGAGAATCTAATCCGTCGTATCAAACAATGATAATTCTTAAAGTTCATCCATTTGCTTTCTTGATTTGCTCAAATACTTGGATCTTCTAAAAATCGATTATTTAATTTATTGGTGAATGCATGAAGGCGTTGATTTTATTTAAATTTTGCTTGGAGTGTGGCCTTTTTCAGTGATGGGTTATGATAAATTGGTACAGGGGTCCCTCATTTGCGTGAAGGGGATGTTGCTCCTCAAGGAGGAAAACCTGGATGGGCGGCACCGCCTAATCCTCGGATAGGGCCATGGCTTCGACTATTGAAGAAGATTGCAGAATCTCAGAACCTAGTTCCTGAGTTTGAGGTATGTTGCTTTTAGATTTGCATTGACAATTTTTTTTTCCCCATTTATTGGGTTAAAAGAGACAGCCTTATGCTGTTTTACCTCAATGTAGATTACCTTGGAGGGTACTCATCATGGACCCGAGACGAATAAGCCGACCATGTTTCTGGAGATTGGTCAGTTTCTCTTACTCTGTTCCGATTTTAAGTTTTCTGTTACGTTTCAAGGAATGATAATTATTTGGAACAGTTGCAACTTGTTATATTTGCACTATTATGCTAGTAATTTCTTTAACCATTCAACACGTAAGGCATGGCTGCCCGTCACTTCTGAACCCTACTAGTTTTTTTTGATAGGCCTGAGCCCTAGTATTTGTTTGCATAAACATCAGGAATCCTACATAACATGATCATTTTCAGTTTGCATTTCTAACTTCTGTATTTTGGCTACTTCCTAATTCTGTAGGTAGTACAGAGGACTATTGGAAGAGGCAGGATGCAGCTAAAGTTATGGCCCAGGTTGAGTAGACATTCTATGGTTTTAGTTTATTTTTCATTGACAAGCCCCTAGTTTAGTTTTTGAACTAGCAAAGTTTACTTTTGATCGTATTTTCTCTTTTTCCTTAAAACTAATGTCAATGGTTTATTTTCCTTCATGCTTTCTGGACTTATCATTTGTTATAGTAAAAATAATGGCCGACTGTTTTTTGCTAAAACCAAGTAATTGTAATTAGTAGACATTGAAAGCAGAAGCTGGGGATACAGGCCGGTCAAATTATGGATATTTGCCTTGATGTTTTTTCATTGCTTACCATCTTTCTTGTTTAAAATTTAAAAACCCGTTCGATTTGGAAGATGTCAATGTAATAATCTGGACGCTCTTAGAAAGTTAGATTTTTTGTTGGCATTTTCTACCTAATTGGTGCTATGGGTGTTTGCAGCTGGTATGGAAGGACTAGGACTTGGAGGGGAGGCTGATGTCGGAAACTGGAGCAGGTATCATTAAAACAAGTAGAATTTGTTCTGTTAGACGCATCTCTTAAATTTTGATTCGGGAATTTTTTTTTTTTTTTCCCCCTTTCTACGCTGAACTATAATTTACCTACTTCATTACACCTTCCAATGGAAGTATGCTGGTAACTCATTTGCCATGGCAAGCATGTTAATTGGCTGTCAACTTACATCAACTTGTTCAATGTGTTGACAAGTTTTTTCCACTACTATTTATCTTAATGCCATGCTCCCCTAACCTAATTTTAACTTCCTGATGTCTTAGGGAGAATGATAAGAAGAGAGTCCTTCTTGGGATAGGTGGTGGGCATTACGCGCCTCGGCATATGGATATAGTTCTGTAATTTTCAGAATCTCTAAGCTTTTTCATTACAATCTTTGTTTATGACTATTGTGAGCTCATCCTTTGTCTCCATGCTTCTTCTGCCTTTCTGGTGTGTGTATATTCTTTTCCGATGGGTATATTACAATACATAATAATAATTGCTTTGCACATTTTGACTGTAATACCACTGATTATTCAGGGATATCACCTCTGTGATTTTTACTCGTGCGTTCTGTTTAGATCTTTAAGCAGATGATAAATCTTTTTGTTTAAGGTTAACATAGTGGGATGTATGTCTCACCTTCAAATATACTCTCGCTATATTTTTTTTTTTTCAATCGCAGGAAAGATGGTGTTTGGGTGGGCCATCTACTTTCAGGATATTCTCTGCCAATGGAAGATCCAAACCAGTCAAAAGCTGGGAAAAGTTCTGAAGGTATTGGTGGGACTTGGAAAGGAGCAATTAAAGCAGCCTTTGAGGCAACAAGATTGGGATTCCCTGGTGGGGAAATTGTTGCCCATCTTGATCACAAGTAAGTTTTATCAAAACTACAAGTAGATATTCCATCAAACAACTATATTCACATTCCGAACATTTCATGCTAGCTTGGTTTCACAGAGAACGGGATCGTTATGTGCGGTGTGGTAATTTATTAGCAATCAGCATTCCCTCATGTATGTTTGTCGCTTTTGAGGAACACTATGCAACGTATCTCTATTACTAAGCCGATATGCTTGAAACATAAAAGATGGCAGTTGATTTTCATTTCAAAGTGCAATATTTCTCGCATGACCGCCTAACATTTGAACAAGCGAAAGAAGAGTGCAATAAACACAAAATCGTATAGTGTATCGTAACGAGGTCATGTTGCAAATTGGTGCATTATATAGCAGGCATAGCCTAGCTATAATTCTACACCTGACTCTATCAAAAGCTGTAGAGTTCGAGTACCCCCCACTCCCAAGTTCAAAAAGATATAGTAATTTTTTATTCTGGTTTATAACTTATGTGTGCTGTATTACTCTCTAGGGACGCTGTTAGAGTTCTATCATAAACTTTCTCGTCATTGCTCAAGCTTTTTTCTTCAACTTTTTGGTTGCAGGAGTTTCAAGAGCTGGCAGAAGAAACGCCATAACAGGATTCTTGGGCGAGCAGAACATTAAAATTGGTAAACCGAATGATTTTTTCTGAGCTTGCTTGATAAAATAAGCTGAGCATGATCTCCGAAGATACAATTGATGATAGTCGGCGGATTAAGTGTGCTATATAGTAGATCGATTCATAGACCCAACAAGGCCATCTACCCATTTCTGTGGCTGACGATGAATGGAAGAACTCCATCCAGATGAATATTCACTGCAAATGCGTGGTAGTGATAAGTTGGCTTTGTATGGTTTTTTTTGCCAAATGGGTTCATACACTTGTTATACGGTATGATTTATCAGAAATATGTGGGGCTGCTTAAAATATTGGTTTCTCCTGCACGAGATTTTCATGTTTTTCAGCTTCAAAGCCAGTGTTCTGATATGTAATTATCAGATTTAATCTTGAATGTAATTCTATCACTTTTAGATAGATCAATCGCTCTCAGATCATTCAAAATGTTTAAAGGGAGCTTCTAAGTAGGATCTTTTATTTGAGTTGTCGATAGAAATTGCTTCTTAACCGTGTGATTAAGGATACGTTTGAACATCATGTATGAACCTAAAATTTTCATTTCAGTTTGTCTTTTTCTGAAAAATCAAGGAAATTATAATTAGTTTTAAAAAACTTAATCAATTGTAATTTAAAAATTTTATTCCTAACTGGTGCAAGTTTTTAACGGTATAATCTATGAGCATCCATGTTAAATGGTAACAATAGTAACAATATAAGATACGGAACTAATTTAGTCATTGATTATATAGAACTGCTTTTGTCATTGAGGATGACAAATTAAAAAGAAAGGGAATTCTTTATAGAGTTGTTTTCCCAAACGGAATTCTTTATTACAGTGGGTTGCAGCCAAAAAAGTTTCAAATTTTCTATACGAGACTAGATTCGTTGGTCATGACGCATCCAACTAGCCGCAATATAACATGCAACGCAGTCAGTTTACTCAGTTTAAAAAAAAAAAAAAAAGTTTACTCACTTTTTTTTTTTTTTTTTAAGTCAAATATACGGGGGAAAAAAAAGGAAGAAGATATATGTATATTTATCCATAAAATCATCACATGTGGACTCACTTTTGTACCTTGTCATGATGATCACGAGAGAACTGATGAATACTAATTATCTGAACATAAGCTCTTCTTTGACTTTCTTTCAAGTACGTAAAAACGTGGGGAGAAAAAAAAAAAAAAAAAACAAAACAGTTATTTCAATTTTACGGAGTATATAAAAATTTTAACAAAAATATGCATCAATAATGTCCGTGATGTAATTTTTAAATAAACAATGGAAAATTTTTAAGCAAAAAAAAATAATAATAATAATAAAATAAAAGATATGGGGCCAGCACCAGCGCCAGCGGGAATGCGGTTGCCCATGAAAGAGTCTTTTCACTTGGGCAACGCCTTCAAACATATTCTGCCTATTTTGCATTAGAATTGGTAGCCATGTCTTTTGGATTTTCCATAAGGACACAAGTCACGCTACAAAAACAAAAAAACAAAAACAGAACAACCTAAAAACTAATGTTTTTGGTCTGAAAATGTTAAAACAAAAAACTGTTTTGGTCTGAAAAATATTAAAACAAAAAAAGATTTCATTATCTTAGACGTTGGAGGGGTCTCTTTCCCTACAACTCCCGAGTTATATATACATATATATATAGATGTATAGACACACACACATATCACATTATCATGATAAACTTGTGGTGATTATTATGTTTCCGATTGATGACATGATGATATTTTGCTCGTCTCCATCACTCATTACCCAGCATTCATTCCTTTATCCCCCACTTGCAAATAAACATTTCCATTGTTCTGGCCGCTTTATATTATCGAATTATTATATGGTAATTAATTATAATTAGACCCTCAAATAAGAACAATATCAGCACTAGTTGAATCACCAAAGCCGTGGAAAGAGTTATGGATATATTTTTTACTTATTATAATTTAAGTTTTTTGATGCATCCAAAGAATTGATGAGCCATAAACTAAACTTATCGAAACAAATTAAACCGTTTTTTTTTTTTTTTTTTAAGGATGTACCATGTATAATTTAAGTGATTTGAAGGTGAAAATAAAAGATTTTAGCAATTGAGATTGTTTCCAAATAAAAAGTTGGAAAGAAATTACATTTGAGATTATTTAATTTCATCATTTAGTGGCTAATATTTGAGTTGCATGGGACATCACAAAACAATAGCTTTAACTAATTTTTGATCCATAAAAAAAAAATTTGATGAGCTGCAAAATAAACTTTTGTAGAAAAGACAAAAAACTTTTTCAGAATGAGTTTGAGTTGAAATTTTTAAGTTTAAATAGTAATTTTTTTTGAATTTTTAGAAAAGACAAAAAATTTTTTTCAGAAAAAGACAAAAACTGAATTGAAAAATTTGAGTTTGAGTTAAAATGCCAAACTCCCCCTTATACATTTGAAATCTTATTTAGGAAGCTATTCTTTTTTTATTATTATTTTATTTTCTTATACAAAACATTAGTTGGCAGTTAGAAATTGGAGTGTACTTCAGTGAATTGTATTTGTCTTTTTTCTTTTACCCCTCTTTTTAAAGACATGGAAAAAGCAGTGAACTTGAAGTAAAAGAAAAGTACAAGAATCCAAAATCTGTGTAACAACGCAGCTTAGAATAATATCCCATGACAGCCAAAGAAACAGGGACAATTTCTCCAAAATATATATATATATATATATACACATATATACAGGGACTATGGTATAATGACACAGCTCATAACTTACATGATTTCCCAACATTTAAATATTTTAAGAAAGTCAAAACCCGATCCAATCTCACCCGCTGCGCAGTTGTGACATCTTTGAAATATATTTCCAAATCAAACATGGGATATGGGAAATGTACTTAAATAATGTGTATGAAAAAGCATTTTCATTTTCCGTATCAAACAAGAAAAAAAAAAAAAAGAAAAAAAAAAAAGAAAAGAGGAGTTTGTAGACAGTTTAACCAACATTAGCCTACCACGTCACTTTCATACTGTAAGAGAGTAGTTTGAAACTAGTTGAAGGAACATATTTTGTATTTTTCGGTCAGACCCAACAAAATAAGGGCAAAAAGGAATTTGGTCTTGTCTTGCTGTGGCCAATTCATGCACCTAGGGCAGGCAAAATTTGCCCTAAAATTGGCTTCTGTCTTCTAGTCTTCTAGGTTGCTCTTTGTCGTTTTCGTAAACCGTTTTAAAGCCAGCCCCTTCATTTTGGAGCCTCTTAGGGCCTGTTTGAGGGATTTTTGGGGATGAAGTTTTGAAGATTGATTTGGAAATGAATTTTTGGTTGAAATATGAATTGAAAATAAATTATGATAAAGAAAATAATACAAAAATTTAAAATATATGTAAAAAAAAATATACAAAATGGATTTTATTTTATTTATCTCGTCGTTATAAGTATTTTGACACAACAATCATCTCATTTCGATTCAAAATTAAAAAAAAAATGAAACATTAACTTTTAAAGTTTAGTTTTTTGAAAATGAAAAAGAAAGAAAATAAATTATAAATTTATGAGTTTTGAAGTCCACACATCCGGTGACTTATTCCAAACGAGCACTTATTTCAAAGAAAAATAAAAGAAAATGTATACATGCGTGTGCATAAATACATGATGACTTATTTAGACTGATAAGATGGATGTCGCATAATGTAAAAATGTGAACTTTTTTTTTTTTTTTTTTTTTTTGAATGCTTATAATGTGAACTTATTTGGTACTCCCTACAACTAAGAACAAGAGAATTCCAAATTCACTTTTTTTTTTTTTTGGTGGTGGAAATTCCAAATTCAATTTATTTTTGCTCATGTGGGATTGTTCTGATTGGAGAATAAATTGAAGTATTTCAAGATTTTCACCATTAATGATTTTTATTAACGTCTAGTATCCTAGTTCAAATGAAACGTTTTGAATTAAAGTTAATGAGGAGTTGGTTGTCCATTATTCAACAACATAATCAAAGTAGATACAGAGTTGGTGAGTGGTCAATTGAATTATGAAAGAGATAGAGATTTATCCTGAAAAATTATTTGGGATACACCAGTGTTAAACACCGTTATTAATAATAATAATAATAATAATAATAATAATAAATTCTTATTTATGGGTCTTATATTCTAACGAGACCTATTTTTTATGAAATAATTACATAAAAAGTTCATTTTTAGAGTCTTGTTTTGAAATATATCAAATTTTTAATAATATTATGCATATGTCTATTTTTTAAGAAAAAAATGTATGTAATACATATTTTATCCTTTTACTAAAATTAACATCATTTTATTTTTTATTCAGATTCTTTTATTTTCCTTTTTTTGTTTTTTGATTTTAATGATGAGTATTTTTTGTTGATAAATGTAAATTACCTTTTGATAAACCAAAATTAGTTATAAACATCAAAGTAATTATAATAAATATAAAATATTTACTATGAAGATGATGGTTCATACTAAAATAAACACAGCACAAAATATTAACGATAAAATTGATGAATATTCATACTTTTTATATAACAAACCAATGAATTCTTTATGAAAAAAACCTATTTGTTTATGTAATCCATTATAAAATCAAAGGGTTATCATTTATGTCTTAATCAAACAAATTGAAAAATAACACAATAAATGGAATCAAAGTTTTTATGAAAAAATATTATTATTTTTACAAATAAATTTAAATAAAATCGAACATATCTTTATGATAAAGACAGATTCATTATACGAAATATTTTTTTAAAATTTTTCTTTTTCTTTATTTAGCCTTTTCTCCTTACTGTAAAATCTGATTTTGAGAAAATATTTTTTTTTTTTTTTGTTCATTATGAATTTTTATACATTCTTTACAATAAATCAAAAAAAAAATTCAAAAATTTTTTTTCTATAAATTCTTTTTGCAATTTCATTAAATCAACTTTAGCCTTATTCAGTAAACATCTTGGATTCCTTTTTTTTTTTTTTTTTTCCCCTTTTTTGATTCCTTTATTTGTTAATTATGTATTATTTATGAAGGGTAAAATGGTCTTTATAATTACTTGTTTAGACGTTTATGTAAATTAAAAGAAAAATGGATATATTTCAATTTTCAAATCAAAACCTCGAACTTGGATATATATGTAAATAAATCATCTTTTATTAGTGGATAATACTTAACATCACCGATGTCTTATTAAATTGTTCTTTATATTATTCTTAATAAAAGTGATTCCATCCATGGACCAATACTATGAGACTCACTTTCTATTAATGAGTAATATTTAACATCACCGATATCTATGATTATTGTTCTTTATCATGCCTAATTAAAATGAAGAAAAGAGGTGTATAAAATTGACTACAAAAGATAATTAATTATGTATCAATATTGACCATAAAGGAGAATTGCTTTAATTTTGTGGTAAAAGGACAGGATGACAAAACATGATATTAACATTTTAACGTGAATATTATGCAGTCTGATAATTATCCTTGAATAGAAGAATATAACAGTAGTGGCATTAATATCCAATAAAGTGATAATCAGGGCCATTAATTGCAAGAAATTTTATTTGGGTGGAGAAGTTGATAATTTATTATGCAAATTGCAGAATTTTCACGCACTGAATGTATTGAAGTCGTCCCTGCGTTTTAATGTCTAATTGATTTCATTATTCATCAACGTTTGACCAGTAGTTGTCCATCTATTTTAAATAATTAATATCTCGTATGCAATACTATGCAGTTTTTATAATTTTTTATTTAAAAATTTATAATAACTATTTAGTTTACATGTAATTTTTATTAAAAATCTAGTCACATGAACTGGTCAGATTTTAAAGTAAAAAATAAGTATCATTAAAATATATTACGTTAAAATCATCTTATTGTTATGACCTTTTACAAAAGAGGATACAAATAACGTATGGGAAGGGTGGCATATATAAAAGCCCTTTATATAATGATTTCGACCTTCTCAAAATCTTTTGCCACTACTTCATTTGATCACAAGTCAAAGAATACAAAGATATATTATAACCATCATTGAATACATATGATAATCGTTTCAAGTTCTTTTCTTGTTTTTTTTTTTTCTTTTTTTCTTGAGGAGATAATCATTTCGAATATTTGTATATCAAGTTATCTCATGACATTATTATATTAACATATAATCAAAGTCTCTTTAATTACGTGATCCACCTAACTACACACGGAAAACAATTAGACAAACATGATAGGTGCCACTCAAACTTAAGATTTCTTATGTATTGTATAGTTTTAGGAAAAAAAAAAATTATATATATATATATATATATAAATAAGGAGAGATTGGAGATTCTATATAATCTTTAGATCTCTATAAGTGATCCGCCTAGTTACTAAGTATTATTAAAAAATGTTTATCTTAATATCAAACGGTTGTTATAGTATCTCTCAAAAAAAAAGTTACAGTCATCATTTTATAAGGATGGTCGAATAGCAACCCATCTCGAAATTGATATACTATATAAAAGATGGTTTGTTTGTTCAAGATTATCTGAATATATATCAAGTTTCTATTCTTATAAATTTCTCCTAGCACAAAAAAGAACTCAACCACCGCCCTACTTGTAATAAAAGATATTCTGCAGAAGTGCAGATCATAAAAATGTGGCCAGCTCTACCTACAAAGTTTACGTTGTTGGTGAAAATACCTTAAATGCCATCAATGTCATATGGCCTACCCCTTCATTTACGGGAAGAGAACCATAAAAAAACAATAAATGCAAATTAGCTTATACAATCTCCCAACAAATAAAAAGAATTCCCTCCCACAAAGTCTGACTTTGTACAGACACTTATATACAGGTTTTTTTTTTTTAATTACACACTTGCCATTAAATGAATGTGAAAACTATTTATCATGTTCGCTGTTCATAGTTCATGTCCATATATTTATTAGAGAGAAGAACGTTGGACGAGAATTGTAAATTCTAGAGGAATAGCTAGCGTTATGAATAACAATTTTGACGACCAAATAATCGATATTTTGATTGTAGAAATTAAGACACGTTTTTTGACAACAAAAAATTCGATCACAGGGGAAACTTTTTGTGACCAAAGAAAACAAAATCGTCACAAATATTTTGGTAGTAAAAAAACTTTATTTTATTTTTTTACTGTAGATGTATAATGTTTTAAATCTAATTGATTGTTAGGGGTAAAAAGAAACCAAAGTCACACATGAAAAACATATTACAACAATAACAGACATATTAGGATATTTGGTCACTCCACTTAATAGGTTGACCTTTTAAGATGGAAGCTCAATTCCTTATCAGTCTCAAATTCTTTCTTCCTCTCTCTAACTTTCACATGGTATCAGAGCCCAACAAGCTCAAACGAGGGGTTCGATCCATCCAATATAAAATTGGTGACTTCAAAGAGAACACCATCTTGCAGGGACGTGTTAAGGGTAAAAAAAAAACCCAAGTCCCACATTGAAAACACATTACAACAATAACAAACACATAAAAATATTGAGTCACTTCACTTGACAGGTTGACCTTTTAAGATGGAAACTCAATTTCTTATCAGTCTTAAATTCCTTCTTTCTCTCTAACTTTCACATTGATGTGGTAGTTTTTTAAACATAAAGTTCCTAACATTATTTTAAGTAACGTCATTCATTTCTAATCAGTATAGGAGGGAAGATATGTAATAATTAAAGTTAAAAGTTTGCTAGAACAAAATAAATAAACAAAAGTTAAAAGGTCATGCTAAAGCAAAATAAATAAACAAAAGTTAAAAGTTGATATTTTTTTCCAAGTATAAAATATTGCATGGCATTAAAGCATATCCCACTTGTGAAGATTTCGTTCATGCATGTGAAAAGCATTCAATGATTCAAATGCTACGCGATCTATATCTTTTCTTTTTTAGTTTCCTGTAGTTAGAAGGACCAATCTCTCAAAACTATATATGCCACAAAAACAAATAATTATAATAATAAAATACATGACATGGTCAACGATTTCATGTGGAAATCGAACTGTATTATCCTGTGAACTGAAAGGTGTTGACTTAAAGATTACATGAAGAGAGCTTATACCGTGACACATTTTACATTATTAATGAAAATTGCCATTTAATCCTTTTATAAATTTTTTAATTTTAAAATTTATAAATATTCCCGTTAAAAATTTACAGTACGTATTATATGATTGCTACAATTATTATAAATTAAATCGTGAAAAGATTGATGTAATGACTAAAACACCTGTTCATATATATATATATATTAATAATATAAAGTAAGAGGTGTTATTATTTCCAAAAGAATAAAACTAAAAAGAAAAGGGAGTTTTTATGGTATGATCTTTTATTACATAAGAATTGATTTTAAACAATTGGATTATATTTTTTATCTTCCGATCTTTGAGTATCCGCCTTAATAATTTATAACACATAATACAAAACTCTCTGATCCTATAACAGACAATTAAAAATTTAATCCAACAACTGAAAATAAGTGGAAAAAAAATTAAAATCCTATATGTTAATAATTTTTACAGTAAGACCTTCTACTATGTAATAGTAGTAGTAACTACTATCTTAGTCAATAGATTAATATTTTTATGATATGATTTATGACTACAAGAATTCTATGTCGTATGCTATAAAATTTTAAGATAAACACTTATCAATAAGATTGTTAAAAAATTAATTTAATAATTAAAAAAATTCTTATTATTAATGTACTAAATAAGAAGTTATACAGTAAAAATTCTCGTATTCTTACAATGTTTGATGCATTAATATATGATTTATATATTCAACTACACCCAAGAAGAATCACGAAGGTCGTGATTGCTTTTTTTTTTTTCCCCACTTGAAGAAATTAAACTTTAACGGAAACTACTAGAATTATTGCATGTGAAAAGATGCATGCATAATTTCTTAGCATCTGTTTAAATTATTAGTTAGAGTTAAAATTTTTAAGTTAGAGTTGATTAACTTTTTAAAAATTAATTATAATTTTTGTTGATTTTTATTAAAACAAAAAAAATAAAAATCCAACAAAAAAAATACAATTTAATTGGAGTTAAACTAATATGCCAAACAAAACATAACGTCTTGGTGTGACAAAGGTGTAACAAATTTAATGGGATTAACTGATTTTAAAATATATAAAATGATGCTCAGATATTCATTCTGATTTTTCCGTTAAATTTGATATATGAAAACGTCTTGTAGGACTCTGCGGGAGTTTATAAGCTATTTTAATAATCTTGTCCATCACGCCCTTCAGTTTTGCAACGTTTTAAACGTCAGGGGTCGAAATGAGATTGTGTGTGTAAAGTTTGGAGACTTTTTTTTTTTTTTTTTTTCAATTATATTAACTAAAATTAATACTTAACATTTGTGCATGTGGAGCACTTGCAGACAACATATGCATCATCACGGAGACCCACGTGAGAAGTTTCCAATACTTTTTATTTACTTTTTTTTTTATTTTTTATAAACACTTTTTATTTACTTACTACATTGGATGCTGTAATTATCCTTTTTTTTTTTTTGTTTTTTTGAAGATTCAGTTAGGATATTAATCCTCATCTCAAGAAATGAAAATAAGTGGGTTAACTGTTTGAGATCCCCATTTCATAGATTAGAAATAAATCACCTTTTGTCTTGTTGTACGTGTCATTATCTAATCCCATTTGTCAGCTCAAAAAAATATCACTATTTTTTAAATTGTAGAAATTTTTGTTTTTAACGGATTAATTTACTGTTACATTATGTTTACAATCACGGATTGATCTGGTCATTTCTTTTGTTCGGTTAATGATATGATAGATACAAGGGAAATTGTTAATTAGGGATTTACAATTGGTGATGTTAGGAAGCTGAATTTGTTCACCAAATGCCATTACTAATGGTGGAAATTTTATAACCATGCGCAAATTAAAGTTTTTCATTTGTTAGGGAGAAAAAAATGTGTGATTTAAAATCACAAATTCTTTTATGGGTCAGAATTAGACAAAATTTATTGCATTAATTTAGTGGCCTTTTGAAATTTGATATAGAAAAATATTACTTTTCCACACATACTATATTATAGAAAGGTGGCCTTTTTGTTTTTTTTGTTTTTTTTTTTGGGAGAGTAGGTGAGGAGTGGAGTCAGTGGGCGAAAAAGAAAGTCCGACAACATTGTCTTTTTTATCTTTTTTTTTAAAATATATATATATATATATTATCTTATAAGATAGCAGACAAATAGTTGGTAGGAGAGTGGAGAGAAAATATTTTCAATTTTTAATTTTTAATTAAAGTCATATTTTGCATTCTATTGATATTTATCTTTCTATGGAAAGAAAAAAAAAATGTGATATGCTTGTGCTCTCATTCGCATGAAATGTTTCAAATTCTCCAACAACAAAAAAAAAAAGAAAAAAGTTTCAAATAGTAATAGTATCTAGTATTACTTTATTTGACATGTCATTTCACCTAAGCAACGTTCACTGAAAAGTGAAAACAAAAACAATAAAAGGAAATCACATTACATTACATTACAATAAAACAATGAGCTAGGCTTATATAGTAACAAAGATTTATCTTTTAACGATAATATATATATATATATATATATATTTACCTTTCTTAATGGTATGGTCTTATTGGCACTCATTTTATTAATGAGAAAGGAGGCAAGTTGCACTTGTAGCTTGATGACAAGAAGTACCTACTCAACAACACAGTAGAGAAGTGGAGTTGAAGAAGTTCAAGTGGAGGCACGGGTACTAGTCGCCGGGCGACCAATCTCCAAGCTGACTAGTTAGCAAATTCCCTTTGGACGTTATCGATTGGTTGAGAGTTACCAAATTGACCTAGACTATGAATTTCTCACAACCGGAGTAACCACAAACATGGTCACGGTTGTACCCGACATGCGAATTTCTAGACATTACCGTCATGGTTTCGGAGTAGTGTATGAACATGCTTCCCAAGTTGGAGGAGGTGGACAATTTGAACTAAAGGAGGGGTTTCTATACGTAGGAGGTTGGGATTAAGAGGGGATCTGATAAGTCTCTCTTAAAAACTTATACAGTGATTATGAAATTAAAAAAAGATCAATAATTAAGAAACATGAATTTGATTGAGCCAACCACTGTTTATCTCTTCTCTTTTATCCTTGAATATCATTTTTAGGTGTTTTTTTTTTTTTTTTGAATCTGTTTGATTTAATCATATTTCGTATTAAAAGTTTGGTTCCTCGGAAGTTTATGAAAATCAATGTCAAGAGGCGTGTAATTATTATTATTATTAACGAGCTCACCGTTAAAAGAAAAATTGGAAATTGAAAATGAACATGTTCGTGAAATTATTAGGCAATATGAGTAATTATGCTTCTGCAAAAGCTAATAATAATTTTACTGAAAAAAGTTAATAATAATATTCCAGCAAAAAGAAAAAGGTAAGAATAATATATATATATATATATATATATATATATATTGAAGAAAAGAAGATTATTCCGCTGAGGCCCACGCGGAGAAGGATATAAAGCAAGAAAGAGGAAAAAGATGAAAAAAGGATGAGAGGAAAAGCAAGTTTCTATAATAGAATGAAAAAGTATGTAATTGACAGTGTTTTAATATCTATTAATTTTATGTGTTTTTTAAATTACTAATTTGATTTTATTTTGATTAGATTTCATATTTAGAATATATGCTATTGCTAAGATACCGTACTTAAAAAGCTCTTTATTATTATTATTGGAAAACAAAAATCTCTAATGTGATCATGTAATTTTCTGTTGAAAAAAAGTTTAAGAGTACCATCTGTATTAAGTAGCATAATTATTGGAGAGTGAATTTTATCATTAGATATCATAACATGAGACTCACTTTTTTTTTAAGAGCCCGTTTAAGGAAATATCTAGAGATAGTATTTTGAAAGTTGGGTTGAAAATATGTGTTTGGGGGGAAAACTTTTAAAAATATTATGTAATATAGGAAATAATATAAAAATTTAAAATGTATTCGAAAAAAGTACAAAAAATGGATCTTATCTTATTTCTTTTATCGTTACGAGTATTTTGACATAAAAGTTATCTTATTTAGATTTAAAATAAAAAGTTATGATTTTTTAAAATTTAAATTTTTTAAAAATAAAAAAAATTTTAATATAAAATTAAGATTTTAAAGTTAAGATGATATACTTCAAATGACATTTCAAAGGAGCCCTTAATTAATGTACGGTATTGGTATCATAACATTTTTGTTCTGGAGAATGAAACGCAATTTTGTTTGAAATCACATTATCACATAAAAATAAAAATAAAAATAAAAATTAAAAAGGTCAAAAATTAAAAATTAAAAAGATGAAAGCCCTGCCAACCTGCCCCACCTACTCATAGTCAAGTCCACTCCCATGCATCTTATCTTCACTTCAAAATTTAAAAAGAAAAAAAAAAAAATCAAATATTAGCCGTGATTGTTGTCGCCTTCATTTGCTTTACTCTTTTCCTTGGCCTTTTTCATTTTCTGAAAAAGACATTGAAAAACCAAAATAGAAAACATTCAACCAAATACAATATAACAATTAACGCCGAGGAAAAGACAGGCTATTAATTTACTCCTACGTATGTGATGGCATTTGTCATGCCCACAGACAACAAGTTATTTTTTTGACTAAATTCTAGAAATATTTATATACATATACATATATATTACATACGTGTATATATTATTATATGTAAAATTCAAGGAAGATGAAGTCGGCACCTTAGAAATTTCTATTTTTATTTGTGTTATTTTTATGTTAAAAAAAATTTGTGTGTTTTTTTTTGTTTTTTTGTTTTTTAACAAATTCCGGAAAACAATTAGATTTTTAATGGCTTTTAAGAGGACCAAATCATCAGGTGCATGCATTAACTTTTTGACACTGATAAAAGGTTTCAAAGATTTTTTCCTTTTCCTCAATAAGAAAAGGCAAGGGACTCAATCATCCAAAAAAGATTTGTTTGCTTTATATAATATTTCATGGATATTAGTGGAGTAGCATAAGTTTAAATATTAATTGATCTATGTGTTAAAGCTTTCCATTGAGCTACGGTGATTATAGAATGGCCTAAAATAATATTTATTGTTATTTTCATTTGAATTTTGAGTGTGTAAATAAGTTTAAAATTTATTTCAATCTCCCTTGACATTGTCCCCAGAACAAAGCCTTCATGGTTATGAATAATTGCTCCCACGCCAGAAAATTTTTGGTTAGGGTTCAAAGCTGCCTCCATTCTAGCAAAAAAAAATTTCTGCGGGTTTTATTTTGTGAGACTTATTGTATGGTGTTGAGCGTCAATAATATCATTAACATTGCACAAGTTGTAGGGTTTAGGAGGCATTAGCAACTTGCTAATCAAAGTTATAATTTAGTGATATTCACTTACGAGTGTATCTTATTTTTTCTCTTGAAAATTTTTGTAATCGATCTGTTCCGTAAGAAGTTTGTGTGTGGTTGATTTGTTTAAAAAAAATCAATTGGTGTTATATTAAAAAAAAAAAAGCAGCTAATCAATTAGTAAAAAAAAATAATATTTTTTGGATAGATAGTGAATTTGCTTTTAAAATAATTAAAATTGAGAGATGTTCATCCATATAAACAGGGAAAATATATATATATATATATAAAAAGGACAGTGCAAAACTCCAGATTATTCTATTTGAAACTGTTTTTGGTGGAGCCAGATTTTACTCACTTTTTACAATCATTGGCCTAAAAAAATAATAAAATTTTAATTACAAAAGTACATGCAAGTCCTACACAGTAATTTAAAATTACTTTTATAACCCCTCAAGACCAAATACCGACAAAAAGAAATAGTGTCTGGTCCCTCCCTGCGCACGTTAGCCTAAACAGCACAATCATCTGACACGTGTGAGCCAATCAAAGTCTAGACCACGATCCCATAAAAGTCCCGCTTCAGATTTCTAGCGCCGGCTTTAATTCCCTGCGTCGCGTCCACGGTAACACACACAAAAACATGTAAAAGAAAAGGAAATTTTATGAATTACCTTAACTAACCATTTTTGTTTCAAATTCTTTTTGAGGAAATTTTGTTTCAATTTTTATATAGGTGAATTTATGGTAGGATTTCTCTAATGGTATGGTATGTGTCTCTACCTATGTTTAACGTTACGTTTTAAAATTAAATTATTTATAAACAATATGTAAACTTGATAAATTTTGATTAGATTAGCATAATGATTTTCAAATAAAGTTCTTCTATTCTTTTGTTTTGAACTTAGAGGTGGGGATTTTGAATTTTACATGTCAAGGTGAAGTCAAGTATGTAACTACCGCTAAACTATATAAAGTAGCAGCGTGATTCTAGGGGAAAGGGAAACAACACAAACTCGTTATTTAATCTGATTAATACCAAGAAAGAGTGCTGATAATGGAGAAAACTAATCTCACATTTTATTAATATAACCAAAAAACTCCCAATATTGTAAAAACAAAGCCTATATATAAGCAACAATAAAGTCCTAATAATAATCACAACAACAAAAATAAAATCTAAGGAATTTAAAAATCAAAACATAAAAATAAACTTAAAATAATAAATAAAGAAATGATATTTCCTATATTATAAGATTTGAATAAATTTTGAATTTTAAATGTGTAATCTTCACGCTGCATCATTCCCGCCAGGGTCGGAAAGATTCGACCTCAAATCTTCAGCCGTATGTTCTATCTGCTCGCCAAAATATGGGACCAAGTGTTTAAATGTGTAATCTTCACCATATATCACCATGCTTGCAACCCTTGAAGTTCTTTTATTTATTTTCCCTCTACTTTGTTGATTTTATCTATTTATAATTTGAGTGAAAATGGTAATTACTAATTAGAATATCCTCAAAATTGGTAGTGCTAACCTGAATTTCATTTCCTAGATATAACTAAATTTAGTGCCTGTTTGGGTGTTATCTGCAGATGATAATTTACTATTTGGATTTCTAAATTCTAACTCTTAATCAAATTTTCCCTTTCTTTCATTTTCTAAAAATTCAAAATTTGAAAGTCTATAACTTTCTCATTCAAATGGAAACGATATGATTTTTATGTCAAAATGCTTTTATCGACGAGACGAACAAGATAATATCTATTTTGTATTTTTTTTCCCAACACATTTCAAAATTTTGCATTATTTTCTATATCACATAACTTTTTCAAAAGTTCCTCCCTCAAATACATATATCCAACCCAACCTTCAAAACACCACTCCAGATATCCCCCAAACTAGCCCTTATTTTAATTTTTAAAATCATACTATGAACAAGTTTTTATTTTCATAATATTTCAAAAACTATGAATTTATTTAATTTCCCCTTTTTTAACAAAAATAATAATCAATATAGTATAACACAAATTTCAAAATATCACTGAATCTGAACATGACATGTGAACCTAATAAATGAAATATCATATGCACTTGAAGGCTTTCTTTATTCATTGGACGCAGATGTAATGTGTGTTTGGGTGTTTACATTTGAATAATCATTATAATATATATTGGTGTGCATGAGAAAAAGAGTTTGTGATGTGATCGGTAAATAATAGTGTTTTGAGTTGATTTACTATTCAAATATATTTGTATTAGATTGTGATATAATACACATCCAACATGTTTTCTAAAATAAAACAAGTTGTTAAATAATGGAAAAATGACTTACATCATGAAAGAAAAGTTTCATGATAAATTATGAAGTTAAAAAGTAACTTGTTAGGGGTTAAAAAATATGAATAAAGTAGTTATTTTAATTTTGTAGAATATTTAAAATTTTGACACTTTATAATTTATGATAAATTTTTTCATAATATATATCATTACTCTAAATAATACTGAAAAGACGGTCAATATGACAAAAAAATTCATGACAGCATATCTGAATTCATTCCTCGTCATGATATCGAGGGTGAGAAAAGTAGCCCTCACGTGAGTGTCGGTGAAGACGGCCGTGGATAATCCGCCCCCCCCCCCCCCCCCCTCCACTGTCCTTGAGTGGGAAGGATGATTAACCCAAGGGAGGGACGTGTGGGACCCATTGAACCACAAAAAAATGTAAAAAATACAAAACCAAAATATAATAAGAAAGCAAAATTTTTTTTTGTTGGGATGAAAGAGCTAAGCTATGATGACGACGAGGATAGTGTTAGTCAACGGAAAGCCAGCTCAATCTTCACACGTCCCCCTTCTTTGCAGCCCCCCAACCCCACCCCCAACACCCTCCTTCATTTTCCACTCTCCCCATCTCTGACATTCTTTTTCCTTTCGCCTTTTTTTTTTTTCCCTTATTTTTTCCAAAACCCACTTCGCCGTTTTTTTTTTCCCGGCCGCACACGGAGAACCAGAAAACAGAGCTCTCTCTTTGTCTCTCTCTACGGTTACTTTTTGTTAAGGAAACTAGGAAACAGACTTCCAGTGTTTGGGAGGAGGAAAATTTATTTGCTTTATTATTGTTGTTGTTGTTGTTTTCCTGGAACGGGTTCGCGGGAAAGTGACGGAAAACAGAGAACTGAGAAGTGGACAGGTGAGGATTGAGGAAGGGTGTGCCTGCCTCGGAGCATAAATGTGAAGGAAGTGGTCCGTTTTTCTGACACAGTGTATGCGTGAAAAAGATGTATATCTAGAGAGAGAGAGAGAGAGAGATTTAGAGAGAGAAAGAGTGAGTTTATTTGGTGGTGAAATTAAATGGTGGTAGTAGCAGTAGAAACGAAAGAGATGGTTTTTTTTTTTTGGAGACAATGAATGCTATTAATTAATTGAAAGAAGCCGTTTGCTGCTCTCCCTCTCTCTCTCCTCACTTTCTCTCTGTGGGCTAGAATTGGTTGCAGAGAGAGTTAGGAAAAAGCGGTGTCCTGAATTTTATTTGCTATTATTATTATTTTTTTCAATCCTTTGATGTACAAAACCTCTATCATCTTCTTGTTGCTCAAAAAAATTTTTTTTTTACCCTATCTTTAAACAATTTTCTTTCCTTATTTCTTGCCCGCTTCTTTATTCCCCTCAATTAATTGTCTCAATCATCTCTTCAATTCCGCCGTTTCTCTCTCTTGATAGAAGATTGGCTCAAAGGGTTTTTTTCTTTTCTTTTTTCCTTTTTTTTTTTTCCTCTGTGTTTTGTTTTTGTTTGTGTTTGTTTTTGTTTTTTGTTTTTTGGGTTTTCTGTTCATTTTTTGTTTACTGGGTTTGCTGAAGTTCTGATGTTTGGTTGCAGAGGTGATAGACAGAGAAAAAAGGTTCATTCTTTTCTGGGCCATAAGGTACTGAACTTCCCCAAACATGTTTTTGTTCTATTAGTTGGATCAAAACTCTTTCTGGTTTTTTTTTTTTTTTTTGGGTTTTTGTTTTGGTGGGATCTGATTCAGTTTTAGATCTTTCTTATTCTCTCATTTTGGTTTTTACCGACTTTTCTTGCTTCTGATATAACTCAGACCCTCTCTCTCTCTGTTTTGTATTTTTAATTCCTGGTTTTCTGTATTTTAATGGATCAGATCTGATCATCACTACCTGACAAAAAGATGGAGTTTTTTATTTTTTTAGTTTTTTTTTAATTTTTAATTTTTTAAGATGGGAGTTTTTATTTTTTAATTTTTAATTTTGTAAGAAGATGACCTTTGTTTTGTTTTGTTTTGTTTTGTTTTTGTTGCCTTGTGGGTTGTGTTTGAATATCTCGGCAATAATTCTGCTGTTGAACCCCCCAAGCTTTCAATAAAGTTCCAACCTTTCCCCTGTCCTTTTGCACATTCACAAACCTGATTTTTTCCCCCTTTAGATTCCTCACTGTTTGCCTAAAGTTTTTCTTCCCATGGAGCCATTTTTATTTGTCTGCCCTCTTCTGATTTTTTCCCCTTTTTTCTCTTTTCTAGTTGGGGGTTGTTTGGTTGGAAGATTAATGAAGATTAGACATTTTCTAGTCACGTACATTCACCTGTTTTCAACGTTTTCTATACTTAATAAAGTTTTTTTTTTTTTTTGGTTAATTTAATAGTTAGTTTGGTATGTAAGGTGTGGTTGGAGTTAAATTATTTATTCGTTTAGTTATTTATTTTTCTCTGAAAATTATGGCTACTCATTCATTCATCATGGTAGTTGTGTGTGTGTGTGTGTGTGTGTCTCTCCCACCCCCCCCTCTCTTTTTTTTGGTAAGATTTTTGTTGGTCCAATATTGCTTCTCAGTTGTAATCCACCATTAAAACCACCCTTTTCTTCGATATAAAAAATCGGATAAGCAGCCATGGAAACTGCCCATAATTCAGTTTGCTAAATGAATTACTTTGTAGTAGTGGTTTTAGCTTTTTATTAGTATTTATGTTTTCAAATAGTGTGTCAAATTCAATTATTGTAGAATGAAATCTGGTTGTATATATCTCTGTTCGCCACTGTTCTCAACCACTAGCTATCAATGTGACGATTTTTATGCTTACATACCTGCTCCTTGTACCGCACAACATCTTCAACTTAGCCTAAATCGAATTAAATTTTGTTAATTCAGAGCTATTTGGAAGAAAAAACTATATTATTTAGTGCTTCCTTATACAGAGTCGGTCGTCTTGAGTTGCCTTTGCCCTTTAACGTATAATTTCGTGCACTTTGTTGGGCAGAATCCATGCTTGAAAAATTCCCGTGCTATATAGCTTTGATTTCGAAGATTCTTCTGTCATTCCCCGTCCATAAACCATGAAACTTGGTAAGTAACACTTGACCTCTTGATTTGTGATCTCAGGAATTTCAATTATTAACTCTCTTGGCCTTTTGGTTTTATGTAAAACTTTTTACCTGTTAATTATGTCTAAATACCTTTACGAAATTTGTTAACTTGGGAATTTTGATGTGTATGCAGAAAGAAAACCGGTTTTCGGCCAGATAACTCTAGGCCACAAACCTGATCCTAAATCGTTTGACTACAATGACGTCTCTCACGACTCCAATGGGGTAAAATCGGGAAATATCACAAAGGAAACTCAAAATAGGCGGTCGGATGATTTGAAGGACAATGAGAAGGATGCAACTCAGTTGCTCTATTTAGTGAATGATGGGGATGACTTGGCTGCATCGAAACTTAATTTAAAAACTTGCAAAGATGATCAGGTTAAAGATTTTGTGGCTCCATTTGCTAAATCTTCTTTGGAATTGGAATCGGACTATTATACCGACAAAAGTGTTACGGAATGCGAAATGCCAGAATTCCAAGTTTGTTACAGAGAGAGTAGCTACAGTTCGGTCAAGGATATCGGCATCGATGAGGGAGTACCTGCCCTGGACAGGATCTTGTTTGAGAGCGGTACAGATAATGAAAGTCTTTGCACCTTTATGTTTCCTGATCAGGATCCAAATCCACTACTCAACAAAGGACAAGTGGACATCAGGACCACAAGTCCAAATGGTCTAAAATCTTCGAAGAAAAATGAACCGGAAAAGGAGTTTGTCAATGTTCTTGAGTCCGAGGATTTGATGTTCCAAGGTGAGGGGGATCATAATGCAATGGATAAAATTGAAAATGATACTTCCAAAGAGAAGATATTTCCTGAGAACTTAATTCGGAGGAAAGAGTTGGGAAGGGAAAAATCTCACTCCTGGTCTCCTAATTGGGATGGCGATGCGGCTGCACTATTTCAGGTATGCATCTCTTGGAAAATGTGCTTGATGTGATTGTCAAATGATGCTAGTTCAGGATTAGAGTGTAACGGTAAATGCTATTTCGTAACTTCTTACATTACCGTGTGAGGTGACAAATTTGGAGGTGGTTGTGCTTATTTTATCTGCTGCAATACTTCTTTTTGTTGTTCGTGCCACGACTTGTGAAGGATTTTTCCTAGCAGAGAAGCTTGAACTTGTAAATTTTTTATGATCTAGATTGTGATACATATGATTGTGTCTTTAATGCAGATATCAAGGGACAAGGCAAGTGAAAAAACACAAACAATCAGCCCGGGTTTCTATTTGGCAGCTGAGAAGACAAGTAATAGCAGCGACGAAGCATTGGCAATCCCAGTTGCTGTTTCTGAAGCCAAAGAATCAAAAAGCGGAAGCGGTCTGTCTAGTGACTTGGCTTACAATAGTAAGGTGGAGAAAGGAAGGATTACTTTTGATTTCGGCTCCTTAGCATCTGCGACTCTTGCTAAAGAAGAGTGTCCTCAGAATGGCGAATCCGAATGTCTTGAAACAGAAAATATGTCCTCGATTGATGATGTGACGACTAACCTGCAGTTTGTCTCGAGCCAAGTTCAACATGATTCGTTACCTACAGTGGGAATCAGAGAGGAGTGTGATCAAACGGCAAGTATGCCCATGGTTGAAGATGCAACTTCTGACACACACAATGTTTCAAGTAAAGCTCAACATGAATTATCCACAGGTGTCGAAACTCCAAATGGTTCTTTGGTCATTGATGGGACTAAGTCTACGCTGAGTACCGACACAGAATGCCGTGAAACTCCAGATACACCCATGGTTGTAGATGGGATGTCCGGTACAGAGACTGTTTCGGGCCGATTCCAATACGGCCCCGGTGAGTCCAGTTTCTCTGCAGCAGGTCCTATGTCGGGTCGCATAACTTATTCTGGGCCAATACCTTATTCGGGCAGCATCTCTCTTCGATCAGATAGCAGCACCACCAGCGCTCGTTCCTTTGCTTTCCCCGTGTAAATATTACTAACCATCCTTCTAGTTCTTTATCCACTTTTCGCGTTTAACATTGCAAATCGTAGACAACGAAATGAAATTTCCGGTCTTGGTTATGCAGATTACAGTCTGAATGGAACAGCAGTCCGGTTAGAATGGCGAAAGCCGATCAAAGACATTTCCGGAAACATAGGGGTTGGAGGCATGGCCTTCTGTGCTGTAGATTCTAATTCTCCTCTGGTGTCCCTATCTATAGTTTTTTTTTTTTTTTTTTTTTTTTTCAAGTCAAAATTTTTCCTAATGTTTATTTGATCATCAATATACACATCACCTTTGCCTCTGTAATGGTGTGTAATGTGCAGTAGGTTGGCCGTTTCATGCCTTTCTTTTTTTTATTACATTTTTTTCCCTATTCTTGTGCATCTTTTTCATTTTCCCCTGGGAAGATTAATTTCCACAGCCATTGTATGTCATCCGTTGCTCAATTGATCTTACATGTTTGTCTATATATATATATATATATATATATATAGTTTACACAAATATTACCATGTTTGTCTATATATATATATATATATATATATATAGAGTTTATACAAATATTACCTTTCGAGCCTACTTTGAGGTTTGGTTGACCTACTCATATTCTACTGTAATCCGATTCAAAATACCATGCATCCACTTTTTACTGGATGATTTGCAGAATTGTCTTTCAAAAAACACGTTTCAAAAAACCCGTTTCGAAAAACCCGTCTATGGATGATCCTCTAATTAGATAAGAACGAAGGTAAACAAATCTAAACAAATATTAAAAGAAGTCAAAAAAAAAAAAAAAAAAAAGTCTATTTGAGGGTTCCATATTTTTCTCCCTTATTTATTTACTTGTTTTAGATTTTCGGAACTATTCCAAGTACATCTTTTAATTTTTCATGTACTCCTAGTTACACCCCTTGAAAATAGAGAGAATGAAGTAAATCTAAATCGCATTTTTATCATATATAATTAAACGAAATAGTAGTTTAAAAAAATATTTAAACAGAAAATTTATTACATAAATGGTTTATTTATTTTTAGTAATAGATGATTTATCTTGTGAATTTATTATATACTGTTATTTATTTTAACTATTTTAAAATCATATGGTTTACTTTATTTAGTTTTGTAAAAATACTCTTTATTACAATTTCCGTAGAAAGAATAAAGCTCTATGTGGGGGTAGGAAGCTAGAATTGGGCCTGTTTGGGCTAGCCTTTCCCCACCCTTGTTCAATGTTTGGACATGGGTTTTGACTATATGAAACTTGCTTTTGAATACCTTCACCCCCAAGATTTTTTTTGGTTCCCTAATTTTTATTTTAAATCTATGAGGGCTTCAAACTCTGTATTTTTTTTTGGTGAAATCGAGTATGAAATTATCACTAAATTATGCCTGTAATCACATTTTTTGTTCCCTAATTGATATATGCAATTGTTTGTGAATGATTGTAACTTATAATAAACCCTGCATTTTTTGTTTTTTTGTTTTTTTATCCCCTCACACACACACACACACACATATATATATATATATTGTCGTATATCTACAAATTACAAAAATCCTTTGAGATTCCAAATGTTCTCAAATTTCCTCCCTTAAGTTTGCAGATTGAAAAAAAAGATTGATTTTTCAAATTTGTCCTCACTAAATAGTCTAGCGGTAATTTCACACACGACTTTACAAAAAAGTGAAGAGTTCAAATTCCTCTACCCCAACTTCAAAAAAAAAAAAAAAAATACAATTTCTTCGTCATTGGTACCATTTGAAATTTTAAAGCGATTTAAATTTGAAAAGATTTTTCATAATATAAGTACTGTATATGACAAAGCAAAACACATGGAAGGTTTTTAACAACTTTATTCCCATTTTCTTGGTCATAATTTGTTGGTTAAGTATAATGATTTAACGAATTTGCCACACAAGTATTACATGACTAGAAGGAAAAGCGAAAAGATAAAACAAAAACTGCATTCACAAACCATGTTCTTTGACAATGGCACTTCTCTTTTTTTACTTTTTCGTATAAAGAACATGTATTAGACGAAAACGCGTGCTAAGGAAAGACAATCGTACAAGTATAAAACGGCACATCACATATATAATAGCTAATCATGTTTCTATATTAAACTATAGCATTTCATCTGTCAAATGTCACTTACCTTATTATGTACATGTACACACTTTTGCATCTTTTTTTGGTAGGGAGAAAGGCTATGGTGGTGGCCCCATCATAGCCCCAATTTCAGTCCCACAGGCGAGATTCACTTTCCTGGGTATAATAAGAAAAAGATGAACCTTTAACCCAGTATCTTTCAGTCATCAATTCAGGTCCTATCCAAAAGATCATCAACCCAATGCTACCACAGCCTAAGCTGAAGCGGGAGTCTTACGGGAGTTTCACGGAATTCGAACCTAGGTGAACGAAAGAAGAGGCTAAGGAAGGCGTCATCCTCCTTCGTCAACCCATCTACCTCTGTAGGTGTGTACACACTTTTATATTTATATGTAAATAAATTACAAATCTAAATTTCTAACGACAATTTTACATTTAACTTCATTATATAATATTTCAATTCCGCACACAAAAGTTCAAGAAGAGGACAACCTGGTATTATTAATAAAAAAGCTCCACAAACGGTGACATGAATATTCACCGAAGGGAAAACCTCAAAGTTTTTATTATTTTCTAAGAAAATGCACTCTAGAGTAGTGGGTTTTCTATAGGCATGCCCATCTTGTCATTACCTTTGGTGGTAGCTAGCATTTGTCCCATAACTTACGAAATTGAATTGCTTTTTTCCGTTTGTAAGTGAGCTGTAATTAGTGACATCAACCCATTTTAATTAGCTATATGTATATATGCAAAAAAGTAGGAAATTATAAAATATCATGGCAAAACCCAAACACGTCATATTAGAATCCTCCAATACCATTGGGCAGAGAATTGGATAAAACTTAAAAGCTACTTATTGAAGAAACCTAAGGGTCCCACACCCGCTACTATCCCATTTTTTTTTTTTCCATTTTTTTTTTAAGGGTTCTTAAAACGGGATTTTTAACATTTTTGTCCACTTGTGTTGGAACTCTTCGTTTTGTGCTTTGTGTACTCTCTCTCTCTCTCTCTCTCTCTCTCTCTCTCTCTCTGTGGGTACTCCACTGAGCTGATATATAAATTCCAGGCTAAACCCAGTGAAGAAAATGTCTCAATATTGATAAAAGTCTCACCTAGTTCTAACATGAAGTTAGTAATTATGGAATTCATCTTTTTCGCTTGTATTCTCTTCTCTGCTTTGTTAAGTACCCCCTCTACTTCCTTGCATATTCAAGTGCAGTCGTCTTATAATCCAGGTCTCTCTCTCTACACACACACACACACACACAGTTATATTTATATATGTATATGTATATATATATATATCTCAAGTCATGTTCACGTTTGTAAAGTTGCTTTTGGGTCCGTTGAGCAGGGAAAAAGGAACAAGTACTGGAGCCTTCTCGACCTACATTCTCAAGAAAGCTTCGAATCAATGAACAAGTTAGTGTAAGAAAATCCTTACTTATAAAACAACAGCAGAATCTTGTTATATATATGTGTATATGTATATTTAATACTCTTTTATATACCATTTTGTTTAATTATATAAATGACATCTGTATTAATGTTGTGTTCTACTGAAAACCAGGTTATTGGACGAGCGATTTCAGACTCCAAGTCTAACAACAGGCAGAAGGAAAACGACATAGGTATTGAACATATTTTTATGTGTGTATATATATATATATATATATATCTATGTATATATAAATATATACAATATCTGCATGACGAACTTAATATATTATGAAGATTTGGTCTTTATAACAGTCTCTTTCTTCCTCTTCTTCTTTTTCTACACAATTCCCTAGTCCACTTAGCAAATCTTTAGAAAATCATGGTTTATAGTACTGTGTAGTTTGCTTCAATATAATGATATCTCTTTCTCTTTCTCTCTCTATATATATTATATATATAAATATAGTATATACAGGCAGAAGCATATACAAAATCCAAACTCAAATTGCAACTCTTTCTTGTGTTGAGTGTAGTAGAACACTGTTAATATATCGTTCATTCTATATCTAAATATTTAATCGATTTTGTAGGCGAAAAAGACCAGATTAATAAAGAACAACAAGTGGTAGCAGTACTGCATGGAAGCAAAGGATCAACAAGGCAGGATCACTTGTCGACCATGGAGGGAACCGACGACAAATCAAATCTCTTTACGATGGACTACTCCGGCGTTACACGACGCCGTCCCATCCACAACAAGTCTGTCCCGACTCTTCCATAAAACCGGCCTTTAGATTATGAAAAAGGAGGCAATTTTTGATATCAATTTTTGAGTATTATCTTATATGACATATTAGCTGTTATTATTATTATTATTATTTTTATTGATATGATTGTCAGTTACAAAATATCTACTATTAAAAAGATAACAACTCATCGACACATGAATTGATATTTAAAAATTGAAATTAAAGTTTGCTCTTGTATTTTATATATGAGAGCCAAAAGCAGTACACTTTTGGAATATACTTTTGCAGAAAAGAAATGTTAATGTAATTAATTAGGAACAAAATGAGGAATGTGTCTAAGCTATGTAGTCACTTTTGTGGCCGACATTATGCTAAATTTGCTACTATTTACTTTGACTCTACCAAACCCCTTTTTATGTCGGCATTTCTTTGTTATATATTGTAATGTATGGTACGATTAATTAATTTTAGAACTTAATTTGTTGTTTGTAGTACCATAAGTACTACAGTCAAATCAAAAATTGTGGCTACAAAGTCCAACATTTCTTAACTGGGGTCTCACAAGTAACGAACGAATATTGTTGTATAGGTGGTGGAAACCAATAACACACACACACACACACACACACACACACACACACACACACACACACATATATATATATGTATATATTATTATGGAGAGATTATTGATTCTAGTAAACAAGGATTTGTTTGTGCGCGCGGTACTAGAAGTGGGTAACCTTCGTTTTGTCGGAAGACACAAATTGCTTGTTTTGTCCGTACATGTTGCACATGTACCTTGTCAGCCAAAGCGTTTAATCGAGAAAAAGTAATTTGACCCCATTAATTTGTGAGATTTTTGCAATGTGTATGGGGAATTAAACCAATTGTTTAATCACACCTCTAATATATGAACTAGTGAGTAGAACATTCGTTCCCTCTTTCATTGTGAGTAATTTGGGGTTATTTGAGCCATTGGAACTAGCCCAATAGCGAGGGAAGGGGTTTGAAAGCCATAAATCTAAGGTTCGATCCTTAATCGACATAAAAAATTACTAATATGTTAGTTTATAGGGAAGGGATGCAAAAAAAGGGGGGGAGGTTATTTTAGTTTTGCTGATAACAAAGAAGCAAAAAGGGTAGAGTGGATTGGATTGATGTAGTGGCAAGAATGTATTTCAGTTTTTAATTTTTAAGATGTTCCAGTTTCGATACTTGATAAACCCTAACAGAAGGTTTTGCCTGATAATAGGTTGTGCAGTGTCGGTTCATAGTGGTTTGTGTAAAACTAGATCTATCATTTGAATAAAATATGTTCAAAATATGTTTCTGTTCTATTGATGATGAGTATCAAATTTCTTTTATAGAAGATGAGGATGGGGCGCAGTATAACACCAATGATTTTTTTTTTTATAAGAAAAAAATCTTAGTTAATTAACTGTTTTGAAAAGTAATTAGATTATGTGCCAATCAATTTTAGAATATTTTACATTGAGATAAATTTCTTCTGGAAGACACTTAAGAAATTTGAAATAATCTAACTAAAAATAATGTTAATTCTTATTTAAGTTCTCTCATATGGTTAATCCCGGTTTTCAAAACCTACTAGATTAATATGTAGTAGATTTGAATCATGCAATGATCACTTTATAAACTAGATTAAAATGCTTGACGTTTGGTAGATGAGTAAACTCTCACGTAATATGTGTGTGTGTGTGTGTGTATATATATATATACACATACATATAAGTTGGTAGAAATCTGTGGGGGAAGAATTTTCCATCTCTAGTATTATTACTCTTTTTAACATATTCCAATTCAGATATTGAGTACAGCCAGATTGCAGCCACATATTATAAGATAATTAATAGATATAATTAGAAATGGTTTAAATGCTAATTATGATATGTGCAATTCCCACTATGTAAAACATCAAGGTCATGTCTGGATTGTCATTGGTTGGATGTCTTCTCTGGTGACCTGAATTAATTGATGATAATGGAACATTACAGTGAATACACACGTCAACATATACACATTAATTGAGTACAGCTCACCACAAATCTAAGGTTTAACAAACTAATTAACATGAAATGGAATGTTTAATTTTCAATAACCATCATTCCTCTAAGGAAACATATGGGCTTAATTGGATTATTAAGCAAGATATTAACTACTATATTAACAAAATTAAGCTAGCATATAATCTAACCCATACCTCAGTAATTATGCATCCAATATTGTTAGCACAAGTAGGATTCTCGGCACTTCAGCAGCGAAACCGGCTTTTTATTTTAATGAGGGTGTATATTAATTTTACAATTTTATAATTAAAAACAAGAAAATAATTTAGAGTATTTATCAAGAACTAAAAATCATATAATGAGATTCTACTAAAACAGCAAATACAATAAGAATTCTATATATGGTAGGATATAAAAATTTCTATATTAATAGGCCGCTGTCTTTGAAAACCATCATATATGCATAAAAAATTGTTTGTTTGGCATACTTTTTTATTTTTAATTTTAATGTGATTTTATCATTCAAATATATATTATAGGAATCTCACATATCTAAGAACAAAAAAACGTAAAACATGTTAGCATGGCTCAAGAATTAGAAGAGTAAAATTGTTTATTAAAAATATATAACCAAAAATAAAGTAAACGGATAAATTATAGTGGAGATATATTTGAGTCATTAAATCTTAGTATGGGTAAATTAGTAGAAATCAGAAATTTGCCCCACTCAACCTAACACAACTCTGATGTTGAGTACTTAATTTAATATGTTTGTGACCACGTCTTTTCAGACCTATACTGTTAGCATATTTATAGGATTAATATGATACACTCTTCGTTTGAGGAGACATAGAGTCTGTTATTAGGACTTTTAAGTGAACATTCTTATCAACATTTAAAATTTTAACAACCCCTTTGATAATATCTGGAAAAGATCAGTTTCATTGGTATATACACATATATGTATATATATACACGCACATATAAACCTGGCTCTTTGGCGATCCAATATTGTGCTATACAGGAAAACATCATTACTTTAATCACTAATAAGGTTCTGTCTTCTCCGGTATTAAATTCTTAATATTTTGGCTTGAAATAATCCACACTAGCATGTTATATATAGGACATGGAGAGTTTTTGAAAGTTGCAAATTGTAATCAATCTGTTGTCTTCCACGTAGTAGTGAAGGCGGATGTCGTGCATAGTTATCTTAGCAGTACCATAAACAATGTGCTAATTTGGTTAAGATTTCAATAAATTGTTTTTTGGAACAAAACTTTTATTTTTTGAAAAAAAAAATGAAATCAGTTTCTTAAATAAATATGTTTATTGTTTTTTTTTTTTGGGTTTTTGTTTAAATTTTCAGTTTTAATACTTACTTAAAAAAAATTAAAATTATTATTATTGAAACAATAATTCAAAGATGTGCATTTTGATGGACAATCCTTGTATGCAATGGCATGATTTTGGGAAATTAAATCAAAGCACATTGTTTATGGTGCATGTATAAGCTAATGTAAAGATGCATGACAAGTGCCTTAATTCAATACTACGTGGAAGACAACAGATTGATTGCAATTTGCAACTTTCAAATACTCTCCATGTCCTATAACATATGTCAAGCCAAAGTTTAAAACCCGAGAATATAGAACCTTATTAGTGATAGAAGTAATGATGTTTTCCTGTTTACCACAATTTTGGTTAATCGTCAAAGAGCCAAGTTTATATGTATCATGCACGAATAATTAAAGAGTCACAAAAAATGCATATTATATCTTTTCCGGATAAGAATATTCACTTAAAACTCCAATTATGAGCTTTATACATTCTCGAATAAAGAATAAATATAATCTCAATCCTATTGAATATGCTAGTAGTCAGGATATAAAAGGGCATGATCACAAACACGTTAAATTATGTACTCACCAGCGGAGCAAGTATTAGGCCGAGTGTGGGAGAATTTCTGATTCTTAAATTAGCCCCTACTAAAATTTACTATCTCATAAATATCTCACTGAAATTTTATCCTTTTATGGTTATTTATATACTTTTTACTAAACAATTCTACTTTTTTACTCTTGAGCTATTGTAATATGTTTTATAATTTTTTGTTGATATATCTGTGAGCTTTCTATAATGGGATATCTTCATTGATAGTGTGCATTTTAATGGTCAAAATCACATCAAAGTAAAAAATATGCCAAACAAATTAATAGTTTTTTTTAATATAAATATGATGGTCCAAAACAAAATTTTCCTTTAAAAAAAAACGATGAACTTTTTATTCAAACTATTATAGATGCTGTAAAAAACGAGAGAGAGATAAAGTAAGATAAATTTTAATTCAAATATCAAAATTGGTTTTCCTTTTCAAAGCCACAAATTGTCATTTGGGGTATTGATTTGAGTTAGTTCGTCCTGTTAACTAATTAAAATTAGTATGTTGAAGGGGAAAAAAAACTAGTATAAATTGGTTATTATGTATATATGTATATTCTTTTTTTGAAATTAGGGATGAGAGTTCGAACTCTTAAGTGGAATTAGGTGTGATATTACCACTAGGCTATGCCTCCAACCATATTGGCTGATATATATTTGATATCAATAAAACTTTGAATACTTGAATTGAGAGAAGCTCCAGCGAAAATCATCAACTTGAACTCAATTGTACTGATGGACATTTTTCATACAACAATTATGATGCACATCTAACAACATGCAAGAAAATTTTATTTATAACTATTATTTGAAAATTTACATATATTATCCAATGAAGTCTGGTAAATTGAAACACTAATTGCCCTTAAAGAAAATGAAAAACACTGAAGTGAAAGACAGAAAAACACACTACTACGTACTTTCTATTTACTTTATTACTATAATGAATGGAATGGGGTTAATGAAGTTGGCGAACAGTTCGTAAAAACTGATCAGAAATGGCCATGTAGGCAGATTGAGTAGGATGCATGGAATCCCAAAAGATGAGTTGAGAGGCATCAGGACACATCGGCAGACCCTCAACACACACAGGTCCCATCTGCAACATTCCCGTTCCACAGCATCCTTCTAGAGTGCTTTGAAAGCCTTCAATTAAAACCAAAACAAACAAAAAAAAAAAAAAAAAACAAACAAACAAACAAACAAAAATAGTTTAGTACAAGATTAATTGTTGAAGTCGTTGTTATATATTTAGTTTAAAAATGTAAACATTAGTTTATTTAACCATGTTCCAAGTGTTTAGCAGGGTGACTATATGTGAATTTATATATAAATATGTGAGCTAGGAAGGAAAAAAGAAAAAGTATATAGCGGGTTTAAGCCCTCCTTAGATCTCTTTAGCTTCGTCCTTGATCACAACTTAATATATTAAATAAGCAACAACACCCTAATCCCTATATAGATTAACTAGTGTGCAAGAGCAATTATAAAGCAAAGAATATAACGATAAATTTTATTACATGGGAGTTTACTCACATAAGAGATAAGATATATATATATATATATGTATATATGTATGTATATGTATATATTAATATCGTGATGAAGATTAAAAAAATACCTGAATGAAAGCTTGAAGCCTCTGGAGAAGAAAATCTTGGTAGGAAGAAGGGGTGTACTGAAAGTTGAGAGTTCTGTAGAGATTAAAAAAGACCACATCATTTGTCCCGACACTTATCACAAATATCGAATTTCTCACCAATTCCTGTGTCGCGTTTCTTCCCTATATCTCTCTCCAGTTTCTGCATGCCTTGATCGAAGTATCGATCTCAACTGCCTTCCCATGTCTATGACCCCGGTGAGAGCCGTGGTGGCGTCCTCCAACCCCGAACCCCCCGAGGCGAAGCTGACGCCGGTGGTGAAGTCCTTCTCGGTCAGCGACGTCGGGCTTAGGTACGAAGGCAAGGCGTCCTTGATGCCGAGGCTGGCGACCAAGTAGTCGGTTGCGAGCATTCCGTTGGAGAACCTGCCTGTGGGAGTGTGGCAGGGAAGTGATACAGGAGTATACTTGAACTTGGGAGGCAGCCGATATGGCTTGGGTCTCAAGAAGATCCTGAGCCCATCCGTTAGGTATGCCTATGGATTGTAAGGAACTACTCGAAGTAAGGATCCAAATGGATAGTGCTTAGGGTGGATTCCCGAGCCTGATAATGGGTGGTGTTTAAAAGAGTTGATTGTGCCTCTCCCATTAATTTTACTTTTAGAAGAAATGGGGTTGCGTAACTCTTACATCAGAAAGTCACTGCCGTAGGGAGGGTGGTCCCCTCGGAAGACCGTCTTGAGGCCGTTGTTGTTGCCGGTGTCGATCGTTGAGTCCCCGAAGGCGAAGACAGCGGGAAATTGTGAAGATTGATCATTAGATGATGCTGGAATGATTGGCCGTGCACAAGTTGGTATGAAAGCAAAAGAGAAGAAGATGACGAAGAGTAAGGTGATTTTGTGCGCCATTGCTGATCAATTTTTACAAACTGTGCGCCAACTTCATTAACCCCATTCAAATATTAATAGTAGAATCCATTTTGAATCGAGGCTAGTTGTGGGTTATTTAATATTTTCAGTATTTCACTTCAGTGTTTTTCATTTTTTTTTACGGGTAAATAGTGTTTTAATTTACTAGACTGTATTGGATGGATAGTTCATTTAAATTTTCGAATAATAGTTATTTATTTACTTATATATGTATACCTTCTTTCTTCATATCCCCCATCCCTCTCTTTCTTGCATGTTGTTAGATGTCCATGGTAATTATATCGTAAAAATAAGTAAATATTTCCATGACAAATTGAGTTCATTACGATGATTGACGTTGGAGCTTCTCTAAATTCAACTATTGAATGTTTCAGCGATAACAAAATATATTAACCCATTTATACTTGCTAGTTTTTTTGTTTTGTTCCTCCTTCCTTCAACATACTAATTTTAATCAGCTAACAGTACCAACTACCAACTAGCTAAAATCAATAACCCGAATGACAATTGTAGCTTTGAAAAGGAAAGCCAATTTTGACTGTTGAATTAAAATTTATCTTTACTTTATCTCTCTCTCTCTCTCTCTCTCTCTCTAACCATCTATCATAGTTTGAAGAATATATATATATATATATATATATATATATATGATATGCTTTTTTTAAGGAAGAAACGTTAGAAAAGGAACTACACAAGATGTACTTCAATACGATGTGATAAATAGAAACCAGCTATTTTCTAACGTTAAGAACTCCTTCACGTCCTAGAATTCTAAAGTGATATTTATGCTTTCCAGCAAAATTTCAATAACAATATAAAATAAAAAATAAAATAAAAAAGAGAGAAGAGTTCTACTAATGTAGGAGTTCGAAGATATTAAGTACTCCAAATCACAGTCATGTTTGACGACCTCCATATAGTACAATATGAATAATATTATGATACTATGCTCTACTGAACACTTCTAACTATTCAAGGAAAAAAAAAGTACCTCGATTTAAACTTTAGAGAACAGTTGCGACAAATATATATTGGATAATTTTATGATAGAGAATTAAAAGGAAGTTACTGAACATTTTTTTAGTCGACAAAATCATGATTAGCTTAAATAAAGCATGATAATTAATTAGTAAGTCAATAAATATTTATGGTTACAAACTATGGTGGGTAAAATCTACAGTTAAATTGGATCGAGTCGGGTTAGGGCTTATGGCTGTATTGTTGAGTTGACTAAGAGCATGTTGAGTTAACAGTGTGATTAGCTGCAAAATAACAGTAAAGTAAAGTAAATGAGATAAAGAACATAAGAGATTTATAGAGGTTCACTCTCAATGTGAGAGCTAGTCCTCTGTGGTGGCTCTAGTGATTTCACTATAGTTGATGTAAAAGTACAGTGAACGTCATAGCAGTAAGAATGGGAAGAAAAGAGAAGGGGATTGCGGGAAATAAAGAGATATTGCAGGGAGTAAAGAATTAAGTGAAGATGCAGGAATTCCGGGATGATTTTGAGTAATTCGAGGTGATATTCCATGAGAATTAGATGCCATGGGCGTTATAGATGATGATTGCTGGTCTATTTGACGTTGAACTTGCCCTATTTGTTTATGGGAAGTTGTCTTGATCTAGGTTGACTTAACTTTATTGGAACGTGAAAGTAACCTTCTTGACTAATTCTTGACTTTATTATGGCTAATCTTCATGTGATTCTTGTGCAGGAATGAATATGGGAAGTTTCCTGATCTTCTTATGCGTTGACCTTGGATAGGTGCTCTGGTTCGGTTTGTAGAGTCGATTTCTCAGATCACTGGTCTCGGCTCGACTTGACAAGCTCTCAAGTTGATCTAGGTCTCGAGTTGATTTGAGCTGTCTTGTAGATGATTCTTGCCCTCTGATTGACCTAGAAGTGATGTCGATCGATTGCAGGTCAATGTCCATCGAGTCAGGAGTCGAGCTTCCTTATCGACCGATGAAGTCTTCCAGATCGTTTTTGAGTTGATCCTTGAACTTTGGACGATTCGAGTTGACACGTGAACGATGAAAGATGATGTACAAATTTTGACCTCAACACAATATATGCTATTCACAGGGAATTTTATGTATTGTCATAAGAATTCTTTGACACTCAGTAGATAGTTATTAGAATTTATAAATTTAATTATTTTTTGATTTCTCATACTTACTCATACTCATATGCATAAGTTCTGAAAAAAGCTGAAGGTAGTTTAATAATTATTTTACACCTATGTATCTTGTAAGATGTAGAGTTTAAAGTTTCCACCTATAAATTTTAAAAAATTTCTTTTCTTTTTTCTGTTTTTTCAAGTTTATGTCGTTTATTGGTTATTAAAAGTACGCTCTCTTATGTAGTTAATAGTTATCGATGTCCCACTTGCAAAAAAAAAAAAAAAATAATAATAATAATAATAATAATATCGATGTCATTGTCGAGGTTTCTGCTTTTCAAAAGTCGCTGTCGTTTTTATGTGGTTGTCATTATTGTGGCGTTCATAGGTTGTTGTCGTCTCTTCCGTAGATGCCGAGTCGCTATTGAAGTTGATGTCGTTTATAATTTATTGCTAATTCCTTTAATTGAGGGGTTTTCACTTTTTTATGTTGTTATCATCTTTTACGAGCTTGTCAGTTTTTGTTCTTGCCGTTCATTATTTGATGTCGTTTTCTTTAATTTTATTCTTTTTTTTTTTGTTGATTTTTATCCAATAAATGTCGTCTTTTTAATTTTTGAATCATTTTAATTTTTCTCAATTTAACTTTAAAAACTCATACTGTTTCTCCTAAATTTTAAATTAGTTATACCTAATTTATTTTTATTAAAATTTCAGTTATCAAATTAAAAAAAGGAGGAAAATCATTCTCACTTACTCCTTTTCTCAAAGTTTATTTAAAAACATATGGAAATGATTGCTCGTATTCCCTTCTTTTTAAGTTTGCTTTTACTAAAAATTCTAACAAATGAACTAATTGGGATTAGTTTAAAAATTCAAGGGTAAAGTCAGAATTTCAAAAGTTTAGTGATAAACAAAAATATCCTAAAATTAAGGGATATAATTGAGAACAGATCTTGAAATTGTTATCTTTTTGTTTTTTTTTTTAAGTGGGAGAGATTTGAACTTAATATCTTCACGAAGTGAAATGTAATATATCATATTATGGTTGTAAGCATGATGTCTTTTTACTTCTATTGTTGTTGTTGTTGTTGTTGTTTTTTTTTTTTTTTTTTAGTTGATGTCGTGGTCTAGTTATTATAGTTTCTTATTTTTGATCCCTTCCGTCGTCTTATAGTTTTTTTTTTCCTCCGATTATGTCGTCTTATCTAGTTATTATAGTTTCTTAATTTTGATCCTTTTCAGGAAGAAAAGTTCCTTACATGTCAACTTCTTGTCGTTTAGTTTGTGATTTCTTGTTAGTGTTGTTTTAGGTCTCATCGTTTTTCCAATTGAGCCTTACATGTCGTTTTTAACATATTGTCGTTTTTTTAGTTTGGCGAAATAATCTAGACCAATAAAACGGGGAGTGGGTCCCACAAATAGAGACAGATATGAAAAACCCTTACTACCATTTGGCTGGTTTGCAGAAGCAAAACCACGTCGTATTAAGTACTCGTTTGAAGTAGCGTTTTCGATGATATTTTACGACTTTAAATTCTCTAACTCTACTTTAATTTTTTTTTTCTCATTCATTTTATAAAAACTTAAATTTTAAAAGTTCATAATTTTTTTATTTCAAACTGGAATAAGAAAATTTTTATATCAAAATACTCGTAATAACAAGACGAACAAAATAATATTTATTTTATATATTTTTTTAAATATATTTTAAATTTTTACATTATTTTCTGTATCACATAAGAATAAAAAGAAGATCACAAGATTTTTTAACATGAATATATTAATATCCACGGATTAACAACAAATAAAATAATTTACTAATAAAAAACACAATAAATTATATATATACATATAACTGAATATATTCACATCTATTTTACAATTCAAATTATAAACTTTACTTTGCAATTCAAATAAATTCAAAATTCTAAACTAAATAACTAACTAAATAATTTCTAAACTACAATCAAATCTAATCTAAATATTTACAAATAAATAAATAAATAAATATAACTATTCATTTTCTCAACTTCTATACGTAGGAGCGTCAAACAAGTCTATTTCTCTATCTCTAGCTACAGCCTGGTCCAGAATTGGACAAGGAGAGTTAAAAACCAACCAAGAAAAGAAACTAAAAGCAAATCAAGCAAAGAAAAGCTTGACGAACGGCAACAATGGAGGATTTCTGGAAGCGAGCCAAGGGTTTCGCCGAGGAAGCAGCGAAGAAATCTCAGAGTCTGAGGAACTCCGTCAAGATCTCCGACCTTGTCTCCGAGACCGCCCAGAGATCCCGTGAATTGGCCGCCGAGGCCTCCAAGAAGGCCGATCTTCTCAAGACCGCCGCGCTCAAGCAGGCCGACCAGATCAAGTCCTCCATCTCGTCTTCCGCCGACATCATCGCCATTCCTCCTCAGCTCTCTCAGCTCTCCCTCGCCGCCACATTCCCGTCCTCCTCTTCGCCGGAGGTCTCGCAATCGGACCTCCTTAAGTTCGGGATCACCGACGATCTCACCGACTTCGTCAAGGGACTCACCTCCACCACTTTCCAGAGCTTTCCTTTCCAAGGTGACCGACTCGGCGGCTCGCGTTCCAATTCCGATCTGGTTTTTTTTCCCCTCAATTCTCTTTGATGACACTGGAATTTCGCTGTTTCAGATGAGCCGGAGAGGTCTGAGACCGATGCGCCGACGACGCCGTCGAATGTGAGGAAAGATCTGACGGAATGGCAGGAGAAGCACGCTACTTTGGTCCTCACAACTGTTAAGGTCAATTTTCTCTTCTTCTTCGCTACGTTACACTTGAAACTAGTCCAAATTTAGTTTGATTTTCGTTTTCATCTTTCTTTTTTCATCTTTGTTTGTGCTTGAAGATCTTTTGATTTTTTCGTTTCGGTTCTGATTGTCGGTAGTTCAATTAATTAATTAGAATGTCGTCTTGGATGATACCTTACTTACAAATGAAAGCTCACCTTTTGAACTATCCCTTGCTTTCTTGAATCTCATTTTCTTGTCAAAGAAAATATGCCTCGGAGTTGTATACAATTTAATTATCTGTATACTCTTTATTGTATTGACCGTCGATTTTGTAGAATAAAAAATTAGTAGTGCGGAATTCTTTTTAGTATATGTCATCGACTTGTGAATTCAGTTTCGTAGTTCATAGTATGTTGATTTGAAACTGAAGCTTACGTGCTTGGATCGTGCGCAAACCCTGTTTCTTCAACTTTGCAACTGGCTATAGAATATGATTTTTAAGGCAATGCTAGAGAAATGACAAGTTGTTTCTGAAAAATTATGAAGTTTGTGCATAATTTGGCTAAAATGTGTAGCAAAAAGCTTTTGTAACGTTTTTAGTTTCCTTTAAATTTGGCATATCATAAGTCAAAACTTCTGAAGTTTAGGAGAAATCCCAACGAACATCAATTTAACCATTCCTGAAGTTAGTGGTCAAAGACATATTTGTTGACCTGAATTTCATGTTCAAATTTTTGTAGATAATCAGATGCTTCTGTCTTGGTTGAAGAAAACCTGATGTGTTACTAATGTTGTACTGATTAACAATTTCTCTTTTGCAGCAAATTTCAAAGTTAAGATATGAGTTGTGCCCACGTACTATGAAAGAGAGGAGGTTTTGGAAGATATATTTTACTCTCGTTAATAGCCATGTTGCCCCGTAAGTAGCAATTTATTTGGGCAATGTCTTTGTGTATGCAATTACAATCGAGTTCTGTTGGGATCTCATCGTGCAATTACATTCATGACATGTTATTACTGGTTCAAGGCTGAAATATAATCTGAATCTAACCTTTTCCCGAAATCTTGTTCAACAATCGGTCAAGCTAGCTAAAAGAAATAATTATATGAAGACATCTTGGTTTATTAATGGTTGAAAATACAAATGTGAAGGAGTAGCCAAATAGATTGGAGTCCTAGAACTGTAACTTAGATGACAAGATAATGTCTATTTGATGGAAGTTTCTTCAGTATTTTCAAACTTTGCCTCAATGTGTAGTCTTTAACGTATATGGTTATCAGATATGAGAAGCAGTACATGGAGGAGGTTAAGCTCAGAGAAGCAGAGCAAAAGAAAGATGATACCTTGAAGCAAACATCTGTAGTTGAAGGAACCGACAAAGAAGAAGAAAAGGACAAGAACCATAGGAGTTCAACTTCCAAGTCATCATCAGCTGAACAGGACTTGGATACTTTCTTATTGGGAGATCTTGAAGACAGTGATGGGGGGCCAGGTATAAAGCTGATCCTCTTAGCTTTTTATTTGTGGCCAAGTTCTAGAATCCATTGCCGATACGCCTTTCTTTTGGCTACATGCAACTGGGATTTGGTCATTATTTTGTTTTCTTTTGGCTACATGCAACCGGGATTTGGTCATTATTTTGTTTTTCTGTTAATTTGAGGGTGTTGATTGCAATACATTGTCTTCCAGATGAGGGCGAAGAGAGCTTCGATGATGATTTTGACAAGATTGACAATTCAGTAAGTTCTAATGATCCGCAAATTTAAAATTGTCTGGAAAGTTGAAACCTTTCAAGCCAATTGTCGCCCATTAACACATATGTTTCTGCCTTATTCTACCAAGCATGCATGAACCATACTGCAAAATTTCCGTAAGGCAATGAACATAACATTTTTCGCTTTTCAAAACAAAACTGTAGGACGTGGAAGACGAGAAGAATACAAAGAAATGACAGCTGCAGTAGATAGAAAAGAACGATGCCTGTAGAGAGATTCTGAAGTAAAAAAAGCAAACCTTCAGTGGAAATGACCAAATGAAGTCCAGCAGTTTGTTGATATGTAGCAAAATTTAAATTTGCTGTTTGTCCAGTCTTAAATTTTGCCTACTTTGGTACACGAAGTAGATTTATTATATTGAGTTTGTCCGTTTATTTATTATAATTGCTACAAGCAGACGGGGTTATAGCGCCTGTTTGTCGTAATGTTCTACCATATTCAGACCATTTGCCTTGTACAGCCCTATTTGATTCCTTTTGAAGCAAATTTAGTCGTTACACAATGATATCCTTTTTATGTGTTTTGTTCATCCTTTTTTGTCTGAAAATATTTCTTTGGAGACTTTTTTTTCCCCCTGAAATAGAAATTATTTACAAGTCATTATACCATAATCATGTCGAGCTTAGGCAATTGTGAAACATCTTTCCCTTTTTAATTTACAAATTGTAGATCAAATTTTAGTTTGGTCCCAAGCTTATGAAACATGTCAAAATAAGTTCTTTGTTTATCATGTTGTCATGAATTAATCATTTCATCCAATCGACTATTAGGCTCCGTTTGGTTCGCAGGTTTGGTTCCAACTTTTCAACTCAAATTTTGTCTTTTTCCTCAAAAGTCTTTGTCTTTTTCCCAAAAAGTTTTTTGTCTTTTCTGAAAAGTCAACAAAATTTACTATTTCAACTTCAAAATATCAACTCAAACTTGCGAACCAAACGAACCCTAAAATCTATCTCGGTGATAGAAAAGGCTGAGGAACCTGTATTTATTTAATTAGCGAAAAAAGGATTATGTGGGTAAATGATAATTTTTTTATAAATGATTGAAGTTTTGTAAAACTAAAAAAATAATTGTTTTTAAAGATTGATCATGGTTAATAATCTATCATAATCAATTAACGATCATTTTTTTTAAATTAAAAAAAAGTTAATTTTTAAATAAATGTATAAAAATTATTTAGTTATCAAAATTTGCCTCTCTAAATAGGGTCTGTGGTTGAGGGTCTCTACAGATAAATACCTTTTTTAGACTGTTGAGATTTAATCGAACGGTTGAAATGTTGTTGGTGTACCATATTATCATAGACCTTACCTCACATTACCCTTCCCACCCAAAGTCTTCTCCGTCACCGGTGACCTTCCCGCCGCCGGCGACCCACCTCCAGCCTCAACCACCACCGTCCCCAGCCCCGGCCGCTGGCCTCCGGTGACCCTTTCTCTCTCTTCCCCTTTCTCTCTCTTCTCCTCTCTCCCGCGGCGACCCACCTCCGGCCCCCCACCACCGGCCCCAGCCCCGGCCGGCCGGCCGCCGACGACCCCCCTCTCTTCCGTGGCCCTCCCCCGCCGGCCCCCAGCCTGGTGCGCCCCCTCCCCCGGCCTCCCCCCACCCCCTGCCCCCACCCCCTGCCCCCCCGGCACCCTCTTTCTCTTCCCCTTTCTCTCTCTTTTCCTCTCTTCTCTTTCTCTCTTCCCGGCCCTCGGCCCCCCCCACCCCCGGCCGCTCGGCGCCCCCCCCATCCCCGCCCACCCGCGACTCCCCCTCGAGAGAAAGAGAGAACAGAGAGAGAAAGAGAGGGGGAGTCGTGAGTGGGGGTGGGGGCAGCCGGGATTGGGGCCAGTGGTGGGGGGGGGGTCGCGGGAGAGAGAAAGGGGAAGAGAAAGAGAAGAGAAGAGAGAGAAAGGGGAAGAAAGAGAGAGGGGGGTCGCCGGCGGCGGGCCGGCCGGGGCTGGGGCTGGGGCCGGTGGTGGGTCGCCGCGGGAAAGAGGGGAAGAGAGAGAGAAGAGAAGAGAGAGAAAGGAGTCGCCGGCGGCCGGGGCTGGGGACGATGGTGGTTGGGGTCGGAGGTGGGTCGCCGGCATCGGGAAGATTGCCGGCGATGGAGAAGACTTTGGGTGGGAAGGATAATGTAAGGTAAGGTCTATGATAATATGGTACACTAATAACATTTTAACCGTTCGATTAAATCTCAACGGTCTAAAAAAGGTATTTACCGGTAGAGACCCTCGGTCTTTACCACGTACCCTCCCATCTAAATAATTGTATAAGTAATTGTTTTTTTTTTTTTTTTTAATCAGTTTTCTATTTGGCCCAGAAGTGAGCGAGTAAAGTGACTCCACCGGGGGACTCTAGGCTCTACTTCCCCAGTTTCCAGGTTCCATGGCATGATGGGACTTCCCGCTCTCATTCGCCCCAAGCTCTCCATCAAAACGACGTCCTTTTTCCTGCCGTTTTGCTTCTCCTCCTCCTCCTCCACCGCAGCCTTCTCCTCGCGATTCTCGTCTCTCTGCAGACGCCGCCACTTACCACCACCACCACCTCAATCTTCCCCTCCTCCGCCGCCAATCCCAAAGAAAATCCCATTCCAAGTCTCGGCCCATGGAACGACGTGGCAAGACCCTTACCATTGGATGTCCAACACCGACGACCCTGATCTCTCCGAGTACCTCCGCCGAGAAAACTCCTACGCTGAAGCTTTGATGGCTGACACCCACAAATTTCGAAACAAACTATTCTCTGAGATGACCAGTCGTATGCCTCCCAACATTTCCACTCCTCCCGAGCGTTGGGGACCCTGGTTTGCTATTTTCCCTTCTGCCCATTTCACATTTTTGGAAAATTTTCCGTCTTTCTTTTGTATCCTGGTCTAGATAAGTCCATAGCTGGATATATATGTATGTATATATGTATCTATATATAGGAAAAGGGGAGTGATGCATGGTAACAACTTTGTCAAGTGCGGTTGAATGGTTCTGGTTGTTCCTTTGTTTGGTGAATGTTGTAATGGAAGATTTTGGAGTTAACTAGTTGTTTGTGTGAAACTTGATCAGGTTGTATTACCAAAACATTCCTGAAGGAAAGGAATACCCGGTTCTTTATAGGAAACCAGGAGTTGAGGAAAGTAATTGGGTCAAAACTGTTCTTCGCTATGCAAAGGGGGAAGTTGGAAGAGAAGAAATATTGCTCGACTGGAATAAAATTGCGGAGCAATATGGTGCGAGCTTTTTTTCTTTGTGAGATTAGGCACTCATAACTTTTTTAATTTTTAAGTTGTGTATGCATATATGATTGTAGGTTATGTGCATGTGGGGACTTGTCGAGTATCGCCGGACCACAATTTTCTTGCATACACACTTGATGTTACTGGTAGTGAACAGTTTATGCTTCAAGTGAAGGACCTTCGAACTGGATGTATTATTCCTCAATTACAAGTTCGTGGAGTTGTGAGTTTAGCATGGGGTCGGGACGGTAGTACATTATTCTATACTCAATCAGATGACAACCAACGACCTTTCAGGTAACATCGCTTCTCTTTTTGGTCTTTTTCATGGAGATGAAGAAACTCTCTCACCTATTTGTTCTTTGCCAGGGTTCTATACTCAAAACTTGATTCCAATAGTACGGACATCATCCCTGTTTTTACAGAAAGTGATTCCAGCTTTTGCATTGACCTAACGAGCACAAAAGACGGCAAGTTCATAACTGTGAATTCGAACTCAAGGACTTCATCAGAGGAAGGAAAAAAGCTACCTATTTAATAATTTATAGAGTAATTGCTGTAAAGCATTCTCTTCTAACATATTACAGCTGAATTTACAGGTTTATATAATAGATGCTGCCAACCCATCAGGTGGTTTGCAAAAAATACGTGAGCGTGTTTCTGGAGTGCAGTATTTTCTGGAACATCACTATGGCATGTTTTATATTCTTACAAACGCGCCTTTGAGCGGATATAAAGAGTGGTCTGGTGAGAATTATTACCTAGTTAGATGCCCTGTTGAAGATATACAGTCAGTTAATTGGCAGGTCAGATTCTTACTTGATTTGAAGATGGGTGCTTCAGCTTCATACATTTTCGGTGAATCATTTACCATAATTGCTAATCCTTTTTCTTATCATGGATACTTCCGTAGAATATCATTCTTCCACGTGAAGACTTTACTATCCAAGATATGGACATATTTGATGGATTTCTGGTGCTTTTTCTCAGTAAGAAGGGTAATCCTACCTTCTGTTCCATCAAGTTACCTATCGAAATTGACTGTGAGGTATTTGAATTCTGCTTCCTAATTCTTTTCTTTTTTTCCCCCTTTTTTTAAATTTTCGTTTGATTGTATCCCATAGTAGCACAAGATGTTCCTTTCTCAATCCCAACATAAACGAAACGAAAAGAAACCAATTTTCTAGTCTACCTTTAGTCCTAAGATTTAGAAATATTAGTATTATGAACTCGTTATTTCTTTTGTTTTGCAGCACCAGTTAGAGATTGAGGAACTTAATCCCTGGTTTTTTCCTCTGCCCTCAAGTTCATGTAGTGTCGTCCCGGGTTCTAACCACGACTTCATGAACTCAGTATTTCGTATTGTGCTTTCATCTCCTGTGGTATTTATAGAGCATAACAACACTGTCCAGTCTATTTCCATTTAAAAAAAAAAAAAAGTGTTTTCTGTTTAGTTTACTGTTTAGAAATTGGTAAATAGTGAAAAGTTTATGGTTCGCTACCCTTACTATGAACAATCAGGAATGAGATTTAAATTTCAGTTTTAGTATATTTTCGAGTTACTATGAGGACTTTTGCTTCGTCTGCTCTTAGATTCCGTTACTTCTTATGGAATATGCAGATGCCTGATATGATTGTTGATTACGACATGTCGAGCAGAAGATTCTCGATTGCGCATCAAGAGGAAGTGAGGGGTGTTTCTGGCGAACAAGATACAGAACAACTTTTTGACTCAAAACATGACAAGGAAGAAAACGTCCAGTATCATGTATCACAGAGGTGGAAGGACTTTTCTGATGCATATTGTTGTGAAACAAAGGAAGTTATTTCCCTTGATGGTACCAGAGTTCCTTTGACTATTTTGTACTCTCGAAAATCCTGGAAGAAGGGTCAGTCTCCTGGTCTTTTACTAGGATATGGAGCATATGGCGAAGTTTTAGATAAAAGCTGGTGTACAAATCGCCTGAGCTTACTTGATCGGGGTTGGGTGGTGGCATTTGCTGACGTCAGGTAGTTTTTATTTCTTTGAGTCTCCACGAGAATGATAATAAACTTGTAACTAGGACTGATATATTTCGAAATATATAGTGATGATTACATGTTTGTTTAAGAATACAGCAAAGTTACGACCCTGTTACAAATTGTATGGTTAGGGTGCTTGTCTCCTTGCCAAGAGAGAGCTTGGTTTCCAGTTACTCCCACAATAGTGGTATACAAACCTGCGTGACACTTGCAAGGCCTGCCTAGTGTCCTTACCAAAAAAAGTGACTAGTGTGTTCATTTGACTGTTGGTCAATCAAAATATGAAAAAAAAAAAAAAAAAAAAAAAGAGTAGCATATAATCTTATTTACTGCCACGATCCGTATAGTATTGTGGTTGACTAATGGCTACCATCTGAACTAAAAAGGGCATGCTGTCGCTTCTGAGACGTGTTATATTTTTAACTTATTCAACATGGTTTTATTTGGACAGAGGTGGTGGTGGGGATAGTTCATGGCATAAATCTGGAAGCGGGTTGTATAAACAAAACTCAATAGATGATTTCATCTCGTGCGCAAACTACCTGGTTAGTGAGAATTTTGTAAATAGACATCACCTCGGTGCGATTGGACATAGTGCAGGGTCTCTTCTTTTGGGAGCTGCTATCAACATGTGCCCAGATCTGTTTCGTGCTGTGATTTTGAAGGTTTTTTTTTTCTCTAAAGTGAAAAAGTTTACTGTCGTTATTTTATATACTTCTGTGATATAGTGAAGTCCTGATGTTTTGGTAATCATTTTATCAGGTTCCATTTCTGGACGTTTGCAACACTTTGTTGGATGATAATTTGCCTCTCACCATTTTGGATTATGAAGAATTTGGAAATCCTTGGATCAAGTCGCAGTTTGAGTGTATCCGAAGCTACTCGCCTTATGATAGCATCTCTGAAGGAACTTGTTACCCTTCGATGCTTGTCACAGCATCTCTTAATGACACGAGGCAAATTTATTCACTGCGCTTTATATTATTTTTGTAATTAAAAGCATGGATTTTTGTTCTTTCCTAGCTTATTCATAGTCTGTATACAGAGTGAGATTCCTAGAACTTGCATTCATGTTAGTCACTCATACAAGCTCTTGAATCGATATTGATTCTCAGGGTTGGTGTTTGGGAAGCTGCAAAATGGGTGGCCAAAGTTCGAGAGAGAACGTGTCATGCTTGTTCTGGTTCAGTTATTCTGAAGACGAATATGAGCGGAGGCCATTTTGGTGAAGGTGGCCGTTACGGGCAATGCGAGGAAGCTGCTTATGAATATGCTTTCCTGTTAAAAGCAATGGGGATGTTGAAAGATGATGAGTAAGCCATTCTGATTTTGGACAGTCATTCTTAATTTAAGAATTAGTTGTACTTCTTTGCTTTATGTCCGGGATAAGAGTTTGGTTTTCCTCTTGTAATCACTGGTAGGAACAAGGATAAATATTGCTCTTGACGGAATCAGAAATGCAATTATAGTGTTAGTTACTGAAAAATATGATGATCTTGCCGTAAAATATGACAACGTACGTAAAGAATAATGGTTATAAATGTATTGCCGTCTTTATTTTTTTTGTATAGGAACATTCTTAACGCAACACATTGCAACCTATTCTCTGTGAGGCAAAACTCCAAGAAACTTCCTTAGGTTAAGAAACCAAACCTTTGTTTGGATCATAGATTCAAACCCACAATTCAATCAGTAAATTATATTTTTTTGAGAAAAAACACTGCAAAAACAAGTTTGAAAATGAATTTAAAACGAGGTGTCAAATGGAAGTCGAGAACCATCAATTTTACCATTTTAACCATATATCAAACAAAGTATTCATTTTCCATGCGACATGTAACATTCTCCAAAACTAAAAACCTCATGCACAACGCTAGTTAAGATTCGAATAATGATAGACTTGGTACATCCATTTGAATCATCTAAATGTGGTAACAACTACAAAAATAAAGACTCGAAGTTTTTTTGGTACACAAGGAAAGTATAACATGCAAATCCACTGGCAGTTTGACCATAAAGGGCCTTTAGGAGAAGGAATTAGATGAACTCATAAGAGGATCCTATTAAGTTACAACTTCCAGGCAATTATTGACTGGAAGAGAACTCATGGGTACTTATAAGCCACTCTATCTCCTCACTCCTCTTCGAGTCTTGAGTTGTTGGACATATGTTCTAACCCTTTAACAGGGAAAATGAGTGAATTCCAGTTTCTCAAGGAAAGGAAATCTAGAAAGATGCAAATCCAATATATCATACGTGACGCCACAACGGACTAGATGCGGCTCTGTCGGATCATGGCAAGAAGTTTAGATTTGGCGCGTCAATACTAACGGTGTCAAGTTCACCAGTAGGTAAAGGATGCAGAATAGAAACTGACCCGAGTTTGTCAAGTTTGGAAATCGAAAGAGTTTTTTATCCATAAATCTTCGTATGACAAAAAAACTGATAATTGGACATTACTGGATAAAATCTTGATGAAGAAAATTGTCACTCAACAATACGTGACTCCGAGACTGTTCACGACGAAAAGAAAAAAGGCTTATCTCTGGTATAAACAATTAAATTTTTTTTTGATGCACTGTTCTCAGTTGATCAGATCACAACTTCTTTTGTGTCGTTTTGAAAACAAAATAATAATAATAATAATAATAATAAAACAACAACAACAACAATAATAAATCTGGCTCCACCACTATTCTCTTAATAATCCTTCGAGAAGTTTAAGGAATTTGGAAATTAATTTGAGCATGTTAATGTAGGAAGTCAATTCTGCACACAATTCACATCTTTTATATCGTCTAATAATTAATAATTGAATATATTAATTTTGGAATTGTCACTCCATAACTAATCCTATTAGTGTCAAATAATTTATTTGGGTTAAGCCATCTATTTTAGCAAAATGTCATTATACTTTGTATTTTACATATTGTCAAAATAATTCTCGAGGTAAAATTTAACATGTTAATTAGAGTGGAAGAATAAAATACAAAATAAAAAAATTAGGCTGGTTGGTTTTTTTTAGTACTTAATCTAATAGATGATTTAACTTTTTTTTTTATTTAGGAAAATAGTCGTTTGTCATTTTTTAGATTTGGTCAATGATTGATTAATTGTCAATCAGTGATTGACTATAAAATTTAATGATTTACGTTATGGTTAATCAATGATTGATCGTAAGTCAATTACTGATTGATCATTTAAGATAATTGACTAATCATTTCAGAAAAAAAATGATCTTTTAACTAATTTTTAAAAACTTTGGTCATTTATTAAAAAACTTCTTAAAAAAAAGGCGATTTAACTATAAATCCCAATAAAATATCATAATGTATGTATTATTTTGCTAATTGGGTGAGTTCTCCTGATATTTTCCAACGTTTAACCTTACAGAGATTTGAATCTATTTGTTGATATTTTTTAAAATATAGAAGGGATGACAAAATAATAATAAATCAGTCCATTTAACTAGTTGTCAATTTGACAGAGGTGGTACCTGGTGGGACTTAATTTTCTTAGTATCAAGAAATTTAGCGTCTGAATCAACTTTTTATCTTTTATTTTTTAATCTCAACTTTAGTGATGAAAGAGATTTTATTTCCTTTTTTTTTTTTTTCCTTTTCTTACCCAAAAAGGGAATTCATGAAATAGACGGAAAACCACGCAGAGATACTGGTATTAATGTTGCGTACATAAATTTAGCAAAACCAGTCAGCTGTAGTTTTCTGTGAGGTTTTTTTTTTTTTTTTTTTTCATATTTATTTTTAAAGGAAATTTTGTTTTATATCTAAATATGTTGAGTATATATGCCATATATTAAAGCCCTTTTGGGTCCCATCAATTGCTCAATAAAAGGAAATAAATATGCTTATTTGTTTCTGATGAGAACCTCTCTTATTTTCCCCTTTCTTTTAAAAAGCACTTCTTCAAATGCTAGTTTTGCATGGATAAAGCAAAGTGTTTGTTCTAAACCAGCATTCCAGAAATCTATATCCCTGGAATCAGCTGGTGTCTAAAATCTCTTCAAATAGTCCAAAAACACATATAAAATTATTTATTCTCTATTTTTCCTTTTGTTTTGATTATTTGAAATGGAATATAATCACAACAAAGATGAATTTAGGGACTCAGAGGAGAAGGAGAAACCGTACAGTAAGGTGAAGTATGCGAGGGCGATGAAGGCGGAGATACTGAAGGGTCTAATTCTACGCGGCGTAAAAGGCGAAAAGCTCAAGAGTTTGATCATGAATGGCAACATCAAAGGAGAGAAGACGATGAAGAAAATGGTGTTTGCTAAGTCGCGTTTAGCCCGGTTTAAACTCTGGGCGGTTCGCCTCACCACCGTAGTCCTCATGTGGGCTATTGTCATGCAGCTTAAAGCTCTCTTTGACTCCTTTGGAACCAGGTTATCCAAAGACTCTTTCCCTCCTCCAAGTAAGTAACATATATGGAGCACAAAAGTAAATTAAAAACCCTAATCGATAATATTACACGTGCATAATTTCCTCCGATACTTTTTTTGGATCTCACAATAGAGTCCACATGAATGAATGGCACCAAGAGCGTAACTAATATGATCTAACATTCAGAAATGTACATTATTTGTATTCTTAAACATATAACGTCAAACATTCTGTATCAGTATATGAATTATTATCTCTATCTTGATTTGTTCAGGAATTTATCAAAACAATGGATATCTTATGGTTTCATCTAACGGAGGATTGAATCAAATGCGATCGGGTGTACGTAGTAAATTTGCCTCTCTATGGTTTTTTTCACTTTTTTTTTTTTTTGGTTTTTAAAATCCATTTTTATGATTTTTTTTTTTTTTTCACCTCCAGATATGTGACATGGTAGCTATTGCAAGATATATAAATGTGACTTTTATAATACCTGAGTTGGACAACACCTCCTTTTGGAATGACTACAGGTAATTAAGTCAATGTCTAGTGCATTTTACTCTAAGTTCAATCAGTAACTTGGCCTTAGTTTTATTTTTCACTCCTTCAGATTGGAAGTAAAACTTTTTTTTTTTTTTTGATAATCTGATCAGTCAATTCGCGGATATCTTCGATGTGGATTATTTCATTGGATCTTTACGAGACGAGGTTCGGATACTGAAAGAACTGCCTCCGGAGCAGAAGGCAAAAATAGAAAGGGACTCACTTTATTCCATGCCTCCCATAAGTTGGTCCAACATGACATACTACCATAACGTTGTAAGTAACATTTTTTTTTTTTTTCAAATGAAATGTTTCTTCTTATAATTAGGACTAAATAGAAATCTAAGATGCGATGATTTTGCTAAAGTGCTTTCTTAATTTGACCTTTGATCCGCAGATCGTGCCTCGCTTACGCACATACGAAATCGTGCATTTCACTAAAACGGATGCTAGGTTAGCTAATAATGGGATCCCCGACGAGGTCCAAAAACTGCGCTGCCGTGCAAATTACCACGCTCTGAGATTCGCGCCGCCAATTGAGGCATTGGCGAAGAAAATCGTTCGTATTTTGAGGGAAAAGGGCCCTTTCTTAGTCCTTCATCTCCGATATGAAATGGACATGGTGGCATTCTCCGGCTGCAATGAAGGTTGCAACGAAGAAGAGATCGACGAGTTGACAAAAATGAGGTACGCAAGTTGCCTTGAAGTACAAGTAACGATACAATTTATTAAAGCATACTAAATTCTTTCAGTTTAATTTTTTCCATTTTGTTGTTGTTGTTGTTGTTGTTGTGAAGATATGCTTATCCATGGTGGAAAGAGAAGGAGATAGATTCCGTAAAGAAAAGAGAAGCCGGACTCTGCCCTCTAACTCCCGAGGAAACTGCGCTGACACTACGAGCTTTGGACATCGATCGGAACATCCAGGTCTACATCGCCGCCGGAGAAATTTACAAGGCAGAAAAGAGAATGAAGGCTCTTAAAGAAGCTTTTCCAAACTTGGTATAAAATCCACCTAATAAAGGACCAGAAATTATCTTTTCATATACTAAATATGTACACATATTTTCACATATATAAAACTTTTTTCAGGATTTTCCTAATAATGTGTAAAACGAACAGGTCAGGAAGGAGACACTGCTGCCACCCACAGAATTAGATCCGTTCCGCAACCACTCGAACCGGATGGCGGCGTTGGACTATTACGTCTCCATAGAAAGCGATATCTTTGTTCCTACTTACGGAGGGAACATGGCGAAGGTTGTTGAAGGCCACAGAAGGTATAACATGTACTAAAAAAACCATAACAGCCTCTAATTAGGCTCATATTTGACAATTTTCAACTGTTTGGAGCAACGAAGAGAGGAAATGAAGCTATTTATAATGTTCTAATGGTTTATTTTTCGGCGAATTTTAGGTACTTGGGGTTCAAGAAAACTATACTTCCGGACAGAAAAGTGTTGGTTGAACTGATAGACAAATACAACAATCTTGGGACAATCAGTTGGGATGAATTCTCTTTGGCTGTAAAAGCGGCTCATATGGATCGCATGGGAAACCCAACAAAGAGATCTGTGGTTCCTGGTAAACCAAAGGAGGAGGATTACTTCTATACAAATCCTCAGGAATGTCTGTCGCCTGCTGAACAAGAACCTTAATACATATATATACACACACACACGTATATATATATAGACATGGTATGGATCGTCATAAATTTATATAGTTATTTTCCTGTGTAATTTTGGAATTTTTTTTAAAACAAAATGAGGAATAAATTTTCTTGAGATTTTCATTGGGGGGTTGGGGGTAGGGAGCAGATCATCTTGGAAATCAATTTTAGTGGAGGAATTATTGCATATACTTTTTTTTTTTTTACATGTTTTATATACCCAGTACCCTGAAAAAACTTGGGCTATCGAAGTGGTAAATACAGTTGTATGAGGATATTTGTTTTTCATTTATTCTTACTTATGTTCTTGGAATAATTTGTCTTTTTAATGGTTTCTACGTTTTTTTAGGTTGAACTTTGATAAGATAAGTGAAGCTATTTTTCTTTTGTTTGATCTTATGAAAATAACATTAATTGCTCACGAACACAACTAATAAAATGTAAATCTCAAAAGAAAAATATGATACATAATCGTATATCGTTGAATATATGTATGGTCCTCATAAAATAAATAATAATTATATTTGAGCAATCCTATTCAGCTCGATGGGGTTAAAAGGTTCTTCTCACAAAAATGAGTCATATCTATTAGGATGGGACCCACCTTTATGAGGGAACCGACTCAACCCATTGCCATTTTCAGCTACCTAATCTAAGTTCCTGTGGGCGCTTGAAAAACTCCATTCTCCTATTTACATATTGAAGAGTTATTTCAACGGAGTTCAATTACAAAGCCAGCCAAAGATTTGCTAAATAATACAAATATTAATAAATTAAAAAAAGGGAAAATAGTCAATGTTTGCTGATCCAGTTAAAGCTAAAAATGATTTTCAAGCTACTCTTTACTTCATTTATAAATATTTGTACGTTGAAATTTGAACTCGTAATAAGGGTTAAAAAAAAAAAGAGTAAATAAGTTCTTTTCTTTAGCAAAAATGATGAGATCCAATCACAACAACTAGTTTGTTGAGATGTTATATATATAGGATTATCCAGCTAGTAAAGGGTTCATGTTGAGTACTTGTGCTTTGAAAATAATGGACGTACACATATCATGTTTCTCCATTGTTTTTTCGTGAGTATATATATACTATATTATATATATATATATATATATATATATTTCTTCTCCTTACGCAGTTGGTTTTTGCAGAATTGATTTCTTGTTGCCGCTTCAAATGTCAACAAAGATTGAGATTTCGTACCAAGTTAGTAAATCATGAATGTATAGTTCTAGCTTATGAAAAATGCCAATTAATATGGTTTCCTGAATGTTCAACAAGTAAGGAAATTATATATAATAAAGCATCTATCGATAGATATCCAGTCATATATTATGTGTAGGAATTTTGTTTGTGTTCAAATTGGAATCTCATAATCTCTATCGTTTGCTTTAGATAACATTGTTTGTCACCTACTATTAAATTGCCTAGCTAGGTAGAGATGTACATGTTACCATTTAGTTGACTCCTTATCTAATTTCTGATTTCTTTTTTTGTTTTTTATGTGATCTTTCTAATTCCTTCCATGACACACAAATAATCAAAAATAGAAGGAAGACAAGATTTGTAACTATTATTCTAAAGTTAGATCAATTTACCATAGGACTTTGATCTATTATGTACTGTTGGTGGTAGAAACTATCTTTTAATTACTGTTAGGTTATTTTTAACGATCAAGTGCCCACTATAAAAGTTTACAACATACGACATCTAATTGTTACAGTTAAAATTAGATGATTGAGAATTTAATCTAACGATTAAAATAATAGTTCTATCAATAATATAAAATAAAAGATCATAGAAAAATGTATACAAATAAATAAACATATATATATATACCCACACAATATTCATGCATGTACGAACCAATTGTTTAAAAAAAATTACTATCACAAACTAAAACTTTAATAATAGTTTTTTTTTTTTTTTTTTCTCATTTCATAAATGAATTTTGGAATAGATCGACGGCCAGCTCAATTACTCGATCGTTTATAATCTTAAGTTGTGTTTGGCTGATTTAAATAGATTATCATATCACACGTGAAGGATCACTCGTCCATATTCTCTCTATATATATACACAATTATTAGTATTCTGCATAATTATTATTCTCATTAATTTAAAATTTCCTTTCGAATTTGAGTGATGGTATATTATTTTCAATTTAAGGCTGGGTCTTGTCCCAACTAATATTTATTATGATTTATGAATTAGCCTATCACTATTCACTAGTATTGGTGATGTGTTGTGTTGTATAAAGCTCAAATCATGCATTTATTCTGTTGTTCTCACACATATAACCGCGCATCTCTCTCTCTCTCTCTCTCTCTCTCTCTTTTAATTCAACTTTTGTTCTCTCTGTTTAATTTCTCTAATGATCTGACATTAGCGTACTCAAATTGCACATTAATATTGACATACAAATTATCAAGGACAGAGACATATGTATCACCACCATGTGTCCATATCTGATTTATAATTTGCTTAAAAATTTGGAAAAAGCTTTTTTCTTTCTAATTTCTTCTTCATTCTATTTATGTTTATATTGCAATTTGCAACATGACATATGTGACAATAGCAAACCAACAATTGGTGTATACACACACACACACACACCCGTGATTAATGGATTATACCAAGCTAATTGAATGTGAACTAATTGGGATGGAATGACTGTTAAATCATGGGTAAGTCGAATTTAAAGTGAATAAATCAAACTTATAATCACTTTAAAATGAATAACTATGATTTCTAAAGTTTTTTTTTTTGGTGGTGTAATACATATATAATATGTTAGCAAAGGGAAATATAAAATTTGAAGATGTACACTACTCCCACACGGCATTTTACTTTATGATAAGATCATGGTACACGTTGGTTAATTTCTCTTCAATTCCATTGTGATAATTATACATGCATGAATTTCATGCGGCTAAAATTCAGCAAAAAAGTCCAAAGGAAAAAAAAAAAAACAAACAAACAAACAAAGAGATACAAGTAAAGATAGATCAACTTGATCTCAAAGCATCATCATTTATATGAATAACAGAAATGTGAAATTAGGAGAAAAAGAGTTTATAAATTTATATATATATATATATATATATAAATATATATAAAGAGGAGTACAACGACTACAACATGCAAGTGTATCAGACTGTAGAGATCATATTGATCCTGGTCAGCCTGGTTGCCAGATGGTCACACGTACAGTCGTCTGATAGTTTTCCAAAATTTGCTAAATAATGGATATTTTATACTATATCCTATCTTATTTGAAATGAAACTGCATAAATGAAAAGATTGGAAAATATATATTTATATGTATAAATATAATAGCTTATTAAATTTCATTACTAATATCATATAGGTCGATGGCACCCCTAACTTAGAATTCTAGAGTTTTAATATTTATATACGACATGGAATTTTTTGAAATTTTCAATTATGTATTTATTTAATAAGAAAAAATGGATTATTTTCCACACATGGCCCTTAAACAATACATCCAATCTAATAGTGTCCCTTAGTTTTTGGTTTTTAAACATCACATACCTAAAACTTTTATGTTGTTATCCAAATGGCCCTTGTGTCAATAATCTGTCGAAAAGAACCGAAGGGAAAAGCGTCACATGAGGGTTTGAAAATAATCTTTGTTTAGCGTCATTTAAAAAATAAATAAATAAACTTTCTAAAACAATACCCACAATTTGGTGGCAGAACCCTTACCACCAACAGCAATACTTGACGACAATGATGAATCAGAAGGCAATTAAGAAAAAGATTTTTGTAAGCGTTTTTTTTTTAAAACCCTAAATTATAGAATCATATCATTTTCGTTTAATAAATTTTTGTCCAATTCTTTATAAATTATTGACAGAGAAATCATTGTGTAACAACATAAAGTTCAGAATAGTACAAAATAGAATGATATTTAAAATTAATAGTACTCAAAGACAAATATATGATTGGATGTATGGTTCGGCTATTTATAAAAATTGCTCAAAACTTATAATTATTATGTTCAATTTAGTCGTGCCCCATTTAGTAATCGAAACTTAAATTTATATTATAATTTAATTTTTTTTTTTAAAACATCTCTTTTCTCTCTGTTTTTTTCAATATTTGTATCTATGTTAAAAATTCAACTCAAATATTGGACATGTCTAAGCAATTAAAATATCATATCAAATAAAATATTTTAATTTACATAGCATGATATTATTAGATAACATGACTAGACATGAAATGATAATATAAGAGCATATTTGAGCCGAATCTCGATGCTAACATTGAATTTCCATACACTAATCATAAACAAAATTGGATTTAAATATACATTACTTTTGGAACCTTAATGCTCTTACAACGAAATTTATGGCCCCTAGTCAAGGAAATTAAGAGAGGACAACTATATTCATCAGTGGCCACAAGCGACCGATATGTACCTTGATGGATGAAACCTTTAATTGCATTTATTGCATTTATTACTGTTTTTTTTTTTTTTTTTCTAAACAAAGGATCTGTGCGTGATCCCGTCATTTCTCGTTTATTAAGCTCACACAGGCAAGGACACTCCTCTAAGGTGACATAGAATTACATTTATTACTATTTAATTATAGAGCAGGACAGATAAAAATCAGTGACTCTCTAGACTTCAACTAATAAATAGCCTTTTCTTCTTTTTTGAAAAAACAACAACGTTATGCTCATGCAACATTGCGACGGCTTGCCGGTGGATATTTCCTCAAGCCAGATTTTTATTCAAAAGCTTGTTTTATTGAAAAATCCACCTTTGGCAACCATCTAACTCTCTTATCAATCCCAAAACCCACCGGTTCATGAACATTTTAGTCTCATACATACATATATATGTTTCTATATATATATATATATATATATTTAATTAATATTTTTGAGGTATGTGTGTGTGTGTGTGTGTGTATAGTTACTATTTTTGAGGTGTATGGATGTGTGGAAAAATGGAAAAAACCAGGGTTGGTAATTTAGAATTTATGCGGGGTCGGAGCCACCACGGGGCTGCTGATCTTCGCTTGTCTGCTGCAGTTGAGCACGCTTAGCGAGATCACGAGACAGCCCAGTTTGGTGTTTTGGTCTACTCAACGCGAGGTTAATCCGCCGCCACCCGATCAAAGTGAGTAGTAGTAATTTAAAATTGTTGAATTGATTAGCCATTTTTCCTTGAATTATTGTTTTGCATTGCAACATTGGCCAGGAGAGTATGAGAGCAATGGGTATCTGGTGGTTTCAAGTAACGGAGGATTGAATCAAATGCGAGCTGGTGTAAGTAAAAATGCACGTTAAATTCCTTTTTAACTTGAGGTCGGGTGGAGGAATTCGAACTCTACTTCTTGTGGTAGAATTATCAAGTTTATAAAATTATCACCAAGTTATATCTGCAACGTTTACAGTTATTTGAAATACACCTTAACCTTCAACTGATATTGTATCTATATGCTACAGATTTGCGATATGGCAGCGGTTGCTAGATTTTTTAATGCAACGCTAATAGTTCCTGAATTGGATCAAACCTCTTTTTGGAATGACCCTAGGTACCGGATCAATATTTCAGACTAATATATATATATATATATATATATGTATGTATGTATATAATTTGAATCAAATAAGTTTGATTTATTTAAATTTTAATTTGGCAGTGAATTCGAAGATGTATTTGATGCGGATCATTTCCTGAAAACCTCCCTGCTCCATTTTCCATGCTTCCTATTAGCTGGTCCAACTTGACATACCATGAAAATGTGGTTCGTCCTTTTTTCTTTTACTTTTTATTGACATATAATGTCACGGGATATGACACGAGTCGTTCAGAACTCACGCATTCGAACCCTCCAACCAAATGCACTAATAATAATTCCTTACGAGATTTTATTTTAAGATCGTGTAATTGCCAATACATGTGGTTACAAGATCTTGCAATTTTTTTAAAACATTTAACAGTTACCCCACTAATTTCATTTGTTTTCTCATTTTATAAGAAGATTTATTACCGTGCCCTCAATTAAAATAGTTCAAATCTATAGGTGTGTCTTTGTTTAATTAATAATTCATTTATAGAAAATGTCTTCGATTGAAAAAAATTTCTAGCTTCGTCGTTGTAAACAGGTACTTCCTAGATTGAAAATGTTTGGAGTCCTTCACTTGACAAAAACTGATACCAGGCTGGCCAACAATGGGATTCCTTTAGAAGTTCAAAAGCTGCGATGCCAAGTTAACTGCCAAGCTCTGAAGTTCACTCCCCGGATTGAGGAAACCGGCAAGAAGGTTGTGAAGCTTCTAAGGCAAAATGGTCCATTTATAGTTCTACACCTCCGATACGAAATGGACATGTTGGCATTTTTCTGGTTGCACAGAAGGTTGCAACGACCAGGAAAACGAAGAATAAACAAGACTGAGGTACTAATTACAACCATACAGTTGGTAATCAATACGTTATGTATCAGTCTTTTAACCATATAGAAATTATCATGTAAAACTGCATGACTGCTCTATAACAAAATCAAATTGTGATACTTTTTTTCACCAATAGTTATTGTTAACGTGTAAATTATCTGTCAGATATGCGTATCCGTGGTGGGAACAAAAAAAAAAAAAGAACTCTGAGAAGAAGTGGAAAATGGGGGGATGCCCTTTGACACCAGAGGAAACCGCCCTTGTGTTGAGAACTTTGGGAATAGATCCTTCTATGCAAATCTACATTGCTGCCGGTGACATATATGGGGGAGAGAGGAGATTGGCCTACTTAAGATTAGCTTTTCCACGTTTGGTTAGTAGCCATACATATATATATATAGTTCGTCTTTGTATATCATGTATATATAGATATATATATATATATATATGTGTGTGTGTGGGTGTGTGTGTCTGTGTGTTTGGAGCAGGTAAAAAGGGAGACATGGCTAACAGCCAAAGAACTAGAGCCATTCCGGAACCATTCGAACTAAATGGCTGCGCTGGATTACAGTGTCGTTGGAAAGTGACATTTTCATTCCTACTAATAAAGGAAACATGGCATTAGTCGTTGAAGGCCACAGGAGGTAATGTCACTCTACATTGTAAATAAAAACTACTGCAATTTTTCTCTCTTCCATAAATCAATACCGATTTTTTAATCAACCGCAATTCTAGAGTGACTAATTTGGTTTCAAAACAAGCAATAAGTGGTGAAACCAAGAAATTTTTTCAGCAGGGACACTATGAATAAAGATTAGAGCCTAAATTTATGGAGGGCACAGCTGAAATTCTATAAGAACTTTGGACGTAAAATCAACGTTTCGAAATTTAAGTGAGGGAATGTGGCCCGACTCACAATGTTGTGGCTCTGCCGGCACTGTCAGTGGTGATGAACACCCTTAGTGACTTGAAAATGTTTTAGAAAATAAAGGAAAACAGGATTCATTTGAACAGTTGGTATGTGGCTGCACATACTTGGGGTTCAAGCCAACGATAATTCCGGTCAAAAGGGTAGTGGTGTATCCAGTAGATCAGTCCAGGAATGGAAGTCTAAGCTGGAATGAAAATAGGTCACGACGGTCAATTTGGTAGCCCCACTCCTAGATTGGAGATGAAGGGTAAACCAAAGGAAGAACAGTACTTCTATAGCAATCCGTACGAGTGCTTGCCACCATTTTCTCAATGATCATCATAGACTACTGTCTGTCAAACATGCAATGTAAAACTTCTGTAAACAGCATTCAAAAGATTATATTACTACAATGACCGTTTGGGAGCGTTTTTAAAGTGATTTTGTTTTGGGTATGAAAATGAAAATTCTTTGCAAATGATCAAAGGTGAAATTGTGTTTGATTGTGTCTTAACGAGATTTGTTTGTATGTAACAAAAAAAAAAGAAATTGTAACTGGATACGTTTCTTAAAATATACATTTAGTTTATAAGCCCTAAAAAATGAAAAGGGAAAAGGAAAACACCAGAGTATTTTTCATTTCCTGTACAAAAGATGATAACATTTTTTTTCCTTTACAATTTATGTTTTCATTCATGGTGTAAACAAAGGCGATTTCAAAAATGGTCTAAAAAAAATCTCTCAAAAACTGTGAAAATCATTCCAAAACAGGGCCAATTTTGTGTCTTTGGATTTGATTTAAATAGTTCAAATAGTTTCTCTTTAACTCTTTGAGAAAGAAAACTTAGTTGACGTAAATTGAATGTTGGAGAAGAAAGTAGTTGGAGTTTGATGGGAATACAAATCAGTTCAACTCTTTAACATCGAACATTAGAGCCTAACAGATACACCGGACATGAAGAACCAACTTATTTACCAGGATATTGGCCTATAAAAGGCTCTTTTCAATACATTCAGAAAATATGTGTACTCTACAACCGAAATACCGTGCTAGAGCACCCGCCAACAGGAGATTGCAAAATGAAAACACCCGAAAGAAGGCCAAAGAAAAAAAAATGAGTTGAGATGCTAAAACTACTTATTATGTCTTGAGCCGCTTTTGAGCTTGATCCGAATCCTCCCGCCCCCCTGTGTCTCTATGATGTGTCATCGTTTGGTTGCTTGAATTGGGGTTTTGATCCTGGAAAACAGATTCGAAATACATGATTACCTAGCCAAACACACACAGAATTCAGATAGGTGAAACAGGAAGAAGAATCTCACCCCAGATTGACCAACCAACCCAAACAAAGATGAAATCTAAAGGGTTGAGTTATCCAAGATGAAAAACTAAATAGTAAGATGTACCTTAGAGATGGACGTTCCGGAAGAAGGAGCTCTATTTGCACGCTTGCCAAGATCAATCTGCACGGAGATGCTGGCCTGCGACAGATCCAAGCCTGCGTTCTGCAATGCTTGAGCAACAGTGTTCAGTAACCTGTTCACAACCAATGACAAGGGTATGAAAACTCGACAATTTTCTTGATATGAAGACAAATGAGTGACTCAACTTTACGAAAAAGTACACCAACGAAGCAATCTTTGAATTGGAGAAACACCCACCCTTGAGAGTAAGAACTCGTGATGCTAATTGTTCCCCCTTCAATCATGAGCTCCTCCTGTTGGTTTTGTGCATTGCTTGTTGTGGCACACTGTGTAGATTGTGAATCAGAAACCGATACCTGAAGGGGATGCTCACTTGTAGTGGGGCCAGACAAATTCGCCGACTGGGCTATTGGTAGAGAAATCCCCTTGCTGGCCACCTCAGGCTGATGCTCCAGGGCCTTGCTAGGAACATCCCTGCTAGGGTCAGATTCAACTGGATTTTGAGTACTCGTTATCATGGTTGGGGCAATTGAGATGTTATTCTCATCAAATTTTCCTGGAAATACAGACCCCGGTCCATTCTTTATGGCTTGAGAATGACCAGCAAAACTCTGAACACGCCAGTGACTATTTCTCTGTTTTATGCAAACATGTGAAGGCGTTACACACAGAAGTAATTGAAGCATCCAAATAAACTTACATTCCAAAGCAACCATGATAGAGAATTACCCTCCAGCAAAGTTCCAATTGAAACAGTGGAAAACTAATCCATCTTAAACAAAGTTGTGCCCAACGCATTTTTGCTAAAATCAACATTATTCTAAAATGAAACGTACCCAAAATGATCCATAGAAAAACCCGAATATTAACTAGGCATAAAACTCAAAATCCTTTATTAATAAAATATATATATATATATATGAGGTATCAATTTTACCATTTCGTACGACCAGTCAAATAAGGAGAGATTTTATGTCACAAACTCATAACGTAGAAAGTTTTGAGTGTAAATCATATTAGCTAAAGGCCAAAAAAGAAAATTCATTTGTTGCACAAGATCCAATTTAATCAGACATGTAAGGTGTCATCAATCGGCTCGTATAGTTCATAGTTGCACGGACAGATGGTCTGAAAGCAGCTAACAGAAGGGCAGAAATTCAACATTTTCCAATTGGCATTCACCCACAAACAAGCATGCTAGTGATCCCTACATCTGAACAACGAATGAAGCCACAAATCAGAATTTTACCCAAGGTATCAACTTTGTCGGCTCCGAATTCCATCCTTGGTACGAATCTTCATACTTTTGTACCGTTTCCTGTAAATACTGAACATAATCGATTACCTGCATATGAAACCAGATAATCAATCAATTATGTTGTAAAAAGCAGCATTTTCAACGGAAATCAAAATGCAGCTTATTTAACTAACATTAGGAACGATGTCAAGATGCCAAGAACATATTATAATGGCTTGTTTCAGATGCCAAGAACATACCTCGAGTAGGAAAGATGCTGTATCTCTCTTCTGATCACTATGGGGGACAAGATCTCTCAGTACCTGGAATCTGGAGGAAACAAAACAATATAGATTTCAAGATCTATAAACCAACTCTATCGATACGAAATAAACCGAAGATCGAGTGCATTTTTTTGACACAATTTTTCCTTAGTCCAGTTCTGTTCGGTAAACTAACTGGTAACTCCTACCAAATCAAACATTTGGAGTTTAGACCCTTTTTTTTTTTTTTTTTTTTTGGCCATGCAACAACCAAGTAAATGAAATGTTCAGTGGTATTAGAACCGGCACAACTTCAATTTACGCAGACAAAACAAGGCATTTTGGTGCATACCGCTCATTGATCTTGCTCCTCCTCCTCTGTTCTGTTACTGAGTGTTTTGATCTTATGGCATTAGCCTTATCATTATTCTTAGCATCTGGTTTTCACAGTCAAAACCACAATCAATACACCAAAAAAAAATAAAAAAATGAAAAAAATAAAAACGCTAAATCTACCAAAGTCCATAAGCATAACAGTAGCTAAAAAAATAACAATAGAAAAACAAATACTAAAAAACTTAAAAGTCAAATTTTAGACTGTAAATAACAAAAGTAAATCATACAATCAGGGAAACTGCACAGACAATCAGTCAAAACAAAATTCCAATTCTCAATAATGATACAACCCTGGAGAACTGGCCGTTAGACAAAATTCAAGTAAACTCAAGCTCTAAAATCATTAGAATTCTGGAAAAACAAATGCAACTATGAATCGTCTCAAAAGAAATCGCACAGCATCTGGTAAAAAGACAAAAACTTTACACACAAAAAAAGAAAACAAAGAAAACCCAATTGGAAAAACTTTTGAAATCCACGAAAAAGAGGATCTGTTTCGGTCGGATCTGCATAAACCCACAAAGCAAAAAACAAAGGAAATACCTTTAGTGTTGGAGTTGTTGGTGTTGGAAGAAGGTCCCTCTTTCCTGGACCCAAAATCATCGTCCTCGTAGTCTTCCTCTTCGTGGTTACCTTTCGCCGGATTTCTCATCTGAGCCCAGATTTTAACGTCCCGGAGGGAAATCTCAAATACCCAGATGAGCAAAACCCAAGAAAATGGAACAGCAGATTTGAGGGGAGAGAGAAAAACAAAAAATAATAAATAAATAAAAGTTTTCACTCTCTTTTTTTTTTTTTTTGGGGGTATTTCACTCTGGGGCTGGCGGAGGAGCAGTGTTGTTAGTTAATAGTTCGGCAGCTTTTTTTTTCCTCTTGTTCTCTCTCTCCTCTGAAAAATGACTTGTGAACCTGTGAGTCGTGAGTCATCATGACTCGGTTTGCAAGTGATGCTGCTGTGGGTAGATAGGAATACCATGCGCATCAGCTCCTGTACTTCCCGTGAGGATGTCAAATTTCAATTTCAATTTTTGGAGTGATTAATATTTTGTGTGTTTGCATGTATTATATGACAATAATTTCAAATGCTATTTGATCATTAGAGGTTTAGTTTGAAGCATCTTTACTTCTATGTTCAAAGAAAAAAAAAAAAAAAAAAGGTACTTGGTTCCGAGTTCATTTTTATAGGTAAATATCTCTAAGTTAAATTTTTTTTTTTTTTTTTTTTGTAAAAGTAATCTAATATGTAACTTCTATCAAATTTCAAAAGATAAAGCTCACATATAGTAAAAAAATGATAAAATATTTTAAAGATGGATTATATGATTAAGGGTATGTATAAAACCTGCCACCTCATCCAAATCATCTATCCAATACCTTCGTTTGAAACTCAGAGTCCAACTTAAAATTTTCATGTCCGTTTTTATCTTTTTCTGAAAAGTCAATAAAAATTATAATTAATTTTTAAAAAATCATCCAATTTCAACTTAAAAATTTCATCTCCAACTAACTTATCAAAAATAGGCTATTTCACCACTAAAATGAGTCTATGTCATCACCTGCCTTATTATGGAATATTCAACCCGTCCATCTTTAGTGGTGGAGGTAGTTTTAAAAAATTTGTTGACGAGTTGAACACATCCGTCTACCAAACTTCTTTTTTTATAGCTTCATGCTATGAATTATTTTATTTTGTCTATACTAATTAGATTTTGGAGGGTTTGAGATTTTAAGTGAAATTCCCCATAATTGCAGGCCTATCAGCACCCATATTATTGACATGGTTCGTAAGTAGAGACATTCTCACTTGTGCCCTTTTTTTAATCGTACTATAATTTCTCTTCCCATCCTTGCATTCCCTCTTTTTGTCGATCTACATTCCAAGAAATTTATGCGCTCCAATTCCCTTTCTTCCCTTTCTTCGCGCTCTTGCTTCCTTCCCTGTTAGGGTTCGCCAAGACGCAAGTGTCTCCAAAAGGCTATTAAGAGAATCCAGCATTTGCATAGGTTGTTTTCTACATGCTGCGGATTACCAATTCAACTATTGTACTTCTAAGGGAGGGTCTAATATAGCGGAAGGTCACGACTTTTATAAGTGTTCAGCACCAAACAATATGATATGCCATTAGCATAAATGAGGCACACAAGAGTCAGACATGAGATAGATTTAATGTCAGCTCATATATAATTTGCTAAATCGGGTTTTCCCGGGCTGCCTATTATACAATTGTCGATATGTTAATAACCTAACTGTCACTATCATGTATGGATAGAGACTTTGAATTATGGGTGAAGCATAATTCTATATGGACAATTTTTTGTAGTTTGAGATTATTCCCTACAAAAAAAAAAAAATGTAGGTCGACAATTTTTTGTTAATGCTCATTTGATATATGGTTATTTGAATGTGTGAACAAGTCACATATACCAAAATTCTTATTTTCTTACTAAAAAAAATCTATAAAAAAATTCATAAAATTTGGCCCAAAAATTTATCCCCTCCACCAACCAAACCATCTGCCTCACCAGCCTCCAATACGTCCAACCCACTTGCACTATTAGGCGATCTTGAGTTGGGATTTTAAAAAAGTAGTGTTAGGGATGTCAACTCTAATTCTAACTTTTTACATATCAACTCAAGTATCATCTTTTCATTAGTAAATGCAATCAATTGATGTGGTAATATTTCAAACACTTATCAATAAAAAAACGACAACTCATATACTCGTACTCAAAAGAATACGAGTAGAGTTGGTATTTGTTGTATTTTTCTTTTGAAAATTTCTTATCCTCAGATCCGCTTGTCATCAGCTTATCTCCTGCCAGACCCGTCCACGCACACCATGAATCCATGATTAACCTTATGGTACGTTTGGAACAAAGGTTTGAGATGAATTTTTAGGTTTAAGTTGGATGACTTTTCAAAAATTAGTTATAATTTTTGTTGACTTTTAAGAAAAAGACAAAAATTGAGATGAAAAACATAGGTTCACACCGGAGAACCAAATACATGCTTAATCATTATAATATATAATAAAATTTTCTAAATGCTAACTTCCTAATAATATAGCCTCCAAGTTGAACACCAACAAATTAATTACCTCCCACCGTAGCTGCCCTGATCTCCTCCCATCACGACGACCCCCATTCCTCAACCCACCAGCACCCTACCTCTCCGGCGACACGATCCCTCACATCCCTCCGACCATTGATCTTTATATCAATGCTGATCATTTATATTAAAACTTTAAAAATAAAATTAAATAAAATAAGGAGGAGCAGGTGTTCCCCTTTGGCACATGTTTGCCTCTATCAATGCACTTTGCCCACTGTTACCAAGCGTTAGCAAAGTTGATGGAGCAACGTTACCTTTGCCACCGTGACGAGTAATTCCGTTTGAGATCAGAAACATTTGAATGAAAATATTTTGGACATAAACATTTATCATTGTAGAAAAATATCCAAATAGTTAAAGTGTGATCCCTAAATGTTTTAGAATTTTGTCTGAAAATTACAAATGAACAATATTTTGTAATACATTATATCATTTTAAATATTGTTTCCCATGCGCCCATTCAAAAATTTTGAAAAATGGGAATTTTAGAAACGGGAATGATTGAAACAAACGGGGGCAACCTTTTAATATTCTACAAGCTTCTAAACTTCAATCACGTGCCACTGAACTTTCTAAACTTTTTTCCGGTTAATAGTGGTTTTGTTTAGGGTTTTAATTTAACTTCAACTAAATTGTATTTTTTTCATTTTAATTTTTATCTTTTTCTAAAAAGTCAACAAAATTTATAACTAACTTTTAAAAAATCAAGTAACTCTAACTTAAAAATTACATATCCAACCAAAAATTACATATCCAACCAGTGAATCAAACAGAAACTGAACTTTCAAAACTTCAATCATGTGCCATAGCTTGTAGGGATTGCATCAGGACGGGGCGAAAACAAGTGTGCTTCTCGTGTCTCATTCCCACGTCCCACTACCTTTTTTCTGTCTATATTTTTTTCTAAACACTATCTATTTATTCCTTATTAATAGACGATGACTTTTGATAAATTTATAAATTAAATATTAAAAAAGAAATTAATGATATTTTATTTCAAATGTTTTTATTTTATCTATCACATTCGTTTGATTTGATAAACATTTTTAAATATCTTGCTCTTTCCTATTTTATTCCCCACCAAGCGTAGCCTTTAATTATTGATTTTTTTTTCTCTCTTTCTTTCTTTCTTTCTGGGTTGTTAAAGCTTAAATTATCCATGCTTGCAACCAAAGCAATCCATGCATATCCACACATACAAATGCTTACCTCAAACTCTCCGAGCAGTGCGCCCCCCCCCCCCCCCCCCCCCCCCAATTCAAACGCCAAGTGTCCAGTCCACTCCATTCTCCCTCCACGTGGCAACAAGATCTTATCAACCGCACCACGTGTCAACAATCAACCGGATCCCACTCGACCATCACTAGCTCTGCTCTTCGTGATCTCCGTCCTGCCCCCACATTTCAGATTTGTGGCCCCCACCTGATCATGCTTCCAGAGTATATTATCAAGCTGCTCTTCATCTGATCATCATCATCATCTTCCCCATTCGTAACCCTTAAAAAAAAAAAATATTCGATCAATGCTTAAAATTGCAGAGATCAACCCCGTTTCAGTGAAGCCATGGCTGAGTCTCTCTCTAGCCCTGTTCTGCTTCTGTCCGATTTTCTCTCTCTTCACTCTGCTCTGCCTCTGTTTCTCTCTCTTCTTTCTGCTCCCAATTCTCGCCTTAATCTTGGCTCTGGAGTTCTTTTTTCTCGAACCCTTTCGATTTGTTGACGCAAAATTAGGCACCAAACTTTACGGTAGGAGTATTGATAATGATGATGGTGAAGAGAGGAGTGATATCAAAGGAGGACAAGGGGAAGGACAGGAACGTCATTTGAGGGAGAAGCAGGTGAGTTTGGACTTGGATTCTATGGAACTTCCGTGTTTGTACGAAAGTACCACGGACGATGATGATGAGAAGACGGAGGAGAGATCAACGGTGGGAGAACAACCTCAGCGAATCAAAAGAGATGATTGTGAACCATGGGTATGAATGTCTGTCTGTATATTTTGCATGCATGCATGCATGTATGTGTCAACTCTGCTGTATCTATAGTTGTGTATACATATATATAAAAATATTCTAATGTAATAAAATTTAATAAAGATGTGACAGTTTAAAATTGTGACGAAACTCTTAAACTTGTATTCTTAATATACAGTTCAATGATGTTTTGACATTCTGGAAAAGGATGGAGAAAGGAGAACTGGCAGAGGCTTTGGACATTTAAGAGTTACGGTAAAAGTTTCAAACTATATTTATAGATGTTTCTTTTTTTACTTTTTTCTTTTTTTTTTTTTTGGGGTAACTAGATGTTCAAGAAACCCTGAAGTTGACTACTGTACTATATAGTGATGCAAATAAATTGCGGCTACAATTTTGATTCATTTTTGTTTAGAATCAAAGCTTAAACGAGTGAGAACCTGAAATGTTGGGTTTTCATTTTTTTTTTTTTTTTTAATTTTGAAGGAATTATTGGTTGTCTTAAAAACTTGCATGTATTCTGTTTGGTATGATGGATCATTAGAAAGAAAGAAAGAAAATGATACAGAGGAAAGGGAAGTGTACTTGTTTGGATGGGAGGGAAAAAAATTTTACAAGGGAAAATAGGAATCTTTCTAAATTAATGTACCTGATTATAAAAAGAAAAATTTACTTGATCATTAAGTACAATTTAATTCTTTAAACTTTCTTTTTAATCTTTTTTATTTTATAATTTCTATACATTACAAAGTTTACAGTGTTTGCAAGTTCACATCTCACCCAATAACAGATCTAAAAAAATTTCTTAGTAGAAGCATACATATTGGGAAAATTTTTAAAATTAATAACTTTATATAATAGAAAATTTAATAATTTTTATTCTAACGAAATTTTTTTTTTCATGTTTATTACCACATAATTACTATTATATATTGTTTTTATATTTTGAGAATATTGTGAAATTTATTCTTGACTCAAATGTTGTCATAAATAGAAATTTCTAACTCATGATTTGTTGTATGTTGTTTGTAATTTTCTGATTTAAAATTAAATTCCACTTTAATTTATTCTACACCTTATTTTTCCTTTTACACTCCTCTCAAAAAAAACAACAACTTACACGTACAAATATTCAAATTGTTGATAATTTTAAAATCAATAAATTTTTTAAAAACAAATAAAAGGTTAAAAAAATTAGAAAGAAAAGTAAATAAAGAAATTGGGAGGAAAAAAGAAGAGAATCAAATGTTGGTGATGATATTAAAATATAAGAATAAATTGAGTGTCATAAGCATATTTGAGGGGGGGGGGGAACTTTTGAGTGGGTGCACATTTGAGAAAGAAAAAAACTTTTGAATTGGGACAAATTACCAGATTCTAAGAAAATAAAGGGGTAAAATTTAGAATTCAAGAAATTGAGGGGCACATGCCCCCGGCCCTTACATAGATCTGTCCGTATCTCACCCGACCAAAATTTGTAGAATTTAGAGAGATAGGGAGAGAGAGAGATATTAACGAAGAAGATTTTATCTTTTCTTTGCTTCAACTTCTAACACCAAACAATTAGGTAAACTTAATAATTACAGCTTAGAAACTAGAATTACATACACATAAACTAATATACATATAGTTATTTTAGAATCTTAATGCATTTTCATTTCAGGATTTTTATTTTTTTTAAGTTGGTTACAACAAGATATGGACACACAAGTCCACGACAACGTAATTTAGTCAAGCAAGCAATGTATAGAGTCATATGTACAAAAATAACTAAATACATGAGGTCAAAGAGACCGTGGTCAAAAAGACTAAATTAACCTCACTTTTGAAGAGAAATGCTTTCCGGCGGCAACTATGGTCGCTTCTGGACCGGTCGCTTCTGGACCAGTCGCCGCCGACGAGGCCGGCTTCTTAGTCTTTACATTTTCATCGGCACTAGAACAAGAAAAGCACACAGAAAACAGCCTTAATATGGAAGTGTACCGTGTCTCCTTTTTAGTACTCTTGCCCATCTTGGTTCTGTAATATAATACTGACTTTCTTGCAAGGATCAGACAATTTTTGATGTATGATCTATGTTTTGCTTTAATTTGGAGCTCTATAAATGAAAACATTCTCTTTGTCCTTGTATATATAGCTGAAGTTTACTTGATGTTCAAGCAAAATTTGGGGAGAATTGAAAGAGAATAAAATATTTTTTTTTTTGGTCAAACTGGGAAAAATCCCAGAAAGAAGGTGCAAGTATTTATATATATATATATATATATATATATAGATATTTTTAAATAGTTAGGTTCTTATAACCTTCTTACAAACGTGTAGTAGTTGTTCATGTGTGGCATCGAGGAAGTTTGTTTCTCAAGTAAAGTCGTTTTCTAGTTTTCTTTAGTCCACCATGAGCCGTGTGGCAATAGGTGGCAACGGGTGTTGACGGATGGTGTTTATGTCAATATATTTATAAATTATGTAAATATATATATATATATCGATTTAAATATGATTTGTTTATTAAATGTGTCAAAAAAATTTCATTCTAAACACAATATATTTATTAATCGATCTGCAAAATCACTAAAATTAATTGTTGATACATTAATGGTTTATTTAACATATTTGTATGCTTTTAACATGTTTTAACATGTTTATGGATGGATTTATCTTTTAAGAATATAATTAGTTTAGTTTACTTATACGTTTTTTTTTTAATTTCTTATTATTAGTACTAAATTAAGTGTATCTAATATTATATTATAGCATATACAAATAGACCGTAAATAGCACATATAATTAATCGTATGAATCCATGTTAGACGTGTCAATTTAAACACAGTCTGATTTATTAATCGTGTCAACCTATTTGATACAAAACCAAGTTTTCAAAACCAAGTTTTTTAATTTGTTGTCGTGGCATGTCATCATATCATGATCCGAATTGTCAACTTTTTTTTTTTGTTATAGACTCCGACTCACATTGATCAAGGGAAAGGCACCCGGGATTGTTTTTATTGGAGAACAGAAACACCCTTTCATATCTTATCATACATTGTTGCTTCATAATTCGTCACAGATATAAGAGTAATTTTCTGTTGGTTATGTGGCACATGATTTTCTGTTTCAATCTTTCAATATAAATAATAGGTGTGTCTGATTTGTTGTTGAGCGTTACGCCAAAAAAAAAAAAAAAAAAATGGGAGTTTAATTCAGTTGATCATCTGAAAAAGATATGAATACTGTACAACAAAGGGACTTTCTACAAAATATTTGTTCTAATCTTACACTATTTCATGGAAGAAATAAAAAATCATTTACTCAATCAATTATGGCAGTTTTTTTATTTTTTTTATTTTTTAAATAACTAATATAATATGCTAGTTTCAATACTCCCAAATAAAAGTGCTTCATAGTGATGTTCTTTATTGCTTCGATTCAAGTCATCTGAAGCATACTTTCCTTGGCAATCATTTATGACTTTTTCTTTTTCTTTTTCTTTTTCTTTTTCTTTTTCTTTTTATTATTATTTTTTAATGCAAATCACTAATGACTTTAAACACCAAAGGAAGTGGCACCAAGATTAAAAATAAAAAATAAATAAAAAAATAAGTGTGCGCATTGACGAGACCCATTATTTTATTTTTTAAGCTGCTGCAAAAATCCACTCAAAGTAGGCCTTCAATTCACATGTTAACAGGGGAAAAAAAAAAAACCTTAAAATCAAAGTAATAATAATGACAATGATAATAAACGTATAGTGCTCAATATCGCAATTGCTGCAGTTTCAGATTCTGTCTAACAGTAATTATATATCTGATTTCATTAGGTATGGCAATTGGTTTTATACGCACATCTAATAACATTAGGTATGGCAATTGGTTTTATACGCGCATCTAATAACATTATTCAAAAAACCTAATTTATTGTACAAAAAGAAAATACCAGTACAACAGATATTTATTCAAGAAAAATGATCGTTAATACAATTTAGTTTAGAGACTGAAATGACATACAAATTTAACACAAATGATAGTATTCAAACTAAATTTAATTCCATTTGACAAATTCTTTTTTTTTTTTTTTTCTTTGTTACAACAAAGTTGCTATGCCGTATGCATCATCCACACATAAAATTTCAAATACAGAAAAGACGAAGGAAGCAGTTAACTCAGCTATATCAAACGCACTTTCGAAGAGAAATGCTTTGCCGCGGCGACCATGGCGGCCTCTGGCCCGGTCTGTGACGGGGCTTTTGCAATCTTCGCATTCTCAGCTGCATCAAATCCAAAGAAGCACGACAAAAACAGCCCTAATATTGAAGGAGTATTGGTCTCTTTCTTGTTCTTATAAGCCATTTTTATTTTGTCAGATACGATCTCGCTACTTCAGAAATCAAACCAAACCGATTATGTTTTCGACCAGCTTACAGGACAAATATGTTTTATCACACTAGTCTAAGCAAGAGGCTAATTACAAACGATATGGATGAACTAAAAATTGGTTTGGAAATTGCTTATTGCTTTTTTTTTTGAGCTCAATCTGTTTAGGTTTATATAGAGTTGAAGATTACTTGATGAGAAAGTTAAGTCTCACATGAAGTCCGAGTTAAAATTGTTTTGAATTCAAACAGAAAGATCCCATCAAGTAATTTAAAGTGACGTTTTTCCACAAGCTCAGCAACAAATACGACAATAAGCTTATATCATTGTGTGAGATTCTTGGAAACTACCAGCACAGCACCAGTTGTAGGAAACAAACGGGGGAAACTTTATAGCCCAGAGTCTAGTGGCGTAGCTAGAAAATTTTTTCGGGACGTAAATTAAACCGAAAGTTCGAATCAAAACTACAACGTTATTAAAATCTTTTATCATTGTTATCTATTTGTATCTTTATTTCCTGTTTCTTAAATGAACTAAGCTTATACTCGAGTTAAATTCAATTTTAAAGTTTAGAGTTGAAAAAACTTGAAATTATGTACTAAAAAATAATTTTTTTTGTACGTGTAGTGAGTAAGAGAATTTGAAGAGATAAACAAGAAACAAAGTCATGAAACATTTTGTCAAGAGGGAAAGAGTAATGGTTGAGTTTAGGAATTTTTATAACTTAGGAAGGGTAAAAAGAAGGAAATTTTCGAAAATCCGTGACTCCGAACCCTATCTGAACATGTTACATAGATTGACTTTAAGGATGGATCCTTATAAATCTTATATATTTTTGTTTTTGTTTATTGTTATAATTTTGTTCTCGATGATAAAGAATTGAGGCATCTAATTCTAAACAATTTTTTTTACACGTGATTTCATAACTTAAAAAGAAGGTCAAGTCAATATTCATTAGTCCAACTTGTTAAACCGTGTCAACAACATTGTCAATGAAAGTAAGTACAAAATCAATAGCTTTCATCACGCGTTTTATTACTTTTCTACGGTAGGCTTGTATGCATAATATATACAAAGGTGATCATGTTGCTTTGGCTTCAAGCCAAAGCTCTTAATAGAGACACGTCCTTGAGACCAAATGAAAGTAAAGTCAAATATGTTTTGTGCAGTCAAAATAGCTCGTGAATTTGTGAAATAGATAGCTCTGTTATGTCTATGTTATGAATTTTGATTTTTTTTTTTTTTTATTTCTATTCTCAGGTCATGCATATTTTTAAGTAGACTTGGTTTGAAAATAACATTTTTCGCGTGAAAAAAAAAAAAAAAAATCTGTCTGATTGCTCGTATGTTATTTATTTATTTATTATTATTTTTTTAATGCTGAGAAAATAAGTCACCAGTTTATGTAAAAGAGTAAACCAGTAGTCTAATTCTCGTAAATTCATCGTTTAAAAGTAAACCAATAGTTTACTCTTTTTCTCTCTGCTAGGCCACCACACTCGGTGGTTTGCGGTTTATTTTTCAAGTTTTATAACTAAATCGGCCATTGAATTATAGAAAATAGGCAACCGAACCGAACCGCTCCATAACTGGGCCGTTTGGTGAACTGTCTATGTTTCAATGGTTTCAGTTGGACCTCTGTGATGTATTTGGGTTCATTACTGGATTGGTTGCCAACTTACACCAAAGGGCCAGGCATAACTCTGACCCTCTTTCTCCTCTTTCTTTTATATATATATATATATATATATATATATTCCCTTTCTTTTGCTCTTTTTGTTGGAAACTTAACTACTTTGGTGATTTGTAGGACTACCCCTTAAAAAATAAAATTTTAAATTATTTTTTCAGTTATAATAGTCTTGGTTTTTTTGACCTCCAAATAAATATGGATGGTCAAAATTCTAAACGTGCATCAAATATTATATATAAAAACATGGTTATTTAAGAGGTTGTTTCTGTAATTTTCTCTTACTTTTTTTTTCTTTTTTTTTTTTTAGATATATAAACTGAATCCTGATAGGCCCACGTGCAATTGGTCTCGCAAAATTATATATAAAAATGGCATTGGTCTGTGGAGCTGCACCGTCTCTGGCCCCATCTTCTTTTACGTGCCTCTTTTATATTATTCGTTGTTTACTTTGTCGAAGAGACAAACTTCAGACATATTATTGTTGTCTTATTCACCGTTTTGTATTCTTTATTTCTTTTTCCTTTAACTATTTATGGTGCTAAGCAAAAATAAAAAATAATAATAAAATGAAATAAAGCAACTTGAGCTCTTTTGAGTTATGGCATACTCTTTATGTGACTACTTTTTCGTCAAACACACATTATTAGACAGCGATATGTTTTACCTTCCTTGCTTTTCACCGGCAATTTGGTTTTCTCTTTTCTTTTTTTAATTATAGAAACCAGCAAAGTGGTGTTAGTTAAAAAGACATACATATATATATATATATATATGTACACACAGTTTTAAATTCGGTATAGGATGATATCTGATATATGAACTTTAATTTTTATGAATATGAACTTCAGTTATAAAAAATGTGAATTGATACAGAAGAAAATATAACTAAAGTGAATATGAATTTCTTTTATTTTACATTTTTTCTGCAAAAGTTCACATTTTTAATAATTGAAGTTCATATTTATAGTAACTGAAATTTATATTATCGGATACTATCAGGTACTGGATTTAACATCATTCACATATATATATATGGACTTATTAAAACATTGATGTACGGGATTATAACTTTAACTTTGTAGTAAAATTACTGGAACTTGGACAATTTTTTGACCACAAAAGCTAAACATTTAGCAGCCTTTGGGAAAAAACAAAAGGGGAGAAATTAGAACCAAACTAAAATGGGAAAGACGAATGGGATGAAAATAATTGTGGTTGACATTATAGGATTATTAATAGGAGAACTTTTTGATTGAATAGAAATAAATTTGGAATATTGTAATGCACAATTTTAATCCTAAGGTATTTTTTAAATACAGCAAATTTAAATATTATTTGATTTTTTTTTCAAATAAACATACTATTTTTTTTGCTAGTAAATAAACATACTATTTGATTCTAGTACCTAACCTTCAAAAATATAAACTATCAATAATATTGAGGAATCTTTTTTTTTTTCTTTTTAAATTATAATATCTAAGGAATCATACTATCATAGTACACAACCTTCCTTAGAATCACAGCAAAGGACAAAACAGGGCCCTGATGCCCAAATATGAAGCACTAAAATGTTGGGACCTTACATAAATTAGTTATTTATTTCGAATTTGGTGTGGAGAATTTATTATTTATATAGCTTATATTTTGTACCAAAAAAGAAAGAGAGAGAGAGAGAGAGAGAGAGAGAGAGAGAGGAGATGAAAGAAAACGGTGATTTCATTTCCCATCTACTTATTCGTTTACCCATAGTTAACAGGATTCACATAACATAAAGTATAAGAAAAAGTTCTATCAAACCTTGTATATATCCTTCTAAAATAGATTACTATTTAGAAATAAATAAATTTCATATTTACTAATATATTGTAATAAGTTAACGTATTACCATCTAAGGATTACTGATTATGTAAAAGAAAATTTTAATAACTTTATCAAAAAAATTCTTATTCTTAAATTCAATAAAATATTAAAAAAAATAATTAAGCTGTTTTACAATAATTAAACATTGTTGAGCGGGCAAACAATTTTCATTTTTATTGCTTTACTTTTCATTTTCATTATCGCTTTTTTTTTTTTTTAGGAATTCATTATCACTTTTTTTATTACACTCCTTTAGGGTTCGTTTGGTGTTATGGTTTGAGTTAAGTTTTTTAAGTTTAAATAGTAAAGTTGTTGAAAAGACAAAAAAATTTTGGGAAAAAGACAAAAATAAGTTTGAAAAACTTGGTTTGAGCTATAACACCAAACAAGCTCTTACTATTTAAAAAACGTAAACCTTAAAATATAATCAAGTATAATCTTTTTACCAAAAAAAAATCAAGTATAAATCTACAATAAGATTATGTTAACAATCACAATATATAATGCTTGCAGGCATAATTAACTATTATTCAATAAATTTATGTTTGATAAGTTAGTTGGAGATAAAATTTTTAAATTGAAATTAATTGAATTTTAAAAAATTAATTATAAATTTTATTGATTTAAAAAAATATATAAAAAAATTATTATTTAATTGATGTTAAACTTAAATATCAAAGAAAGACTTACTTCATAAAAAAAAATAAAAAAATAAAAAGAAGTTTGAATCATCTAGTCAATTGAAAAAAAAATATATATCATCATATATGTGTTATTTTACAACACTGTATTCACGTGACGGCTGATACATATCCTTCGCGAGCATGAAGCTCCATCCACGTGAACCGCACCCAATAATCGTCACCTCCTTCCCAGAAACACCGCCCACGAAAGGCGGGCTCCAGACACAAAACCGGAGGCGCGCAGACGGCACAGAGCCCACGGTAGCCGTCTGATGACGAGCTGAGGTCGCCTCCTCTGACCAGGCCTGACCCTGACTCTCACCCTGGCCCACCTAATCGGCAAACGGAAACCCCGGTGCGCCCACCGGAACCGTACCCTTTCCTCACTGTAGAGAAACCACAAAAAAAAAAAGAGTTTTGAGAGTATCTCTGACATTTCCCGTTCCAATCACATAACGACAACTCTTCTTTGACCGTACGGTGGCAATTTTCTGTGGGTCCCCGAGGAATCTGTTTTGCTGACGTGTAAAGATACTATTGACTGGAATTTGTCTGTTCTGGTGTTCTTTTTTAATGGAGCAGGATATGCTGATATACATTATACACTGTTGACTATGCAATGAATCTAGTCACAGACTTGGGTAAAATACAACATCTAATACGTATTTTCTTATTTATTTTTTGTCAGGAAAAAAAAAATATATATATGTTCATATAGTTTGTTAATTATGTAGCGCGGATCCATAAAAGATATGGGCCGATCAATGTGCTATGCACACAGTCAATAGTTAACGATAATATAATATATAATAGCTGTTTTATATATCAAATTCATTACATATTTCCGTGCAATACAATACGAAATAAAAATTTTCAACTACTATATAGTTAACACTTCGAAAAGTTATTTTTTAAGCATATCCCCAACATAATTTATATTTTAAACTATTTAAAAATCTTAATCACACTCAATTTTCCCTCTCTAAGAAACATCAATCAAAAAAATATTTTTAATTTGAATTATAATGTTTTTGAGTTTTTATTTTTCCCCTTAAACTCACTGATTACTACGTCAATGCACTAGTTTTTTATTTTTGTTTTTATTTTTGAGAATTGCTATTAGGTATTTGTTTTACTAGTTGTTAAAATTATTTTTCAGTAGCCTAATTTACGAGTATTTGTGTTAAAAATATGCTTCATATAACATAAAAGTACTCAAATTTATTTATCAAGTGAATAAAATATGCTTCATATAACATAAAAGTACTCACATTTATTTATCAAGAGAGTAATATAATAAAGAGAAGCAAATCCAGGTCTGGTAAAATTTTATCAAATTTGTTAAAAAATAACAATTTTTTTAAATGATTGATTTCAATATCTATCAAAACACTGTGGAATATAACAATAGTTTAATTGCACATATTCATACAAAAATGATTTCTTATTTTAGAATGAAAATGACTTTCTCATCTCAAAATAGACTAAAATGAAATCTAATGGGGTTGTTGTGGTTACATGTATAATCTAGTGATAATATCATATCTAATTTTATTAAAAAATGTAGAGTTTGAATTCCACACTCCAAATTCAGAAAAGGTAAATAACTCATTTAGTCCCTATACTTTTAACATTATGTAACTTTGGTCTCTAAACTTTTTTTTTTTTTTTTGGTAACTAGAATGCCCTAAACTTTTAAAATGTTACTACAATTGTCATTTCTATTAATTTTTTTAACGAAATCTATTAGTAATTTAGTCAAAAAATGACGCTAACTTCGAATTTCGTAAAAAAATTAACGAAAAAGACTACTATGATAATATTTTTAATAGTTTATGATCATTCCGGCTACAAAAGAGAATGTCTCTAAACTATTAAAATGTTACTATAATAGTCATTCTTATTAATTTTTAAATGGAATATGTTAGTAATTTGATAAAAAAGTAATGTTAACTAAAGGATTTCATCCAAAAATTAACATAAAGGATTATCGTAGAACCATTTTAAAAATTTAAAGGTATTGTAGCTACGAAAAAAATTCAAAAACTAAAATTACACAAAATTAAAAATTCAGATACCTACCTGATAATTTACTCATTTAAAAAATATATTGCATTTGTTAGAAACATTTGGAAATGAAACATTTAAATGTAATTTGAATTTTTTTTCTTAGATGACAAAAAGTCCTCCCCTCACAATTTACCTCTATTCGAATAACAGTAACTGTTTTTTTGTTTTTTTTTCCAAATTTTCTATTCAAATATTTCGACTTTAATGTTTTCGTTCCGATGCTTATCCAAAAGACGATTGGTATATTGTAGCATAATGTTCTCAAAAAAAAAAAAAATTTAATGCAAAAACCATATTGATGTCGTGGAAACACGTGACAGGATACGACCGACAGACTGGATAAAGCGACAGACTGGATAAAATGCAGAGTTGACCGTATGATGGCGATCACAGGAACAATGGCCTTTTTTTTTTTAATTTAAGGGGGAAAAAAATGACATTCAAAGGGGCGCTTGACCAAACTGGGCTTTGCCACGACCCACGACCCACGACCGACCCAAAATATATTTTTTAGTATTAGTCGCCGACCTGCCAGGCCTGCACGTCCCCATGTGCACCCCTTGCACGTACCCAATATTTATATATATATATATACACACACACACACACGTATATAAATACATTTAAAAATATAAGTTCAAAAATATTAATACTAAAGAAATATATTTTTAAATCTTTGGTGTAGTGTAACGTGACTTTGAGAGTATCGCGTCCTAAAATATATTAATATGCTGATTATTTTTGGAAATATTATTATTCTACACATTAAAATATATCCTCCTGAGAGAGATAAATAAAAAAAAAACAAACAGGATGGATATTTTAATGTGTAAAATATTCATACATAGATATTTAGAATCTGATATAATTGTTTTTATATTGTTGTATTTTATGTAAGGCTATAGTAGTATATATCTTAATCATTTTAGTCATTTTTTTTTTCTAGTATGATATTTTAAGAACATCTCTCTTGTTAAAGTATTTCTAGTTAGAGGATTGATTCCTCATTTTCTGTGTGCGCCATAGGATATCCAAAAAGATAACATTAATCTATTTTATTTCATAAATCTCTGGAATCTTATCTAATAAATGCAAGGATGAAAAAAAGGCCACGACATCATCGACATTTTCATGACATTATTCATATTTTAAAATCTTGATATAGATAATAGGATATTTCTTTGCAGAGTATCCGTCAAATGTCCATAATGTCTAAAAATATTTATAATATCCGTGAATATTTAAGATATTTTTGGATATGTCTATAAAATGTCCAAAAACTTGGGGATTTTTTTTTTTAAATTTTCAATTTTCACACATTTCATTTTTTTTAATATGAATAAAATATGGTAACATGCTACACAAGATGAAGATCACGGTTCTAAAATAGCAGTAAGGGTATTGGGCAATTGGAAAATAGCATATAAGAAAACGTGATGTGACTCAAATGAGTCAAACTAATGAGGATTTGTCTTGAGTTTTTATTTCATGAACTTAATAATCAATTAACGTTCATTCAGTTATAATTCTCCTTATGGTTTTCAAATGATATATAGTTTAAAAGTACAAAATCAATAGTGTTTTTCGATATATTGGTATATCTTCCATCACAAATTAATATCAGGATATCATTACAAACCCATCAAGACTACTCATCATATTGAACAAATCAACAATATCCAATTTGTGGGTTAATAGTTGGTAGAGACTAATAAACATACACGTGAGACATTAACAATTATCTTTGAAACCATTTAAGAGTAATATCTTGACAAATATATTATTTATATTATATCATGATCGACAACTACCTAATGTTTTCTAACCCGTTATAAACTTTTTTTGGATTAAATACACTTACTTATATGTACTCTTTAAAGTTTGGCATTTAATTTAATGTACCATATTATGTTATAGTTTGTTATTTGTAATGATTAATGAGTATGTAATATCATATTGAAATTACAATCAATGCTTAATTATTATGTTTTACTATTACATCATACAATATATCTCTCATATGTGATTAAAAGATATATTATTTTTGTTATAAAATTAGTTTAAATTATGTAATATCGACTGTTTTGATATTTTGTAAAGTTTCAATAAAAATTATAAGTTTTTATTTGAGTATCAATTTTTTCTGAAATATATGTCGACATTATCCGTAAATCAAAATCTCGACAACTCTGTCGATATCAACATTTTCATCATTGAATAAATGCACTAATAACACCGATTTATTATTGGCATTATTCTCTTTTATCTTCTGTTTGATAAAACAACTTAACGCAGGCTTTTCTGATCTCCTCAAGTAACATTTATTTTATTTTATTATTATTTATTTGTTATTTTTAAGGAGACACAAATATTTCTTTGGCAACGTAATATTTTTGTTGAAAAAAAATTATTTACCTCGCTCATATAAACTAATTATGCGGTCTAATTAAACGAGTTATTTGTATAGTTGGTTAAGACAAGTATTTAGTTTCGATCTCTCAATAAATACATTCTGTAATAAACTTGATATTTATCATGAAAATAAGCACACAAAAAAAAGGTGAAAATAATTGGTGCATAGCATTTTTTTTTTTTCCTTTTTCTATTAATTGTTGTGTCGATAATGAAGCAGTTCAAAGTTAAATTCTTGATAATATAATAAATAATATTATCTTTCACTGCATATGAATTCTACTCTCTTCTGTGATCAGTAGAGACACCCACTAATTTTTTGTTTTTTGTTTTTTTAATTTTTAAAATAAATAAATAAATAACGCCAATCTTTGAAAATTGGCAGAGAATTTTTAAAAAAAAAATTAATTTAGGATATTTAAATGTCGGGGCCTGGAGAGCATATCTATAACATACATGAAAACAGAACGAAAAAAATTGTCTACTAGTGCAAATACTGTAATATAAGAAAATTACTTAGAAGGACAATCAATTTTGTTTTTGTATATTAAAAGACAAGCAGGGAAGTAAAAGGCCTAAAAAGGACCTCAATAATTGAAGATAATAATTTTATTGAATTCTAATAAATGCGAGAAATTCAAAAAATTATAAACCAACCGTGTATAAATATAAAGCGTCTATACAATTGCTTGTTGTCTTTTTCATAGCATGTTTTATGCCTACGTTAATGCAAAAAATAAAAGATAAAATAAGATAAAATAAAATTTGAAAATGAAAGGGCAAAGAAACATTAAAAAAAAGAAAAAAGCATCCCAAAACTGTTGGTAATTGTTTACTCGGTACACGTTTATTTTTATTTTTATTTTTATTTTTTCGAATGTTTTATTTGAGTTTACATACAAAACTGATAATGTATCGAGATCATGATTTTCTTGTAATTTGAAACTATATGCATCTATATGTTATACTTTCTTGATTTGGGTTTATTTCATCTTGGAAAAAAAATTACCAATATTTACCATTCTCCAATTTTAAATATTCCTTTTTTCCCTTTTGCGTATAAGTGACAAAATCTAACCATAATTACCTTGATTGGGAAAAATGAGCTAAAAGATGGAAAAATATTGGTCATGTCATAATCTAAAAACTGCAAAAAAAAGAAAGTAATTTCCTTATTTTTCTGAAATTAATTGATATAAATAGATCCAAATAGCAAAAATTGAAAGTTGGATGATATTATTATGATCTTATCCAACATATAGCTGAAATAATTTCGTGTGATATTAGGTTTTGTTTGGCATTAAAGTTTAACTTTAACTAAACTGTATTTTTTCATTTTAATTTTTATCTTTTTCTGTGAAGTCAACAAAATTTATAACTAATTTTTAAAAAAATCAATAAACTCCAACTTAAAAATTTCATCTCCAACCGATGAATCAATTGCAAACTTACATTATTCAGATTCAGCAAAACATCCATAAAGTACTTTGCTTAAATTGTTGAACGACCCTTTTCTCACATCCCAATAAAATTAATAAAAGTATTCAAGCAATTGACAAATGTTCATGATGGAATGGGACCTTATTATTCTATTATGGAATTTGTTTACACCATTTTCTTTTTCATTTTCATTTTTGGACCCCTCATGAAAATTAAGCATGTACTTTTTTATACAAAAATCTACGCAATGAATTACTTTCTTGCTTTACAGCCCATAGTTATACTCTATGATTAAAGTTTTTTTTTTTTTTAAAGTGTTGATTAAAATAAAGGAGCTTTTTTATGATATAATAATTCTTTTTCCCCCCTATGGAGCATATGACTCTTATTCATAAAAGAAGTTTTTAATCTCAGAATTTTTATCATAATCTCTCACATTCCACTCGCCGAGTTAGTTCTATCGAGCATATAATATTTCACTTTGACAATATAGATTCATAACTGTTTGATCTAGTCAAATTAAAAAAAATGATAAAATCATTAAGGATTTGTGACTTAAAACAAAGTTTTAGTGATAAGATATTTATTTATATCATTTCATAAAAGAAAAATATTAATGATACTGGTTATAATTTTAATTTTTGAATATCAAATTTATGTAACATCTGAATTATTGTTATTTTATTGATAAACATTTAAAATATTGATACTTTAATTAATTATATTTATTAATAAAAATATCACACTTGACACGGAATATATATTTAAAAAGTTGAGATTTAACATTAACCTTTATAAAATTGTCAAATAAAGAAATATTAACACAAGAGGGAAGGTCCAAAAATGCTAGAGGATAAATATGTCACCTCATACCATAATAAGGAGGACAATCAATTTTTTCATTAGAGAATAAAGATAGGAATCTTTAACCAATAAAGGAAACTAGCTCAATGGGACCCATTACATGTGATCTTCACTGATCACTGTCCTTTATCATTGCTAAATCCTGGACCGTTGGATTTCCCCTTCTTTATTTTTTTGCCAAATAAATCTTGAAAAATGGTCAAAAACAGACGCAAACAAGAGGATAGGGAATACCCTATAATCATGATAATAATCACCTAGTTCCGAACCTTCCTGAAGAACCCCACACCAATTGAATTCCCACTCCTCTAACTCAGATCAGGCCGTACGATTTTATTCACCTGCACCCAATGTATTCAGTACGGTAGGTCCCACTGTAATCATACGACTTGATATGGTCCGCCGTTTCACTTCCCTTGACCATGGTTGGGTAAACTACAATATACAACCTCCCAAATTCCTTTGGATTTTTTTTAATAATTTTTTTTTTTAAATTTTCTTTGATAGTGAAAAAACTCGTTTATAACCGATATAATTTAACAATAATTTTATACATGATTTTATCATAAAATATAGAGTTTAAATTTTCATCTCTAAATTAAAATGGAAAAAGTTTTTTTTTTAAATTTATTTGCTAGTGAAATAAAAATAATTCTTCTTTATTGGTGTCATTTAGCTATTTTCATCATTTATATATATATATATATATATATGGGGGATCCACTAATATGATGAAAAAAATAAGATTCAATTTTACTTTAATTATGGATTTAATTTCATGTAAAATTAACCAACACTGCACATAATATACTAGCGGGACAAAACCTTTTATTTGAGGTTAAGAAACATCAAACCTAAGACTTCTTGAAAACATTTAAAAGAAAAAAAGCATTATTGACAGTCCATGGGCGATTCCATGGACATGATTAGTGTTTAAAATTGCCCAAAATATATGTAAATATTTTATATTGCTATATAATTTTATCAAAAGTTATGGAGTTTTTATAAATGGGGTAAGAAAAATTACTCTAATGTACAGCGGACATCTGCAAAGTTCAAACCACACTAATCATCTCCCTAGCAATTACACACAAGTCAACAATGTACTCAATTGCAAAAATGACTTTTCCAAATTTTTAGAAAGCGGTTTACTCTTAAAATTGCATTTGACAAGAAATTAAAACAACAAATCACTTTCCCCCATAATTAACGCAAAAGACTTGAATAAAAACAGGAAGAGATTTACAAATATACATAATAATAAATCTAACAGACAGTCAGTGGTCCAATAATAAAAGGAATCTATCAAAAATTAAGACCAATTCAAAACCCTTCCATCATAATTTTAATAGTGAAAATAAATAAAGTTTCATAACAAAAAAAAAATCAAAAATACCTTATTAGTAAACAATAAGACACAATTATAAATCATCAGATCATATCAAAATCAAATAAAATTTTTTTTTGCCTCTTGTTTGAATGGCATGTTCAATTTCGATAATTACAAAATATTTTTTTTTTGTAAAAGAGTGTTTTTCCTAAAATTTTTCAATTATTTTATCATTTTATAAAAAGAAAAACTATCTCATTTTCAAATTTATATCTTTTGAAAAAAAGAAAAGAAATCTTTTTAAAATTTTCTTACGTTCGTAACACCATTTCTTTTCATTCTAAATAAATTTTTGTTATAAATTTTTTTTATATATTAAAACACCATCTTATTCTAAAAATAAAAATACTTTATTATTTAAAAATTTCATTTCAAAAAAATTTACTATTTAAACTTACAAATCTTAACTCAAACTTACACACCAAACACCTCCATAATCTAAACGGACTTGATCAGGGAAAAAAATAAAAAGGGGAAGGAATTAAGGCATTGTTTGGTAAAAAGTTTAGTTTAAACTAAAATGTAATTTTTTCGTCATGTTTTTTTTTGTTTTTTTCCCCAAAAAGTTGTTTGTCTTTTCTGAAAATTCAAAAAAATTCAAAAAAATTTACTATTTAAACTTACAAATCTTACTCAGATTTACACACCAAACACCCCCTAAGGGGGGTTAGATTCGGTATTTAAAGGAAGTGGGTGATAAAATCAATTAAGCCTAAACTGAGGGAGGACTGTTGAGTGGGGTGCCCTAAAAAATAGACGATCTGATCGGGCACAGAATATAATACCAATGCAGACACAATTAACACTAGATCTCTGACACTCATCTTCTCTCTCCTTCCCTATTGGCAACCCTTGCCACGTCATCTCCAGTCTCTTATCTCCACGTCACCATCCTCTCCCCCCACGACTCCCAACACCCGAGGCACGACCTTATCCGACGGCCCACAATCCCCCACAGTCCCGCAGATCCTGCGGCTCTTGGTTTTTTTTTTTTTTTTTTTTTTCTTTTGATCACGATCGTGCGGCTCTCGTTACGTGTTCTAGAGTCTTCGAATCGCGAAGCAGAGGAGAGAGGAGAGAGGAGAGAGAAAGGGCGTGATCTGGTCACCTCCTCTTAACCAGGGTTAATTCCCTTCTCTCTCAGGTGGGCTTTCCGCGTCGAGTTAAAGGGAGGAGTTTCAGAAGGAAGAGAGAGAAAAGGCAAAGCAAAAGAGGAAAAAAAAAAAAAAGGGGACAAACCCACCCAGCTAGAGAGAGAAAGAGAGGGTTTTTGTGGTGGCTTGGCTTGGACTGAGAATATTAATCCGAGTCGACTTGGACCTCCGATTCTCTGACTCGGCCGTGGAGGACTTCTCCTTCTGACGGCCGTGCGGTGGTGTTGGTTCTTCCAGATCTTGTATATTCCGGTGAGTCGCCGCCGGCTCCTCCGGGTCTTTCTCAGTTCGTGGCCTTTTCGTAGCTCATTAATGGCTGAGATTTGTTCTTCAATGCCGTTTTTGATTCTGGAATGAATTTCTACGGATTGAGATTTCTTTTCTCGTTTCATTGGTTTCGTTTAGTTGCTTTTCCGTGATTTTCATTTCCCATTTCGTTTTTTCCGCGTAATGTGCCAAACAGTTGAGCTAGATTCAGCTGAGCGGCCAAATAAACCTACGGACAATAAATGTTTTCATCATATTGTGTAAATGCTTTCCGTTTAGTAGATTGGATAAACCCAATGTGAAACCCCATGAATCGGGTTGTGAAGAATTGATTTTTAAGGATTTCACACTTCGACTTTACAGTTGAATCTGTGTATGAATCTTAGCCGCTTGGAAATTTGCTAAATTCTTGCGAGCACAAGGTGGACTGTTTATTGCTAAGTTAGCCCTTTCTCAAGGGTTCTAAGAGTTATAATTTACACTTTGTTTGATTTTTTTTTTTTTTTGGGTATTTTTGGATTTGGAACGAGTGAAGTTCTTGTCTGATGTCTAATGCCAACTTAATGTAAAATCAGACTTTTTAAGGAATTTCATTTCATTTTTTGTTTTTTGTTTTTCTGTGCTCTATTTTTGAAGTTTTTTATTGGGTGTATTATTGCAGGTTATGCAATCCTGCTGATCTCGTAATGGCTCATTCGATGTAGCATTACGCTGTTCTCTAACTTTCCTTCGGGTTATTCATATACTGTGCTTCCGTTGTTGTTATCGGAGGCTCGGGGAAAAACTTTCGGTTGTTTTTATTCTTTTAATGATTTTTTTGGGATTGGATTTTGCACTTATTTTGTCACCTGTGGCCTTGGAGTTTGGTGTCTCCTCGGAAGGGAAGCAGCTCTCCTCCGTCGCCACCACCCCTGTTTCCGGTCCTCTTTTCGATTAATGTCTCGTGAGTCGGACAGCCCTGTTCAGACACAGATGGCAGTCGCAATTTTTAAGAGCCCTTTAGGAACAGAGTACCACGGGAGCCAGAGAATGGAAGGGAAACAGCCTGCTGGGAGGAGACGAGTTTTCGTGCAAACTGAGACTGGATGCGTCTTGGGGATGGAGCTAGATCGCGGTGACAATGCTCATACCGTCAAGAGGAGATTGCAGCTTGCTCTTAATGTCCCTACTGAAGAGAGCTCGTTGACATTTGGAGATATGGTGTTGAAGAACGATCTTAGTGCCGTTCGCAATGATTCCCCACTTCTCCTCACTCGGAACTTTCTGCATAGAAGCTCTTCCACTCCATGTCTCTCTCCCACTGGGAAGGATCTACAGCATCGAGATAGGAGTGGTCCCATTGAAGTGTTGGGGCAATCCGATCACTTTGCTAGGACAAAGCTGTTAGTCAAGGATATTGTGAAGGCTATCAAGATGGGGGTCGATCCGATTCCTGTTCATAGTGGCCTTGGAGGTGCATATTATTTCAGGAACTGCAAAGGTGAGAGTGCTGCTATTGTGAAGCCAACAGATGAAGAACCTTTTGCACCGAATAACCCAAAAGGGTTTGTTGGCAAAGCTCTTGGGCAACCGGGCTTGAAACCTTCAGTTCGGGTTGGGGAGACAGGGTTCAGAGAAGTCGCAGCGTACCTTCTCGATGAAGGTCACTTTGCAAATGTGCCCCCCACTGCCCTGGTGAAGATCACTCATTCAATCTTTAATGTAAATGACGGGGTAAATGGGAACAAGCCTCACAAAAAGAAGCTGGTGAGCAAGATTGCATCGTTCCAGCAGTTCATTCCGCATGATTTTGATGCCAGTGATCATGGGACTTCGAGCTTTCCAGTTTCTGCTGTGCATCGTATAGGGATATTAGACATTAGGATTTTTAACACAGACAGACATGCAGGGAATCTTTTAGTTAGGAAACTTGATGTGGTCGGACGGTTTGGTCAAGTGGAGCTCATCCCTATTGATCATGGTCTTTGCCTTCCTGAAACTTTGGAGGATCCATACTTTGAGTGGATTCATTGGCCTCAGGCCTCCATTCCATTTACGGAGGACGAGCTTGAGTACATTAAAAAACTCAATCCGCTAAAGGATTGTGAGATGCTGCGAAGGGAGCTCCCTATGATTCGAGAGGCTTGTCTCAGGGTGTTGGTCCTCTGCACCTTTTTCCTCAAGGAAGCTGCCGCATATGGTCTCTGCCTTGCTGAGATAGGTGAGATGATGAGTAGGGAATTCAGGAGTGGTGAGGAGGAACCTAGCGAACTTGAGGTCGTTTGTATTGAGGCGAGGAGGATGATTAAAGAGAGGGAAGTATTGTTGTCCCCCATGGCCGATCTGGAATATGAGGAATTCCAATTTCCCATAGACTATGGTGAATGGGAGTTGGATGAAACGCTGAAAATGTCAGCAGAAGAGGATTTTATGACCAGAACACCCTTTCATTTTGGAAATGGGAGTGGGCATGGTCGCCCTCAACTTCCCAAGTTGGAAGAAAGAGGAGAGGAGGAGGAGGAAGAAGAAGACGAAGAAGAAAGTGATGAAGAAGAGAGAGAAGTGTATGCAAATTTTCATGCTACCGAGAAGAAGCCAACCATTTCAAACATTTCAATGTCGCTGAAGAACACTAGTTTAGGTGAGAAGAAACAGAAATTCCCCAAGTACGCAGGATCAAAACCAGAAAACGGGTACATGGTGAACACATCAGCTGGGCACAGAAGCGCGAATGAGCAGCTTCCAGCAAGCGTCAGCTTTGTGAAGCTGGCTGACATGAACGAGGATGAATGGACACTTTTCCTTGAGAAGTTCCAAGATTTGCTCTACCCAGCATTTGCAAAACGCAAGTCGGTGACCCTAGGCCAGAGGCAGAGACAGAGGCTTGGCACTTCGTGCCAGTTTTAAGTTTTGAGACACAAACGTGTGGTACGTTAGAGACGACTACGACTACGACTACAAAAGACGATGGATAAGATAATTAGTAGGGGTTTCTGGGAGTTGAGGATTGATAAATAAGCTAGGTTTGCGTCTTCTCCCTGGAAGTAGTGGGGGTTTGACAGTAGGAGGATGCTGTAAATATTCTTGGCAATCAGCTGAGTGATGAGCGAGCTGAGTAGAATTTGATGTTTTTTCTTGTTTTTCACCTTTTGCTTTGATTTTTTACTTCTTTTCTTTTTTTTTTTTTTTTTTTTTTTGGGTCCTTCCTTTCTTTGTTTCACTCCTTTGTGGGACTTTGTTTGATAAATAATTTGTAGAATGAGATTCGGGGAAAATATATATATATATGTATAGTGAACTTTGTTTCTTGTTGTATCCACTTTTACCATTTCGAGTGTTGTTGTCCCTGTTTGGCTAGACTAAACGGTTGCCACAATGCTAATATTATTTTCAAAAAAGAAGAAATATATTTTTTATTTTTTATTTCTTATATTTTCCAATCCAAGTACTAATTAATTTCACATTAGTGCGTGCCTGTCTTGAATCCAAAAAAATAATTCACTCTCATTTTTTTCGAATCTGTATCACACTAGTGTTTCTTTCTGCTAAATATTCATTTATTTATTTTTTGTTGTTCTCAATTCAAATTTAAAATTTTTTTAATTCAAAACGGGATGTGAAACGAGACTTAAGAGGGCTTAGTTGAATGCCTCGAGGCATCATACCGATGTGGGGAAAACAACATTAAAGCCGGTTTGGTCTTTGGAATCTTGTGATTTAGGAACAGCTGGTAAGCAATTTTCAGGTGTATGGTGTCTCAAAAGCGAGCCTAGAAATTTTGAGTGGAACATGAAAGGCACTTCTTTTGTTGTTAATTGAAACTAACTTCTGTTGTGTGTAAGAATTAGGTTTCCATTTTATGTTTTATCAATCAGATGCTCGTGTATATCATGTTCATGTGTATTTGGTAAGAGATGCAATGAATCCCAAAAAACTGTCTTATATCTATTTGCGGAGCCGAATAAAAACGCTTTGATTTGTATGTATTCGCTATCGATAATAATAGAAGGAATCTTCAATCTTTTGCACAAATTTGTCGCATGTCATGATGGAAGCCCCCACCTTATCATAACAATAATCTCAAAGGAGAAAAAAAGAAAAAAGAAAAAAAAAAAAAAAAAAAGAAACAGCATCGTGAGGTCACGTGAGATGAACAAAGTTGTATGGATAATACTGCTGAGTACTTTGCAGGTCATGGCATTTCCCTGTGTGCTACTACTAAACAATGGGCTCTCATTACAACTTGCGAAATTCAAATTCGTGGGGCTCGTATTTCATGTATTTATTCGCTTTTTTGTTCAATGATCGGTTTATTGGCACATCCTATTTTGTTTTTTCTACTGATTTTTTAAAATCATCAATAAATTAGTTATAGAATTAAAAAATTACTTGTTATACCTCTTAATTTTTCTAAAAAGCTTTTATAACTAAAATATTTGTTTTTCTTCCTTCTTTCTTCTTTCTCTACACACTTAATCTAAATCATTGCACAAATTATTTTTAAATTTGTTTTGTTTTATATTTATTTTTAAATTTTTTTCGCATGAGATTTCATTTTTCTTTTTTTCTTTTTAGATATTCAATAAAAATTCTTCATCAGTTTATATATTGAGATAAAAATCTATGAATTTTTTTATAAGAAATAAACTGAACTTATTTTTTTATAGACTTCTTCTTGAGACAATAAAAACTTGAGGATAATATACTGATGAGGCTGAGTATCCCACAAACATGATTGAAAATGTTATGAATTTGATTAATATTTTTATTAGATAATTAAAAAAAGCTCACAACTCAAAGTTTACATGAATTCCTATCCATTTCTCTCAATTATTTATGAAATGAATAACCAATCAAATCGATATATTTGATTATATATCTACCTCATGCATACGTGTTTCCATTTGCTTGTTATTTCTTAGAAAACAGAAAACTAGTTATAAGATTGAACTACAAAAACTATGAAAAATAGGAATAATAACAAACAAAAATAAAAGAATCTTCTCTTAAAAAAATTCTCGTGGAAATAAATTTAAAAATAACAACAAAATAGAATATTAAAAAAAAAGTAAGGACAAAAATGTATAGGGATTTAGACTGTAATGGGAGGAGAAAGAAAAAAATAAATAATTTATTTATAAGGGGGGTTTTTTTTTTTTTGGTGAAAAATTAAACGGTAGAACAAGTAGTTATTTAATTCTAAAATTAATATAATAAGTGATTTAAAAAAGTGGATGAGAAAAATAAAATTAGGGGTGTCAATAGACCCATTTTTTCTTGACTATGAAAAGGACCAGTCTCTTCATTTATGTCATGCCAATATGTTGGTTGTTGAGGTGAACTATGCACTAACTAAGGGATAACAAAACCAATATTTTGTCCCTCTAAGGGCACAACACATGTTTAAGGTCCCACCAAATTGGCCCTTCCACACATTGGAGGGTCGATCCAATTATACCCTGTTTTTATGTTTTTAATTATTTTTTCTCCATCTCTGGTGACCTGGTGATACGTGGGATTGTCTTTCTAAAAAAACATATCTGGATTATTGTCTCAGTTATAATTGTTTTAGTTTTTTTGACCTCCAATTAGATAAATTCAGAGGTCAAAAATCTAAATAAGAGGGTAAAAAAAATATAAATTTGTCTATTAAGGAGATGGTTTTACAATTTGTTTTATCTTCTGTGTCTTCTATCTTTTTTTTTGTTTTTGTTTTTTTGTTTTTCCTTCCTTTATCTTAATCTTAATACTGCCAAAGGGTGGGTGCCAATAAATTCATGAGCTTTTTCCTGTGTTTGGAATATTGAGGAAATTTGAGGTTTTAATAAGGCTGTTATCTTTGAAATAATTGTGGAAAATTTTCACCTGTGTTTGTTTGTGTAACAAGTGGGATACGGCTCTTTCACTCATTGGAACCAAAATCAGTTTTTTTTTTTAAAAAAAGAAGTTAAAGTGAGCTGTCGTGTGGGACTGAATAGGAGAAACGACATCTTTTTTTGTTGATGAATTAGCATTAGTTACTAGCCAAAAGAGGACACATTGAGAGCACAATCTAGGACAGTTACTATTAAAAAAAAATTTGTTATTTTAATAAGTCAACATGGAAGTCAAACTGTTCGGATTAGCACGTACAACATAGATATCCTTGTAAGACACAAAAGAGAATGTCTTAAAAGGTTGGGGGAATTCTAGTGGGCAGTAGTAGTACCATGAGAAAGCTTGCTTGAAGATGGGTGGTAAAGGTTACACTCTGTGGTGGAATGTCGTTTTCTTTGTTGACAATCAAACTTTATTCTGACGATTATAACACCATGTGAGAAAGAATGCAAGAAAGAAAGAAAGAAAGAAAGAAAGAAAGAAAGAAGATAGACATGAAAGTTTGGTGGAACTAGTCTTGGTCCAAAAGTCATTGCATTTATAATTTGACTTGAAATCTTATAAATGCAATTAAATAAGAAAATTTTAAAATAAAATAAAAGAATATTGTGTTGGTACATACAACGTGGCGGCCTAATCCCAATAGTGTTGAACTTGTTTTGTTTTGTTTTGGAAGAAAAATGAAAAAAGGTAATCAATGTTAGCATATCCTCGAGTGTTATTAAAGGAGTTTTTCATATGCTGATATAAATATTCGCTGAAGGGTAGGTCTTATCCCTCGATAAGGAATGTGTCGCCCTAGTTTTACTGAACGTGCTAATGATAAGGAGACATGTGGTCTGGTCTTAGACACTCTCATCGAGTACTATATTGGAAGGAAACAAGTCTTCATGACCTCTAAAATGGTCGTTAAATACTCAAACTTTTGATCACTGACTCATTATGATAATCCATTATTGCTGCCACTACATTCAGTAGTTGTTTTGTAATGTAATTGGCCCATGTCTGTAAAGTGGGGTTTTTTTTTTTAAAATTTTTAATTTAATTTTGTTTTGTTTCGTCCCTTTTAGGGAATATATGATTACTATTGTTTGCAATGCAAGGCAAAATGATGGCTTAAGGGAGGGGTCAGAGAGAAGGACAAAACAGGTGGGCCTCTTCACACATGCCTGTGTACTGTCATTCCCATTACAACATTTTGAAGCAAAGTGATGGTCAAGTTTTTAAATAAAAAGATCAGTCAATTTTGAGATCTCTATACAAGAATTTTGCCCCCTATCAGTACAACCATGTGAAAATTGAGATGAACTGATCTGATTAAGATGTACTTAAAGAGAGAAAATGAGTAGAAAATGAGGAACAACATTCACTGAAAAGGAAAGGAAAGGGGGATAGGAATGAAATGTGAGGGTAAGGCACAACTACCAATATTGTTAATCTACATTTAAGCATAGTATCAAAACTTAAAGCGTGTGTATGTGGCTAAGAATCTTTAAGATTATCCCGCTGTAAGGATGCTTTCCCGATTCTCTTTTAATTAACGAGTCTAGAGTTTTATATTCTATAACTATACTATAATGAAAGATTCCGTTAGATTAATAGATTGTGTGACGCTGGATTCATGATATTGTGAGTGAAAAGTGAAATTATATCAAGTTATTTTCGTTTTATTGATGGGTTTAAAAATAACTTAAAAGGCAAAGGAGACGAGGAATGAAAGGACTATAATGATTTCATTTTTCAATTAGCAAAGAAGATTATGCCCTAGATGATTGTGTTACACTTCAAGATTTTGAGTGAAGATGCAAAACGGGAATAACTTGATGGGCAAACTAACACGTGCTATAGTGTGACTAACATGGGCAAACTAACATGTGCTCTCTCATTGTTCTTGCATGACTACAATCAGTGTCTTCATTTAGAGGGTCAAAAAAGTTATGCTGTCAATAATTTATGTATCATAAAGTTTATAGATTGTTGCTTGTGATAAGAAGAATTGGATTATAATGTTGGACAAGAATCCACATTGTAGGCTGCCCCCGTTTCGTTCGTACTCTCAATTCAAATAGTAAATTTATTTAATTTTTTTTAAGAGAAAAAATATTGTAGAAAAAGTTTAAAAAGTGAAAACGGGATGTCAAAACGGGCAACAAGGATCTTGGATTTTGCAGATGGGTTGTGACGTTTAGGCATATGCTTATATAGAAAAGTACATAGGACTAATTTAGGCCTTAATAGTGAATTTGGATCCATTTTGTGGTAGAGCTTCTAAACGAGCTAACACATTCAAAATGTTGATTGCTAAGATAGTAGCGCCCTTTTGAATCCATGGAGAATTGTTGGGAAAGAAAGTCTTAATGGGCTTAGTTATGGGCTACTTGGGTTTGGAGCTTATTGGGCCAACTGACAAGCCTCAAACAACCATTTGCCAACAACAAATTTACATTTTGCCTTTTGGGGCTTGGCTTTTATTCCATTCTGGTTAGTTTGTTTAGTTTTGCTTTTGGATGAAATCCTTTTACTGAGAGGTTAGGACTTCGGTATCATTCACAATTCTAGACAACCATGACATAATTTGGGATTGCTTTTTGGTTCTAAATGCACTTTGCAGAAACAATGAAGATGAAAAATATAGTGTTTGATAACACTAATCCAATTTTTTAGTTATTTTAAGAAACCGGAGTTTTTAGCATTTTAGATTTCGCTTCAACCTTTGCTTGTCCTTTTAGTAAAGAAGTGCTTCCATTAAAAGCACAACAAACCCTAAAGCCCTTTGTTTCCAAGTAGATATCTCAATCGATTTATTCAGCAAAAATACCTCATTCGAAAGAGTAATTAAGGGCACCACCAATCTTTGACACCTGAAAATAATATAAAGTAGGCCTCAGAAAATTGATCCATAAATGGAGCTCAATTTTCTATTAATTATAAAAATTGTTGTGCTCAACATCGGAGTGTAGCAGCGGAGTTAGAAATATGTTTTAGTGAGGGCGTATAGTAATTAAAAAAAAAAAAAACAAATTACATAAAAGTATAAAATTAAAGGGTAAATTTTGGGGTAGAATTAATTTTGTGGGAACTATGTGAGAATTTTTAATTTTTAACCAGGATTAAAATTGGAAAAAAAAAAAATTTGGGTCCACCACCCTCCGCAATATTTTTCAAATCTAAAGCACCATGTCTTAATTTATCAAAGAAAAAAAAAAAAAAAAGAAAAGAAAGAAAAGCTTGGGTGTGTATTGATGCCATCATGAATACTAAGAATTTAGTTGAGCCTAAATAGAAGCATAACTCATTTAGTTAGGCCAAGACAAGGACACATTGATTCGTTTGGATATCAAACATCAACAAGTCTTGGTTGCTATTTGCTCACAAAGTTGAGTCTTAATTTAAGTCCATTTAATGGTTTTCTTGTGGTTTATTTTGTTCGACTGAGCTACAAGACTTATATTTGGGATTTTTTTTTTGTTTGGCTTTATTTTTGTGGCTAAAACAGAAAACTAGGACATTGTTGCATTAAAGAGAGCTTTATATGTGTCTACGGTTTGAACTCATGGGACTTCATTAATTTCTCTAATTAATGAAGGAGAAAGACAAGAGTGTTCGTCACACACACACACACACACACATATATATATATATATATATGTTATATAACCGTGAAAATTAATTAAAGATTACGTCCTGAACGTGCTAGAATAATGGAGGCCTGGCTAATTATGGATATACTTGTAACGAATCTAATTATCTTTCAACTACTGTTTACAATAGTCAGCAAAGAATTAGTTTATCCTAATTAGTTTCATAATTATATGGTTATTCTTTCTCCGGATAGTACATGTCAAATGACTTATAAAACTATAAAGAATCTTCTGTATTTTTTTCTTCTATAGGATAACTTATAAAACTATAAAGAATCTTCTGTATTTTGTGGCCTTTATTTTTCTTCTATGGGATAACTTATAAAACTACAAAGAATCTTCTGTATTTCGTGGCCTTTATTTTTCTTCTATGGGATAAGCACCGGAGAGAGAGAGAGAGAGAGAGAGAGAGAGAGAGCTTGCTTTTCTACCAAACCAATCATATTGAAATCATCAAACATTTTGTATTTGCTTTTGTAATTATACACTGCCATATTTAGTTACATATTCATGTGATCATACAAATCAAACTCAACTAAACAAAATAAATAAATAAGAAAGTATAACCATAGACTAATTATTATTACAAGTGATAATAGAACAACAAAATCCAATTAAATCCAAAACAGTTGTCCATATACGATATATATATATATATATGTATATTTATCTGGCCCAGTTTGCCTAAAATGGAATCCCATTATTACTATATTTTGAGTAGAAAATCACTAAACATCGCTTTCAAAATCACCATGTAACAGTTCCGACTATTGACACATGTATCGTGATATAACACCGTTGGTAGCGATGTTTGTTTCGCAAAAAAAACGCCTTAAAGACATGATAAAGAAGAAAACCATTACTATTTTCATGTAAATAATAAACAGAGACTGGTCGTGATCACGAATGCATGTATATTTTTAGTAGGAGTAGCTAGATGTGCCTCCAGGGTCTTTCAGCGAGGCCGATGCAGTCAGAATGGCGGTAGCAGTCGACGAGGTGGTCGATGGTCAAGCCGGCAGCTTGCATGAAGGAATGCACAATCACTGGCCCCACAAACCTAAACCCACGTTTCAACAAGTCCTTGCTTATGGCCTCCGCTTTTGGGCTCCTCAGCGGCACATTTCTTGGGTATCTGTATCTGTTTATCACTGGTTTGTGATTCACATAGCTCCACATGTAGTTGCTCAACGATCCAAACTCCCTCACCACCTTTATATACATATACATATACATATACATATACATACATACATATATATATATATATATATAGTCATCACGTGAAAAAGAATTCAGATATATTTATATATGTATATAGAGATAGTCATCACGTGAAAATGAATTATATGGGGCTTGCCTTTAGAATGCATTTGGCGTTGTCAACTATGCATCTGACCCTGCTCTCGGCCAACATGATTGCTTTGTTTGATGATATCTCTGTGATCTCTTCTTCCCCCATTTTGGCAACCATGGTCGGATCAAATCCAGAAAAAGCTTCCCTAGAGTGTTAAAAGTTCATGTCATTATAAACGTAAACTTTTATATATATATATATATATATATATGAAGCTATACAATTAATGTCCTTTTAATACTAGCATGAGATAGAACACCAAATACGTGACAATGTGTAGTATTGATGCATGATAAACTATGGAATTCATATATTTATGATAAGTTGTCCCCCAAGTTACTAAGTAGGTTCAACATGACTTTTTTATTTTTATTTTTATTTTTATTTTTATTTTTATTTTAAGCAACAAGAAAGGAAAAAATAAATTCTTTGACACTTAATTAATTCGATACTAATTGTGAGATTTCATTGCTTTATCAAAAGAAAGATAGTTATATTGATTCAATTTGGTGAGTTTCTATTTACTGAGTTCATATTTTACAAAGTCGACCCCCACAGGAAGAAGTCTAAAGGGGGAAGCGGGTCGGATGGCAAGCCCCCCTCTCTTTAGAGCTTTTGGCTACCTTATCGCAAGGCTTTTGACCAAAAAACAAATCGTCACTAAATCAAGAGTTTAGATGCCCGCTATTAAAGGATCTGAATCTACTACTTAACATGAAGAATCCTGCTGGTAAATTGGCATAACATCTCTAATAGGAAAGTACGCTAAAAATTAGGAATGAGGAAATTCGAACTCTATTATTTTTTATTATTTGTAATCATCGCATGAATTTATTATTGAATAGTAGGTATCGAACCCGAATTTGCCACAAATTTTTCCGTTCATTTATATGTCCAAACGTACTTCAAACTCTAAGTTGACAAAACAATCAATTATTAGTAACATACAAAATTGGCCAAAGGATCCGGACCACATATTAGATAATGTGCAATAATATTGTTGCATGATAGACTATGGAATTTATACTAGTTGTCTCACAAGTTACTAAAGTAGGTCCCATATGAATTAATTTATTAAATTAAACCCGGATGGTCCCTTTATGTAATGAATTTTCAGTCCAATTTTCTGTAGCAACGAATAATAAAGATGATTTTTTCTTATAATATTAATATAATAATATAGCGATTATTTTTTTCTTATAAGATTAATATAATAATATAACAATATAAAACAAATTCACAATCTAACAATCTAACACATATAAGATATACCTGAATAATTCCCTTCTTTTGAGAATTTCGGTCCAATTGTAGTCCATCAACATGCCAGACATTGCAAGCAGCTCGAACAATTGACTGTACTCGTACAAATTGACAAAAGTTGGCTTAATATAATTACACTTTGATTAGTGAATAATTAATCACCTGATGAGTGAAACAAGTCAAAGGACAACTCACTTGTCATGCAAAAAAAAAAAAAAAAAAAAAAAAAAAATCTTACTTGTCATCATAAACTGGTACTCCCCAGCACTCGTCATGAAATGCTACGTAAACTTTATCTGTACGTTTTAAACCTTTTTTCTGTTAGTGTCCTAATATCCACACACATATATTCAAAAATTATAATCATTACTTTATTTTTGTATTTTCTAAAAGTTTTTTTCTTTACGATTATTTTAAACTTGTCTTTAACATTTAATTTTGATAATCTACTCTAAAACTTTCAAGTTGTTTTAATTTATCCTGTTTTATTAGACTTTGCCTTATAAGTGATAGAAAGCTCACAATGCACATATTAGGACAGAAAATCTCATGCATGGTAACAATTTTTAAATCCAACTCAAACTCTAACGTAAATCTTATAAATTTAAATCCTCAATTTGAATGAAAATTATCAAAATGGAGTATATTACAAATAATGTAGAAATTTCAAGAGGTAAATGTCAATAAAAAATTCAGAGGCAAGTTGTTTAAAACCAAATAGTTCGGGGGCCAAAGTGCCTAACATCCAATATAGCGTTGGACTTCAAGTATATAAGTATATATATACACACACATACACAAATATAAAATTTGATAGGTAATGAAGTAGGTAGAGATGCTGATAAGTGCTTATTAATAGAAAAATATGCTAATCATCTCTAAATTCAGTAAGTCCACAATCCAATATAGCTCTTGGGTGTTATAATATTAATAATTGACTTTCTAAAAAATCTAATTTCCTTTTTAATCATTGATTGGAGTAGTGAATATTTGTAACACCAATGAGTGGACAGCGTTGGATGGCACTTTGGCCTTCTTATTAATTTTATTAATTTCATGTGATAGAACTCTCTTAACAGCCATAAATATGTGGTCATGCAGATAATTAAGTCGCCATGTAATTTTCTTTTCTACAAATAAAAAAGGGTTTTCCTTCCAAAAATTAAAAAAAAAGAAAAGTAAAACATGTTTTTTTTTCTTTCTTTAGATTACCACACCCCAACTTCCATGACTATGGCTTTTGGAGTCCTCTTCCTTTGTAAGATATGGACGTAAGAACTTCCCTATGTTGAAATTTCAGCAGCATGTGACATGAAAGTCTAACTTCATATTTGATTTATCTTGCAGTGTTTGAAATCTCAAAAGCTGATAAAAAGAGCTTAAGACTCTATAATTTAGTTAAAAATTATTTAAAAAAAAAAAAAAAAGTGCCTAAAAATAACGGGATTTTTATGCTCCGTTTGCTTCACCATCTCAACTCAAACTAAACTATACTTTTTTCATCATGTTTTTTGTCTTTTCTGAAAAAGTTTTTTGTCTTTTCTGAAAAAGTCAACAAAATTTACTATGCAAACTTAAAAATCTCAATTCAACTCAAACTGAACCTGCGATCCAAACGGACCCTTAGTTTTCGGTCAGTTTGGAACATAGATTTGAGTAGAAAGTTTGAATGGAAAATTTAAATTTTTGTAAGAGAAAATATTGTAGGAAAAAGTTTAAAGTATGGGTTCGTAACTATGATCTGAACAGGGTTTTGTTTAATATTTGTAAGCAAAATAGTACTGGGTTTGCATTTAGTTTATTCATAGATAAGTCTAGTGGCAGAGCTAACTTATTATTTTAGTGGAGACGTACGTCAAAGGATAAAATTTATAGGAGACTTGTAAGAATAATTATTCTTTAATAGGGACAAAATAAGAAAAATGTAAAGTTTTTAAAAGTAAAACTGAAAAAAAAAAAAAACATTGGGGGCGTAAGCCGCCACTCAGCCATGGTGGCTCCATCCTCGGATAAGTCCCAGCTATAAGCCTCCGTTTGGTAAGTTAGTTGAAGATGAAATTTTTAAGTTGGAGTTTGTTGATTTTTCAAAAACTAATTATAAAATTTGTTGACTTTTCAGAAAAAAGACAAAAATTGAAATGAAAAAGTACAATTTAGTTAGAGTTAAACTTAAATACCAAACGGAGGCTAAGATTCTAATATCCAGAACAACACAGAAACAAAAATAGAACAATAACAACTTCTGAAAAATTGATTAGAATATTCTTAGGCCTTGTTTGGCAAAAAGCTCTGTTTAAACTAAACTGTACTTTTTTCATCATGTTTTTTGTCTTTTCCCCCAAAAAGTTGTTTGTCTTTTCTGAAAATTCAAAAAAATTCAAAAAAATTTACTATTTAAACTTACAAATCTTAACTCAAACTTACATACCAAATACCCCCTTAATATATATATATATATATATATTAACAGAATATGTAGTAAAAAGTACTAAAATTGGTGATAGAAATTCTTACCACTGTTCTTTGTTATCCAATTGCACCTCCTCAACTCCTCAGGACTAGTAGCCTCCTGAGTCTGCTGGTGGTGTTGCTGAGCATTTTTAGGAGATGGGGATTCTTTCCTCCTCCGAGGAGGAGGCGCGATGAGGCGAAGAGCCAAAGAGATCTTGTTATCGAGAGGAGAGCCGAAGTCTGCGAGGGACGAGTCGTTTGAATTCTCCGACAGCGACAGCGACAGCGACGAGAGGGAGAGAGATGAATTGCTTTTCTGAAGGCCAATTGGGTAGATTCTCTTGAGGTGTTTGGACAACATTCCGGTGCTTGTTTTCTCCTTCTTCTTCTCATCTCTCTCTTTTAGAGAACCGTTGTTTCTCTCTAGAGTTGGTCTTCTCACATTTGCCTTTAACATGTTTGTGACTTGTGATTTAGAATGATAAAAGCATGCAAAAAAAAAAAAAAACAAAGGAAAAAAAAAGAAAAAAGAAAAAGGGCAAGCTCTGGCCTTTTTTTTTTTTTTTTTTTTTTGGGGATATAGATAGTATTATGGTAAACTGGTTGGGATTTATAAAGGTGTAGATGGTCTTGGGACAAAGAGGTGTGACTCCAAAGTTGGTTGGTGAAATGTGACCTTTTCTTAATTATGGATAATTACTATTATTTGCACCTTAATTTTCAAGCAATGTTCCTTTGGAAAACTTTTGTGTATATATATATATGCGAAAATTGATATTTTCCACCTCTCAAAGCTATTGGGCCCTCATAATTTGGTGAAAATCACCTGAAAGCTAGTAATTAAATTTGTCTTTTTAAGGAAAAAAAAAAAGTAAGAAAAAGAGAGGAAAAAAGAAAGATTTAACATGACCAATATAATCCAATACGTAAACAATAAAGTATATAATGAATGACCATGTCAACATGCAGATTAGGACAATTTTTTAAGATTCTGTAGAACCTGTCAAAAGCCAGATAATTAATTTTACAGGTAAATATATATTTGCTAATGTGATTTCTTATTATCATTATTATATATTATTTATCTAGTTGTTGGGCTACACATACGATAAGATATTCTATCAGTAGTGTTTCTGAACATTTGATTAATTTAATCCGAATCATACGAAAATAAAACAGTGTACAACTGACAGAATCTTATATAGATATGACAGTTGAAATCAAAGTGTTATTGATTAAATAAGTAGATCACGATAGACCTCATGACTATGAAAAATGGAATGAGAAGTTAAAAATCATTTTAAATTGCACATATAAATTAAAATATTCAAGGGGTAAAAATTTCAATTAGTTTGACTGTTGTAGGTAATCTTGTTGTTGATTCCTATAATAGACACACCACAACAACTTATATTTCAAGATATTTTATTGCTCAACATATTGTAATCCAATTACCAGTAAAAGATTCAATTCCTTGCATTAAAAATTGATAAGTTACAACAACAACTCCTTGTTGCTTAAAACTATGAAGCTAGAAGTTAGTGCATATAATTAACTTGTAGGACAGTCTCAAATGAAGAAATTATTAATTTTTATTCTTTTTTTCCCTAGTGATAATTGTTTTAGTTGTGGTGTTTGTCTCAATACAAGTGTAAATGGGTCCATAACATTCTTAACTCCTACTCCTATGCCCTAAAAGTTATGAGGCATACCTTTTGCCAATAAGGAAAAAGATATTACATCCTTCATTCTTATTCTCCATTCCTTCTCCAAATTTTCTCATTTGGTCAAAAAATTTTCCTGGGTGATCCTGAAAGAAAGAAAGAAAGAGAGAGAGAGAAAATACCACGCTTTTTTTATTAGAAAAAATTTCATTGATTATTTGTACTAAAACTTATAAAATATTTTTTAGGGGAAAGCCTTATAATTTATTGAGGGAGGAGAAAGCCTTCATCTCCAGTTCTTTAACGAATATTTTGGTTTTTGTTTTTTATAAATTTTATGTCTTTTTTTTTTTGTGGACAATATCCAAGTAATATAGACCATTTTTTTAATAGTAAAGTTAGGGGATACCTCTGGTGTCTTATACTATATGAGGTGACTCCATATATTACTTGTCATTTGGTAAGAGTTAGGGTCCATCTTATTAATAAAAAATAAAACAACTTTATTTTTTTTTCATCCACGTAATGTGGTAAGGGGGCATCAGAGGTGCCCCTTAGCTTTCATTATTTTTTTAATGCTCCATAATTAAATTAGAATTTAGACTCCTTAGCATATTTTATTATATAATTATAGCCATTATAACACTTGGCCCCTTAAATTTCAAAATATTATATATGTTCACCTAAATTTTGAAATCGTAATAATTTTACCCCCTACTATTAGTTTTTTTAACTGAAAAACTCACGTGACGTGCACATAACAAGGAAATTAATTATAAAAATTCCCCATGAGTGATAGACCTTATAAAACTTTACCCTCTGTACATTGTTAACAAATAAAGTAATTCTATATGAGTTTATTTATGTTTTGTTTTTTTACATAATACTCTTATATTTCTTATAGTTTTTTCAAGAGAAGAGATATTGCCTTCTGAAATTTAAGTGATAATGTGTTACAAAAAATATAATTCAAAAGAATTTTTGTAATTAATCCAAAAATAAAATAACAGAAATCCACCGTCTTGTCTCATGACAGTATCTGTTGGAGCGACGGCGTTTTGTAATTATTGTTTTTTTCTTTTTTTCTTTTTTTTTTTTCCCTCTGCACTTTCTGTGGAAAACTGTGTTATATTCACAAGCTGAATAATAATAATAATAATAATAATACTAATAATTTGCCGCGAAACAACGGCATTCTAAAGCCCTAAACCCTTCAATTGGGTATGCATGCCAATCTGAATACTTCAAATCATTTACTAATCTCACAAATCTCAATCTTTTTTTCCCAAGAAACAAACAATTCATAATTTTTCCTATAGTTTTCTCTCTGCCCCTATCCCTAAACGCCACCCCCACAAATTTCCATGCTCAACCGCGCCCACCAATGGAAAAGACCTCTCCTTTTTGCGTGCAAAAATCTCGAATTCTCTCATCCCTAACTTCCCTCTTCTTCACCAAGCCCTCCGTCTCCGCCGCCAAGATCGACGGCGACGCTCCCATGGTCGTTCACATCCCCAAAGACGACGCCGTTTCTGAAATCCTTTCAGGTTTGAACAGCTTGGGCTTGAGAAGCTTTCTTGGTGGGAATTACTTCAAAACTATTTTCTCTTCTTTGAACCAAAATCAGGTCGATTTAATAATTGAAACGTTAAGCTTTCTTGTATGAGTTTCGTCATTCTAGGATTTCCCGGCTTGTCGTTTCTCATATTCTGGCGTCAAAATGTTGGTTGGAAGAATTGCATTTGGTTTCATAAAGCCAATGGTTGAAGAGGAAGGTAATTGTTTTTAGATTTTGTTTGTTCGTTTTTTTAAATTGGTTAATTGTTATTGAGAATGTGGATTCAATTCTCGTCAGTAGATTTAGAGACTGGGATGCAAATGCTGTGGAATGGGATATGTTGGCATTTGCAAATTCTAGGTGTGAGATGGTTCATGATGCACTCTTTGTACTTGCCAGATGAAAGATTTGTACTTGCATGTTCCGTTGTCGTCCTATAACTGTTTGTTGTACAACTTGAGGCATACCGATTTCGTGTGGGACGTATATGATGCAATTAAGTTAAATGGAATTGCTCAAATTGGAAACCCAAGTTCCATAGTTGTAGACGGTAGCATTCTAAGTTATCAATTTCGTTCACGAGGAATACTAGAGGGAAGGAGTCTGGACCTTCTTCAGTTTCATTTTTACACGATCATGTCGAGTTTTTGTACATTGGGACATCCGTGGTTCTTTCTGTGATATACAAATGTGAACCACTTCCTGAATATGTGTTGCAGGTTCCATGGAGGAAGCATTGGAGTTCACAGATGACATGGAGAAGCATGGTTTAGAGCCCAATATTGTAACCTATAACATTCTTGCTCAATGGTTTCATCTACTTGGTTTAAGTTATGGGTCGAGTTCTGATGCTCGTTCAGAAAATGTCGCTTGAAGGTTCGAATCCGGATCATGTCAAATGTTGCATAGGAGATGTCAAGAAAGCCCTTAAGCTGCGGGAAGAGATGCTATCACGAGTTTCGAGTTGAGTGTCATGGTGTATAGTGTATTGTTTAGCTCTTTGTTTAAGAATGGACAGGCTGAAGTAGCTTTGAAATTGCTTTATCAAATGGAAGCGTTGGCTTGGCACCATAGTGCCAACAACAAGGGACTTGATGTCGATACGGTTTTGTATAACGTTATGATTGATGGGTAAATAAAACTAGGTAATTCATTTCATCAAACAAACAATTGAAAAGGGATCGGTCCTAAAGTGTCACTTTTAATATTCTGATGTATTGATTCTGCAAAATTGGAAAACTTGTCCATCACGCCGCATGGATTGGTAAAGATTGTGGTAACTTAGGGGGGTCGTTTGGACCTCCATCTCCAACCTCTGTTTTTGAGGTTGGTTTGAAAAGGGCCTATTTTGCTTTGTCACGGTAAAAATCCACATTTCTCTCTGAAATGAAATTCAAATTTAAAAAGTCTATTACTTTCTTATTCCAAGGCAAAATGAGATGATTTTTTTTTCCCCTAAACGCCAACAACAATGAGAAGAACAAAACAAGATCGATATTGTCCCTTAAAATCCTAAACATTTTAGGTTTTTACACTTTAAAATAACACAATTCATTTTTAATTAACACTTAAACAAACACATTTTCAAAAAAAACTCCAAAACCCAACTCCAACCTATAGTCCAAACAAACCTTATACTGTAATTATCAAATGACTTTGCAAACAGTGGAAGCTGCAAGAGACTCCACTGGTTAGGAAAATGTACTCTAATCTAGTTCCAGATCATATCACCGTGGTCTACTTCCTAATTCATATAGTTACAATATTATTATCACCTCAAAAAAGTCGTGCCAATAGGATTCTTAGGGATGTACATCCCGAAAGTCTTTTGTCAAATACCGCATTCATTTATCATCTCTCTGCTAAGGTGGACCACAATACACAACCTCAAAGTTCAAAAAAATTGCACATTGTTTTGTTTTATATATATATATATATATATATATATATATTTGGAACAAATTGCTTATTGATAGTTGTTAGGAACCCGACCTACGCAGAAGCAAAAACACAGAGAATTAACTTAGAAAATAGGGAGCTCCTTTTATTTATCAACAAGCTCCTTCTCAGTAGTGAATGGAGAAGAGCAACATTACAGAAAAGGTAAGAGACTACTGAGAAGAACAACATTACAGAAGAGCAACATTACAGAAAAGGTAAGAGACTGGAAACGATTAAAGATGAGGAGTTTTGAGGACTCCCCACCTCCAAGGCACTAGGCCAAAAACCAAAATATAAATTCCACAACTTGCCTATTTCCCTTCTTGAGGAATTTCAATGTACAATTGAAACTTGAACAGTTAGAACAATTACTACAGTTTAAAATAGTTATTGTATTGAACTGTGGTTGTAAACGCCTATAATCTTCACTTCATGTGAATAAGGAACTTTGCAGTTTGGAAATTTACATTGCAAGACTAATATTTAGAAAGAAGAGTAAATATTAATATCTTTCTTTTTTATTTACCATACACTAAAAAATATTCACAATGTCAACTAAAAAAAATCGCATGCTACTGCCCAAACAAATTAGTGAAAAATTATAGTATATTAAATAAAACATAAAGTACTATTATAATTTACTCACTCGTCTTCTGGCAGATGGATTGTAAACAAACATAATCTTAGTATTACACTTTTGTTTCACCATATTTACATTATATTATTCTTTCTTAGACATACACTAACTTATGTTCTTCTAATTAGGAAAAAAAAAAAAAACTAGAAAAATCAATTATTAAAGTGCTTTTTAACTGCGATAATTAAAAACAAATGCTTTGAATTCCTTATATAACGATTCAAATCTCTTGACTCTTATTTTCTTTTCGATGTGGGATTAATCATCCTTTTATTTTGTCAAACCTCTTAGAGGGAAGAATTGCTACTAGTTTTAAGACCTACCATCACGAACTTACCCGTTCCCAAAGAAGACAATCGCAACCTAGTTCTAAAATTTCACAATTTGTTTCTAAATAATTTGCCTTTTTTTCCCCCAAGATTTGAAAAGATGCTATTTCCTTCCATTGTTTTTCAAAAGTTCCTATTTTGTGTCATGGAGAGTCTCCGACTCAATGAGTTATTTATTTATTTATTTATTTATTTTCAATATTATCATATGCATATATTTCAAAATAAGTTTGGTGAATCTTTTCAATCTCGACCATTCAAAACTCATCTGACGGTCTAAAATTTTTACTCCATTAATGAGGTAAAATAGGGAGGTCTCATTGTAGAACTCCCCAAAGATTTATTATTCCCATCAACATTATTATAATTAATCTGGAAAACTTTTTTTTGATTTTCTTATTTAAGTTTTTGATGAATAATTTTCTTATTTAAGTTATATATACTAACAAATAATAATCTTCAAGACTTCAATGAAAGAGGAACAGGCCGGGACTTGAAAATAACAAACTTAAAAAAAAAAAAAAAACGTATAAAAAAATTAATAATACAGGAAAATGGAAATCCACATCTTATCTCATGACAATCTGTTGGAGCGACGACGTTTTGCAATTTTTCTCTTCACTTCCAGCTGAAACTGTTATCCAAAAGCTGAAAAAAAAAAAAAAAAAAAAAGCCGCGAAACAACGGCATTCTAAAACCCTAAAACCCTTCAATTGGGTATGCATGCCAATCTGAATACTTCAAATCATTTACCAATCTCACAGATTTCAATCCTTTTTTTTTTTTTTTTTTTTTTTTTTTTTTTTTTTCCGAGAAACAAACAAGTCATAATTTTTCCGATAATTTTCTCTCTGCCCCTATCCCTAAATTCCACCCCCAATTTCCATGCTCAACCACGCCCACCAATGGAAAAAGCCTCTCCTTTGCGTGCAAAAATCTCGAATTCTCTCATCCCTTACTTCCCTCATCTTCACAAAGCCCTCCGTCTCCGCCGCGAAGATCGACGGCGACGCTCCCTTTGCAGTTCACCTCCCCAAAGACGACGCCGTTTCTGAAATCCTTTCAGGTTTGAACAGCTTGGGTTTGAGAAGCTTTCTTGGTGGGAATTACTTCAAAACTATTTTCTCTTCTTTGAACCAAAATCAGATTGATTTGGTCATCGAAACGTTGAGAATCGAAAACCCGGAGTTTGCTTTGGGTTTCTTCTTTTCGTTGAGGAATGTGTATGGGTTTCGTCATTCGAGGTTTTCCCGGCTTGTCGTTTCTCATATTCTGGCGTCAAAATGTTGGTTTGAAGAATTGCGTTTGGTCGTAAAGCCAATGGTTGAAGAGGAAGGTATTTATTTTTAGGTTCTGTTTTTTTTTTTTATTATTATTGGTTAATTGTTTTTGAGAATGTGGATTTAATTCCTTAATAAAAAGCCAAATGGTCTGAAATTTGAATTTTTTTCACGACTGCTAATAATTGCTAGATAACAGGATGAAACTTAATGTTTCTTCATTTAGATTTCTCTTTTAAATTATTTTATTAAGGATGTTGTTAGTTATTTATTTTATTTTATTTTATTTTTAATGAATTCTTGTGAGTTTTGACAGGCTCTGGGTCAGCGCCGTCTGTTTGTGAGTTGCTCTTGAGTAGATTTAGGGACTGGGATGCAAATTCTGTGGTATGGGATATGTTGGCATTTGCATATTCAAGATGCGAGATGGTTCATGATGCGCTCTTTGTCCTTGCTAAGATGAAAGATTTGAACTTGCGTGTTTCGTTATCGACTTATAACAGTCTGTTGTACAATTTGAGGCACACGGATATCATGTGGGATGTATATGGTGAAATTAAGTCGAGAGGAATTCCTCAAAATGAATACACTAGTTCCATAGTTGTTGATGGTCTATGCAAGCAGTCTAAGTTAGAAGATGCAATTTCGTTCCTGGAGAAGACTAGAGGGAAGGAGCCTGGACTGTCTTCGGTTTCGTTCAACACAATCATGTCGAGGTTTTGTAACTTGGGTTATGTGGGTGTAGCGAAGTCATTTTTTTGTATGATGTACAAGTGTGGTCTACTTCCGGATTCATACAGTTACAATATCATTATCCATGGGCTATGTGTAGCAGGTTCAATGGAGGAAGCACTAGAGTTCACAGGTGACATGGAGAAGCATGGATTAGAGCCCGATATTGTAACCTATAACATTCTTGCTCAAGGGTTTCATCTACTTGGTTTGATGGGTGGAGCTCGGATGCTCATTCAGAAAATGTTGCTTAAAGGGTCAAATCCGGATCATGTCACATATACAATCCTGATTTGTGGGCATTGTTGTGTAGGGGAAATATTTAAAGCCCTCAAGCTACGGGAAGAGATGCTATCACGGGGTTTTCAGTTGAGTGTCCTGGTGTATAGTGTATTGCTTAGCTCTTTGTGCAAGGGTGGACAAGTTGAAGAAGCATTTAGATTGCTTTATGAAATGGAAGCCGTTGGCGTGAAACCAGATGTTATAACATATTCTATCCTAATTGACGGGCTCTGCAAACAAGGTTATGTTCAAAGGGCTAGCCAACTGTATAAGGAAATGTGCTTGAAGAGAATCTTCCCTGATAATTTTGCAGCCCGTGCTATTCTGTTGGCCCTACGTGATAAGGGAGATATCTCTGAGGCAAGGAAATATTTTGATACTCTAACAACAAGGGAATTGATGTCTGATACGATTTTGTATAATATAATGATTGATGGATATGTAAAAATAGGTAAGATTTTGGAAGCTGTGCAGTTGTACAAACAAATAACTGAGAAGGGGGTCACTCCTAGTATTGTCACTTTCAATACACTGATGTATGGATTCTGTAAAATCGGAAAACTTTCCGAGGCTTACAACCTCTTGAATATCATCAAGCTGAATGGATTGGTACCGAATGTGGTAACTTATACTACTCTCATGAATGCCTACTGCGAAGAAGGAAAGATTGATGGTATGCTTGAATTGCTACACAAGATGGAAGTAGAAGATGTGACACCAACCCTTGTAACTTACACTGTAATTATCAAAGGACTTTGCAAACAACGGAAGCTGCAAGAGATTTTCCACTGGGTTGGGAAAATGTATTCTAAGGGTTTAGTTCCAGATCAAATAACATATAATACCATTATCAATTATTTTTGTAAAGCTAAGGACTTTACAAAAGCCTTTCAGTTATTCAATGATATGTTATCCCATAATCTCGAGCCAACTTCTGCCACATACAATGTTCTCATAAATGGTCTTTGTGTAGATGGTGACTTAAAGGATGCCGACAATCTACTCATTCTACTCGAAGAACATCATCTCAGTCTGACAAAAGTCGCATACACCACATTAATTAAAGCACATTGTGCAAAAGGTGACGTGCGTAGGGCCGTGGTGCTCTTCTGTCAAATGATGGAGAAAGGATTTGAAATATCGATCAGGGATTACAGTGCCGTGATAAATAGATTGTGCAAAAGGTGTCTAATATCGGAAGTAAAATATTTTTTCAACATGATGTTAGCTGATGGCATTGATCCTGATCGAAAACTCTATGAGGTGATGCTTAATGCTTCCCGGCGAGTTGGTGACAGCAATTTTGTATCTGAGATTCTTGCTAAGTTGATAAAATCTGGCTAGGAATTGTGAAAAGTCTGATAAAAAAAGGTCGTCTTTTTTTATCTCGCTACTGTTGGAAAGGAACATCTGGTTGGATGATAAGGTTCACTGGACAAGGTAACTTTTTGAATATTAGCAAACTTCTCATAAAGCTTCTGAACTGCAAAATTAAGTATGATCAGCACTTACATACCTAGGGAAAACCGTCCTTACCACTGTGTTATCAATAACAACACCTTGATGGAGTTTTTTCTGTAGTATAATTTCACTTTCCTTCTCTCTCCGGGCTTTTGTCATTTAAATTTCATGCCACGTTATACTGTATAGGCCTATAGTGTTTGCTGCTGCCAAGAAACTTTTATTCCTATTGTCTTTAGTCAGATGTACAGCTATTAGATGTTGTTTATCGGCTTTCTTTATAGAAGAGGCTTGGCTAAGAGGCACTGGTTGTTGTTCTTCTTAATGTTCTTTTAATTACCGTTACTAAACGTTATTGTTTCCTTTTCCTATTCTTGCAGTCGTTATGGATGGATAGCAGGCCTAACTTTTGAGCACGATTGAAACATTTTACAGAGTCATTGAAAGCCTAATTATTTTTGTTTGGCGGTTCCAGTTTTCGCCAACCGTATGAATCCGACCCTTCTTTATGCGAGCTCAGAAGCCAAGGTATTGTCACCTATCCTTATCAACTTTCTGCGCTAATACAGAGTGATCTTAATGATAACTGACTTTCTTCCTCAATTGGCTCAGTTTCAACTTCAAAAGCACCAAAGATTTTGCAAGCACATTCCCAAGTTGTAGCATTAGTAATCATGCAATTGGGGATGAGTCCGTCTCGGCATTTGGTTCCCTGCAGAGACGGAGCAAGGAGGGAATGAGCTCGTTCTCGAGGGTTGGTGATCTTGGGACACGAGGGAAGAAAACATCGTGGAGGATGACACCCAAGGTCCTAAAGCTAAGCCACCTGTCGTTGATCACAGAAGCAAAGATTGCAGGGAACTGGAAGAATGAATCATTAGATCATAAGATGATATGAATCATTAGTTCCTCTCAACATCCATGACATTTTTGGCACCGGCAAGATTCGGTACGCGGGGAGACAAGGGGGGCGAGTAAGAGATGGAAGGTTTATGGCAGTGGGTAACAATGCCACAATTCAAACTCTGTTTCAAAATACCACAAGAACTTCCAATGCTTTCGGAAAGAATTACAATATAAAGAGGAGAAATAAAGTTATAATAATAAATAGCAGAAACGAGAGAGTTACAATAATCCTCTCTTGCTATTCAGTTGTGGTTTCTTGTCATATATTTTTTCTTCCTTAATGCTACTTTTTTTTTTTTTTTGGCTAAAATCTTCCTTAATGCTACTTGTCTTCCCTTTCCTTTATATTTAAAAATACAAAATCCAATGGGAAACTTTCTCGAGAGCCGGACTACATGTTATCATCTCTAAAATAAAAATGGCTTTTTTTATAAATATCAGCAACGGTCGAGATTATTAATAATATTATCAAGAATTTATCAATAGACAATTGTAATAGTAACTAGTCCAAAACATAATCACTCTCTCTTTCCCACAGGTTTGGGCAGTTTACACAACTCTGTCACAAACTCATCCAAGTCCTTCGCAGAGCTCCCACCCTCCCTCACTGCAGCCCTCGCCGCGTCTCTCAACTCCTTCGCTCTCATCTTCTCCGGTGCCTCCTCCTTCATTGCCTTGGCCACCACATTCCCCAGCTCAACCCCATCAGGCACTCCTTCAGCACCCTCGCACACTCTCACCGCCACTTGCATGTCCTCCACCAGCAGCCTGGCATTGACATGCTGGTCAGCCTCCATAGGCCAAGCCAGAATCCTCACCCCCACCACCGCAGCCTCCAGCACCGAGTTCCACCCGCAGTGACTCACAAATCCCCCCACCGCCCGGTGACTCATTATCATCACCTGCGGCGCCCACCCTCTTATCACCAATCCTCTCCCTCCCACCCTCTCCTCAAACCCCTCTGGAACGACGCCTTTCCCCTCCGCCACCTGCTCGGCGGAGCCAGTTTTCACCACCCATATGAACCTCACCCTGCTCTTCTCAAGCCCGAAAGCCAATGCCTCCATTTGAGCTCTACTCAACAACTTCTGACTCCCGAAACAGACGTACAAAACAGAGTCCTCAGGACATCCATCAAGCCACTGCAAAACATCAACGCCGGCGCTGCCGCCACCACCACCCTGATTTCTATTCTCACTGACCACTCTCTCCTCAAAACCAATCAAACTCAGCGGCCCAACACCATAAACCCTCTCATGTCCCATTTTGTTCCTCAAATACCTCAAATACTCACCTTCCAGAGCATCAAACGTGTTGAAGACGCAACCCCAGCTAGAGCCATTCGCCGCCAAACTCCCCTTAACGAACTCAGTCTCCGGCGTCACCTTTCGGCTGCAGATTCTCAACACAGAAGGCAAGTGTTCTTGCTTAAAAGTAGGCGATCGCGGCAGATCATGGAAATCAACGGCAGACAAAGAACTGACCTTACTAAAGTCAGTCAAGCAGGAGTCTAACATGGAGGCGAGGAAGGCTCGGGCGGAGAAGAAGGCGACACGTGGGATGTCGATCTGACGGGCTAGATGTTCCGTCCAGCCGAGGAAGAAGTCGGAGACGAGAGCCGCAGGGGGGTTAGGGTGGGACGTGAACCAGTGGATGATGGGGTCGTGGAGGTTGCCGAGGGCGTTGATGATGGGGATGTTGCCGGAGTTGCCGACGTCCTTGACGTTCTCGACGCCGGCGGGGAGGTCTGGGTGAGGGGGGAAGGGGAGGACTAGAGGGTGGACGGTGGTGGGGTGGGCGGCGAGGAGAGGGGAGAGGGCGGGGAGGTTTTTGGGAGTGGTTAAGATGGTGATGGGGAAGTTTCGGAGGGCCAGTAGGTGGGTGAGGTCGAGGAGGGCGAGCATGTGGCCTTGGGCCGGGTAGGGGAACACCAGGATATGCGGCGGGTCGGCGGCGGCGGTCGGCGGAGACATGGTTGTGGTGTGTTGTGTGGTTGAGAAAAAGGGTATTTCGAATGAGTGGAGTACTGGTTTTGGAATGAGTCAACCTGGTAACGTGAGTGGACCTTGGACATGACTAGGCTTGTCCTGTTATTATAATTATTATTATCATCACCTTTTTTAGCACATGCTTGATGTGAGGGAAAGAACACTAAGGGGTAAAAGAAAAAATAGGAGTGAAAAGAAAATTAGAGTGAGAAAAAAGATTTTATTTTTTTGTTTATGTCGGTTTAGTAGCATGGTATGCAAAAAAGTTAAATTGTTAGACTGCCTATTTATCCGGTATCGATAAGTTATGAAGATGTCGTGGTCTTTAAATATAAAAATGTGTTTCTTCTCCATTTGAGTTAGTTTATGAGAATGGATTCTGATCCAGTTTATTTAATATAATATTAGAGTCAAAATTTATAAGTAATGATAGTTTTGGTATTTATTAATTTATTAATTTCTAAGGATAGTTTATGATCCGTTTAGAACAATTATAGAGTTGGAGTTTTAGAGATTAATTTGAAAATATCAACTTGAGTTTCTTTTAACAATAAACAGATTTGTGCAAAAGGTCTCTAATAACTGAAGCAAAATATAATTTTTTGAAATGCTCTTTCTTCCGGCAGGCCAACTTTGGCGGACAGAAACGACAAGAATTGTATGTCGTCAGATGAAAAACTAGTGGCTGGATTTGTTGGATGAAAAAAATGGTAGACATATAGGGGCTAATGAAAGAAATGGTATAATAAATAGTCTACGGAGATAGATGAATTAAAAAATGGTAAAAAATATTAAAATATGAGAAACCTTCTTGAATGAGACGAAAAGTGGGACACGCTAATTTGTTCAATGTCACTAATATACTATTTTCTCATGTTTATTTCTCCTTTTTCTAGATATAATTTGAAAGTTGGATGAACCATTTTTTCAATTTGTATCATTACTGTTTTTAAAAAATTGTATCATTACTATGGTATCTAATATTAACACCTGACATATATGTTTTTCGTTTTTAATTGATGAGAAAATTCTATTTGTATATAATTAGGGAAACTTGATTTAAAGGTTAATATCTTTTGTTTGAAATTCAAATTCAATTTCAATTTCTTGTAAGTCGTCTTAGAATAGTTTTTCAATAAATCTATTCTTAATTTATCTACTTTTATAGTTGCAAATATATTCTAGTAGTTATTTAATATCTGACTTCACCACAAAGTCTAAATCTCCCACCTAATTTCAAAAAAAAGAAATATATATATATATATATATATATCTAGTTTCATAAGACAAATATTGGGGATTGTTGTAGGAAAAAAAGAGTGAGCTAGAGAAATAGAGGAAAGTGCTCTTGACTGGAGGTTCGCCGCATTGTCAGACCTTTGGCCATCAAATTCATCTACAAGTCTGTCATCGGATGTTGAGTTTAGGAGTATGACTCGTGCCATCCATGGAGAGAAAGGGATACGGGATTGAAGCTGTGAATAAGGTTGGGTTGCCATCAGCGGTGAGGCATTTTCAAGTACGTTGGTCATTGTAATGGCTTGCCCTTTGGAGGTTTTGATATGCAGGAGAAAGTGAATCATATAGCAGTGCATATGTTGATCTTTGCCACCATCATAGACGTATTTGTCAATTGCTTGTTTTTTTTTTTTTGCCATTTTCTTTTACTAGTACTGATGGGGTCTCGCTTCCTTTGGTGTTTTGATGTTCTGACTTGTGGTTTTCTTCATTCATAATAATAATGATGGTTCATACTCCTATTAGATTATGTATTTATCTTTTTTTTTTAATATTTGATTTTGTTTTCATCCGCAAGATCCGTTTATTTGTAGTTGTTTGTGTGGCCTTTGTGCTACAGGTATCTTGTCATCAATTGATTAAATATTTCCATCAACTATAGAGGATTTGTTAAAGAATTATATGTGTGTTCGTTATTTAGTGTATTGTTTTGGGTGTTTTTTATTTGTGAAGGCCAGCACATATTATTTCTTCTTGTACGTCATTCAAATTTTTTAATAGAACTAACTGTCTATCAGTATCAAATTTTCCGTTGTATGAGGCTTTTGTATGTGAATTGTTGATTGTATTGCTTTTTATATTTGGAATATAATTATAATTAAAAAAAAAAGAAAAAAAAAACTTATCTAGTTTATTTTTGAATTTATTTATACCAAATTAAAAGTTACCAAATGACATGGTGTGTATAATTTAGAGATTAAAAGAACAAATTACCCACCTAATTATGTACACGTATAATAGCCGGTACCCTTCTAGTCAAGGGAAAAATGAAAGAATGGACCAAAAGAACGAATTGTCTAATTGTAGGAAACGCTTATGTGTATTGGTATCTGATGATGCTTTATTAATATGTACTCTACTTCATGCTACATCTATGTTGTAAAAAATAAAAAATAAAAAATAAAAAATAAAGATATATCATTTCTCCCATTTGGTAATAAGCAAATATAATAATTTAATATCCAATTCGGAGATTGTCCTATCATCTACCTCTAGTCTACTTTGTTACAATGCTGTCCAATAAATCTTCATTGATATATATATATATATATATATATATATTTTCAATAATGATGTTAGGAAACTAGACGATGTAACTTGTACAGATTAGCAAACTGCTTTTAGTAAGGTCAATTCTTGAAGGTGGTGATGTTGGGAGATAAGGGAAGTGAACAAGCATGGAGTATGACTCCCGGTCCTGAAGTTAAGCCAGCCAGCAGAGAAAGCAGGGACCGGGCCGGACCGGAAGAATGAACCGTCGGATAACGGGATCACAGAGCTTATTGACTATTGAGGGTGGTGTTGATGAAGATACTTCCACCGTCGTCAATAATGGCGGAGCCATATTCATATCAATTAGGGCTAGCATCCTCACTCATTTTTAAAATTTTTATTTCGAGCCTGAAATTTTTGGAAATTTTTTATTCTATATTCGTTTTATAAAAATAATAAAAAAATATATTAAAAATACAACTGTGTTCCTACTTAAATTTTGAGATTCTAATTTTTACTTCTAAAATGTATGTAGAATTTAGTTATACCCGTTTTTAATAAAATTTTATATATGCTCACATTCAATTTTTAACAAATATAATTACGCCATTCTTTTAACAAAAAAGTTACCTCCAATCTTTTTATAGCGTCCGGATTAAAACTATTTTTCTAGCTCCGCCCCTGTTCGCCAATAGCCCTGATATTCTCACAACCGGAAACTATGTTGGTGTAGGAAGATGTTAGGTTTGTGAGATCATGCAGGGTAGGACAAATGTTAGGCTTATGGGAGTGATAATTAGCATGCAAATACAAAACTTTCTTTTGAATCACCAATACCGAAGAACTTTAATTTGTCAATGCAAAGATATACAGTGCATGGAGAGAGAGAGAGAGAGTTAAAATAATAACAGAAACGAGGGAGGCAAAATATTCCTCTTGCTATTCAGCTATGGTTTCTAGTTTTTATTTGGTGTTTCTTGTCCGGTTGACTCGTGAGTTGTTTGGTTTTGATGATTTATAAACTCATGAGAAAAAAAAAAAAAAAGTTATTCCTCATGACAAGCACAACGAGCGAGCGGGATAGACAAACAAAATAAAGTAAAAGAAAAAAAAGTTAAAAAAACAATTTTAAAAAATACCTCGGGACGAGCATGAATGCTAGGATGAGGGGAGCTATTCGCTCTATTTATATGCATTAAAGATAAAAAGAAAGATAAAGATATATATACATTGATACAACTTTATATTTGTTTTGCATGTGTGGTTAATTGTAGTTTTAGTTTTCCTCTTTTTTATTAGGGAGATACTATCTAATTATGTTTACTACTCTGCTTTTTTTTTTTCTCTCTCCTTTTCTTTATTTTCGGGAATCCATTGTAGATTGGATCCTGTCATTGTAGTTTGAGGTAATGTCATTTTAAGAACATCATTATGCTAACCGATGAAAATGTCCGTCTTTTTTCTTTTCTTTTTCTTTTTATTTTTCTTTTTATTTTTTAAGTATAGAAATGGAAAATGTCTATATTGTTTTTGCATTCGTGATCATTACGTCAATAAGTTGAAATCGTTGTTTTTTGTCATAATGTTTATATCAAATCCTGCAATCACGCTTTCCCCCTCTTTTTTGAGGTAAATTATTGATGTGTTCAAATAGTTATGTATTATATTATTTTAATGACGTAATTAAGAGAGATTTTTGGGAAACAAATCTATATATATAACTATTTTGGTCTATTCTTACTTATAAAAAAAAAAAAAAAAACTATTTTGGTCTATTGAGTGCTTTCTTTAAAATATGTATTGGTCTAATTTGATTTTGCGGAATGAAATACTTTTATATATATATATATATATATATTATATTAAAGATAATAAAGTGAGATTATACGAAAAAAAATCTAAAAATTCATTGATATCCCTATTAGTCTCACTTTCATAGGAAATTATAATTCAAAATATTTTGTTATATTTAAACTCCAACAGAGATTTTACTATAATTCTGACCATCAATTATCGTTTCAACCGTGCAACTTGACACAACATATGCATTTTGGTCTGAGATAGAGATCTAACAAAATAAGTATGAACAAATTAAAATTTTTTTTTTTAAAAACAATTCTATGACCTGTTGAATTACAACATCTAGGAATAGAAAAATATCAGCAACGGTCGAGATTGGGGTTAGGGTGGGAGGCGAACCAGCGGAGGATGGGGTCGTGGAGGTTTGCGAGGGCGTTGATGACGGGGAGGTCGCCGGAGTTGCCGAGGTCCTTGACGTTCTCGACGCCGGAGGGGAGGGCGGGGTGGGAAGGGAAGGGGAGGACGAGGGGCCGGACGGAGGAGGGGTGGGCGGAGAGGAGGGGGGAGAGGGTGGGGAGGTTTTGGGGAGTGGTTAAGATGGTGATGGGGAAGCGTCGGAGAGCGAGCTGATGGGTGAGGTCGAGGAGGGGGAGAATGTGGCCTTGGGCCGGGTAAGGGAAGACCAGGATGTGCGGAGGGTCGTCTACGGCGACAGCGGCCGCGGAGGCGGTGGTCAGAGGACATGGTAGTGGTGTGGGGTTGGATGGAGAAAGAGGGGTTTGAAATGAGTGGAGTGATTTTGGGTTCTGTCAAGGAGACGGGGGGCACCCCAAAGTGGCCTTAAAAGGATGTATTGTTTCTTTCTCTATTTTCATTATTTATTTATTTATTTTTTTGTCGGTATTGTTAATAGAAAGAAAATATCCTTGTAAAATTTACGAGAACAAAAAAGAGATGGAAAATGTAAGGGGGAGTTTGGCATTTTAACTCAAACTCAAATTTTTCAACTCAGTTTTTGTCTTTTTCTGAAAAAGTTTTTTGTCTTTTCTACAAAAGTTTTTTGTCTTTTCTAAAAATTCAAAAAAGTTACTATTTAAACTTAAAAATTTCAACTCAAATTCATTCACCAAACACCCCTAAAATTTAGGTAAATTTCTCCAAATTAATAGAGATTAATAAAATATTTAGTTTAGGTGATTTTCTTTTTTCTTTTGTCGCTAGAAAAGGTGAATTTCTTGATATTACTAGAGATAAATCGAGACTTTTTGAAGAATGTTTCACTTAGTTCATTTCCGGCTTTTTTTTTTTATTTCATGTAAAAAAAAAAAAGGGTCCTAAAATTCTTTAAGGACTCTTCTCACCCCTTTTTCTCTCTCTTTTTCAGTTTTTCTTTGAAATAATTATACAAAAAAGTCTATTTTTAAAGTTATATTTTAAATATGTCAATTTTTAAACAATATTACGTATATATCTATTTTTTAAGAAATACATGTGTATAATATTCATTTTGCCCTTTACAACAATTGACATCATTTCATTTTTATACATATTCTTTATTTTCTTTTTTTGTTTTTGGACTTTAATGATGAATATTTTGTTGATAGATGTGAATCACCTTTAATAAATCCAAATTAGATATAGACATCAAAATAATTATAACAAATATAAAATATTTACTATAAAGACGATAATTCATACCAAATAATACAATACAAATATTAACGATAAAGATTTATGAAATTAAAATATTCATACTTTTCATATTAAAAACCAATGAATTCTTTATAAAAAAACTATTTATTTATGTAATTCACTACAAATCATATAATTGTTATTTATGCCTCAATCAAATAAATTGAAGAATAACACAACAAATAGTATCGAATTCTTTACGAAAAAACCATATTAATTATATAAATTAGTAGAGATGAAATTGAACATATTTTTATGATAAATACTTATTCATTATTTGAAAGATTTTTTTTTAAGATGTTCCTTTTTTTATTTTTTTTATTTAGCTCATTCTCATTAATGTGAAAACTGATTTTGAGAAAACATCTCTTTTTTGGTTCATTATGAAGATTTACACCTTCTTTACAATAAATAAGTGAATATCGTAGATTCTCTTTTTTGTAATTTCTTTATTTGTTATACTTCATTCTTATGAATGATAGTATTATCTTTATAATTACTATTTTAGATGTTTAAATAATAAAAAAAATAAGCATGTTTCAAATTAATACTTCTAATTTAGATATGTACGTAAATAACTCTTTTTCTTTCCATTAGACAAGCTCTTAGTATCAATACTAATGTGTCACTGTGGTTGGCCAGAAAATATTGATATACATGTTGACTCTGATATTCATCTATTATTGTTTCGGAATAGAGACTAAAAGTGACCCTGAATTTAACATGAAAGTTTGAAAATTCTATGATGATGAATCAGTGACGCCACTTTAACTCGTGCAATAGTGCAATTGCATGATTATTTTTTGTTTTTCATGCGGAATTATACAATTTTTTTGGTTGGTCGAATCACTTTAATTAATACTAGTTAAAATTCATACGTTTTGTACCTGCAGAATAGACAAACAAAATAAAAATAATAAAAATAATTAAAAAAATAATTTCTTAAAAATTTTTTAATTTTAAAAAGTTAATTTTTTTAATTTAAAATTATCATGTGACATGTTTAGGATCCGTATAGAATAGATAAACAAAATAAAGTAAAGATTTTTTTAATTTTTAAAAGTTTTACTTAAAAATACCACGTGACGGGATTATGACCCGTCACATGTGGGAAGGTAATAATAGATAGATAAGAGTATACATCAAAGTAAAAAAAAAAAACAAAAACAAAAACAAAAAATTAATTAAAAAAACTAATTTTAAATTTTTTAAATTTTTAAAAATTAATTTTTATATTTAAAAATGCCATGTGGTTAGACCCACCACGTGATGGGAATGTAGTAATAGATAGATAAGAGTGTATAATAAAAGAGGAAGAGAAGGTAAGAGGGGGGAAAAAAGGAAGAAGTTAAGGCAAGAAAAGGGAAAGACTGTGGTAAAGCTCAATTGAGGAGCACTAATGGTAGGAACCCAACTAACGGTTTAAAAATGGTTGTGTGACTAAGTGAACGATTATGATATAAGGTACATCTAATACTACTATAGTCTCGTATACACATAATTCTTTACATTAGATTTACTTTTTTTTTCTTCCTTCCACAAATCAGATTTGATAAAAATTTTTTTTTTGATATGATCGGTGCCGGCCCGCTGCCGGAGATGGAGAATGCGACTCCAATTCGACACCATCGTTAGAAACTTAACGTCGCTGGCCTCGTTCTCTCTCCTGGGTTGGGGGAGTCTGTCGTCGGTGAGGGGGTGCCGAAGGTCGAGAGTGTGGGGGCCTGGGTCACATGGATTTAGCGAGGACTGGGCAGGTTGGGGGGGGGGGGTGTCCATCGTTGGTGTGGGGCTGTCGAAGGCGGGGAGGTTGTGTAGGGGCCTGGTTCGCACGGATCTGGCGTGGGGTGGGGGGCCTCGTCGCCAAGGTCGAGGGGGCAAGGACTTGACGTGGCTGGTGGACGGAGATCGTGGATCTCGCGATATAGATCGAAGACCCAAACGGTGTCGCCCGAGAGGAGAGAAGAGAGAGAGGGGCGGCCGAGTCCAATCTTCTCCACTGTCACCGGCGGCCGAGTGTGGGTGACGGCAGGGTTTTGGTTGAATTTTGTGTTTTTTTTTTTTCCACATTTTAGAAAAAAAAAAAAAAAAGGCTTTGTATTTAATAAATTTTAATTCAGTACACAAGTGTGCATCGAAAGTTATGTGTTTCTCTGTGTTTTTAACCGTTTGATTTCATTTTAACGGCCTACAAAATAGTAACTACCAGTAGTGCTCCTCAATGGAGCTCTACCACAGTCATTCCTGCAAGAAAAGAGAGATAGAGAGAGAGAGAGAGAGAGAGAGAGAAGAAAATGACAAAATAGATAGACCAAGTTTTTGAATAGAGAAAAAGTGCAACTTTGCTTTATTAGTTAGTTATAAATAATGAGGTTGTATCATGTTTGGAAAAGCTTCCTAGAAGCTGCTTTTGGCTTCCCAAGTCTAAAAGTAGTTTCTGAAAGTGTTTGGATGAGATGTCAGACGAGCTTTTAGCCTCAAAAAGTGTTTTTTATCAAAGTCAAAAAATGTGACTTCTGGCAAAAGCTCTTCTGAGTAGATTTTAAGGGTCTATTTGACATAGCTTTTTAGAAACTGCTTTTGACTTCCTAGGTCCAAAAGCAATTTCTGGAAGTGTTTGGATGATTTATCAGAAGAACTTCCAGTTTACAAAAGCGCTTAATGTCAAAGTCAAAAAATGTGGTTTCTGGTAAAAGCTCTTATGAGTAGACTTTAAAACTTGAAACAAATTTAAATTAGATATTATAAATTTCATTTAATATTTTTAGTACTTATTAGAATACTTTAAAGATCATTTTGACCTGAAAAGCGCTTTGGTTGCAAACACTTTCTTTTACTTCTCTTTTTCTACTGGAGAAAAACAAAAGCAAACACTCTGCCAAACGGCCCATTATCTTGAAGCAACATTAATCCATTTCACACCAGAATTTTTAACAACTAATTTTTCTGATTGTCATCTAGTTTTGCAAACCAAATAAAGTTTAAGAAGAGCATTGCTACTCGGCTAGGCGGAACCCCGGGAGTCCTCGGAGCCCGAAAGCATATTTGTCAAGTCTAAAGACGGAATGTTACCAAACATCTAAGCAATGTGCACCAACTGAATCATGTTTTACTCCCATGGAAACTGCACCTGAATTCTGAATCCAACACTCTAAAATTTAGCTGCCAAATTTTTTTTATTTATTTTTTTTAGATTGTAAAAAACGGACAAATCACATGTGTAACCACGTAAATATGGAACCCAAATGGCATATTACTAGAATTACACCAGCAGGTTTTGATCCCTGTGGTTTGCTGACAAAACATATAGTTACAACATCACAACTCTCGGTACTTTCTTCTGACATTGTTGCAAAATTTTCCTAGTACATATATATACATAAAACATAGGCGTACACAACATTTAAACATGCTTAACAACGAAAACTAGCACGGAAGAAGCCATCATAGGAAGCTTTCATGTTCTAAACAGAGTCGCATATTGAATTTTTCATCAGTTATTCTTTGGAGGATGGTGTCTTGGTGCACCGTAATCAGCGTTGAAAGCTACAAAACCTGCCGTCTTTTCGATCTCCGCCGAAAAACGACTAACCGTTTGCTTACAGTTCACCTTCTGATCACTCAATGACCTGTTCTTCCCGCCGAATTTGTCTTCAACTCGGTTGTTTGAACCAGCCAAGACCTTCTTTGAGTCATTACGTCGGCTAACGCCTTGTGCCTGAACCTTGTCTAGCCTCGTCGCCTTGCGCAGCGCCATTTTCCTCCCCCCGATTATTCCATTACGCTCTGTAGTACTAGTTGTGACAGCAGTACTACTTACCTTGAATTCCTGATTAACAACATAAGAGGATTTCTTCAAAACATAATCTTAGGTTAAAGCTAATTGAATTAACGAAAATAGTGAGCAAAATCTTTTGGATCGTAGTATCCTCGGAACGCATAATGGCCTGCTGGACAACCGTCTTACCTTTTGAGTCTTCAAAACAGCAGTGACTTCTGTAGTAGCAATATTCTCATCTAGTTGGTAAGATATAAGATTTATGTTAAATATATCAGTAAAATCAGTGAATGAAATGACATATACATAGATATATCTAATACACACACACACATATATATATATATATATTTATTTCTAGAGACAAAGATACCTTGAGGGGCTAGTGCAGAGGATAGCAATACCGAAGAGAAGCACAACAACATTAGTAAGAAATTAGGAAACTTCATAACAGAAGGCATGATCTTTCTTTAATTTGTTGTTGCAGAGAAGAGTATAAATGAAAGCACAGTAGAGAATGTTGCTCTATAGTCTGGTATATGTATATATTTATATGTGTGTGTGTGTGTGTGTGTGTTGAAAACTAGGGACTAGCTATAGGATTACAAAAGTGCAGCTGCCCATCAAACCTTGTGTTTGGCCATGTGTTATGTTTAATCAAGATGACGAAGATCTCAAAGCATTTTGACGAGAATTTGATGTACTTTTTGTTATATATATATATATATATATATGTTGAATCAAATCTCTAGTCACATTTCGAGGCATATATATAGTTTTTGAGGAGAACTTGTATTTATGTGTTATCGTGCGACGTAAATTATACGGGTGTGTTCTCCGCCTGTCCTCCGTCGCTCATTCAACGAGAAAAATTGGCTTTGGCCTCCTTTTGCCAATCGAGGTTGCCCATTTTTAACATGTATGTGTGTGTATATGTATATGTGTAAATGGGTACATATATGTATGTATGTATAAAACTTACATATACATTACACACATATATATATTTTTTTAATAACTTGGAGCCATTTAATCTATACATCACGTGACAAAATGAAATAAATCACTCTCATTTCATATGATTTGTACTGCATTTAACAAGTTTATATGTAAGAAGAAATACGTGCATTTCTTACTAAGGATCTGTTTGGCTCTTAGGTCCGAACCTAAGTATTTTATATCAAGTTTTACTTTTTATATAAAAAGCTAATAAAAAATTATAACTAATTTTTGAAAAGCTAACTAATTTTAATATGAAAATTTCATTTTAAACCGGTGTTACAAATGCAAGTTAATTACTTCAGTTTGTAAAGTCCAGAATATTTACTAATGTTTGCAGTTGGCCGTTAACAAGTTTTTTTAAATTAACTTTTGTTATTTTTAAAGGGAAGAAAAAAGATTGCATTGAGATCTAGACTGCACCAAATTAACCAACTTGGTTCTGTTCTTGAGATTTGAAATTAGAAGACCAATTTACATCCTACGACTGTGTACGTAGTACTTCCTTGACCATATACAATTTTTTTTTAGAGTAAATGGTTAGGTTGGTTAATTTTTAAGTTTGTAAAACTTCAATTCATGTTCTTTTTTTTTTTCTAATTTGAATGGCTCTAAACTATTAAATACATTTCTACGGAAATTTTTGAACGAAATTTATTAGTGAGTATCATTGATCTTTGACTAAATTACTAATGGATTTCGTCCAAAAAATAAAAAGAAAAGACTATTATAATAACATTTTAATAGTTGATGGTTGTTAAAGTTACGAAAAAAGAACATAATTAAAGTTGCACAAATTTAAAAATTTAGAGATTAAACGAGCATTTTATCTTTTTTAATAAAGAAAATAAGTTGGGCCTTTAAATATGTAACGCTTTGGAGGATTTCTCTTGGGAGCTTCCACTTCTGACGAGCTTAATGTTTCTTGCTTCTCGTCCTAAAAATCCAAAATTACGTTTTGAATGATAATAGCCACACTGAAAAGAGAGCTTTCATGATAAGATATTCTATTTAACAATTTGATTTACGAGTGTTCACGATTAAAATTTATAACATGTAACATAAAATTGCTCCAATAATAATAATAAATTAGACATTTGAATAACTAATATAATTATTAAAAATAGTAGTTTTTACCGATAGTAAACAATAAGAGATATTACTATAGAAACTTCCCAATCAAAATATGATCTCTTTTCCATAATTTAGGAGTTTGTGCAAACATGGATATTCACATACATTACAAAATATTCATTTAGCTTGTGTTTGGTTCGTTGTTTGGAGATGAACCTTTTAAGTTATAATTAGTTGACTTTTTAAAAATTAATTATAAATTTGTTGCATTTTCAAAAAAAAAAAAAAAAACAAAAACTTAAATGAAAAAATACAGTTTAGTTGGAATTGAACTTAAATACAAACAAAACCTTGACTATAATCATGTGCCAATCTGCCACGTAGCGCATCCCAAGTACTTCATATATACCGAACCAATTAATTAAATTTTTTTATAATTTAAGGGAGCACTACAACTTATATAGAAATTTTGTGTAATAGTTGAAAAGATATATATATTTTTAATTTTTTGAGTGATTTAGCTCCTTCACTAGAAAACTAGTTAAAAGAGATGTACCGGTTTATGTTGTTTCAAGCTTACTCATGCAATTGGTTTTACGTGACAATATACATAAACTGATTAGCTAAAATAATGTAATTGTTTTAGTAGGACAACCAATGGTTTACTACTCGGTGTCTGTGGGTATACAATTTTTTCATTGTCGTTCCTAGTATTTGTGTTTACCCAATCTAGCAGTCGTTCTAAAACTTATTGTCGTTTCTAGTTTGATGCCACCTATGTAGGGGTGGCAATTCGTGTCACGTGTCGGGTTCGTGTCGTGTTAGAGCTGTGTCGATTTTCTTCTTCCTCGACCCGAACACAACCCGCGACACGAACACGACACGAAACCGCGACACGAACCCGTCACGAACCGAAATTGACCCGCGACACGAAATTGACTCGTGACACAAAATTGACACGAAATTACCACGAAATTGACCCGCGACACGAAATTGACCCGAAATTGAAACGAAAAAATGGGTCGTGTTCGGGTTCTACGGGTCCAACCCGAACACAACCCGTTTTTTCCAGTATCAATTTCGGGTGACCCGAAATCGACCCGCCCCTATTTTTCCCAACCCAAACCCGTAAAATTCGTGTCGTTTTCGAGTCGTGTCGTCGTGTTGCGACCCGTATTGCCACCCCTACTCCTATGAATTTTGTCGGATCTGTTTGTATGTGCCCTTTCCTCTGTACTTTTTCATTTTTGTTATGATTGACATTTTTCCATTTGATTGCATTTTTACGAGCGTGGTTGCCGTTTGCAGTAGGTATTGTCGTTTTATTTACTTTTTTATTGGGGAAAAAGCACTAAATGATATAAATTGAGAGACCATTACACCAATTTGACACAAAAAATTAACACTAAACTAATATAACATAAAATTCAACTAAAGTTAATTAAAATTTGTGTAATATTGATTAATAAATGAAAAAAAGGTGGTTAGTTAGATAATATATATATATATTTTTTTTCCTTTTTGCTAAATCAAAAGGCATGTAATCAGGCAAGACCTTTAGCTTGGGCTATCTAGTACCAAACAAGGAGTTAATGGTGAAATTGGACTATGAGTAGTATCCAATGAAGAAATGCTGAGGAAAAAACTTTTTTTTTTTTAAACTGTACCATCCATTGGTTATCTGAATCTCATTATCGTTTTTCTATGTCCTTCAGCAATTGTCGTTTGTTCATATGATGTCGCTTGCTTTAGTTCTTGAATTTGTATAGTAGCTGCTGTTTGTCTTCATAATTTCTTTTTTACGTTGTTTTTCTTGCCTATAATAGTTGTTTGAATAATGTTAGAAACAATAACTTTAATTCTAATTTTTGAGTATCGATTGATATGGTATATGAATTGTCAGTTTTTTATTAATAAAATATTTAAAGAATTATCATATTAATTAATTGCATATACTAATAAAATTATAATATGTGAACTGGCATTATAAAAATTCGAATTAATAATTGATATCCCTATCATTAATCTAGTTGTTTATCAGGCAACATCTTCTTTACTCGTTTCACGGCTGTCCTCTTTTAGTTGTTGTTTTTACATCGTTTTATAGGTTTTCTTTTTTTTGAGTGGTAGTGTTTTTTTAATTAATTTTCTTTTATTATAATCGTTTAACCGTTTTCCCACTAGTTATTTTTCATTGAATTGTCGTTTTTCATGTCTTAGCAGTCGTTAAGAGAGTCTATTTTTTTCCAACTTTCTCCCTATTCCTAATAATCTCTTCATTTACTCCAGAGTGTTCTTTATGAAACCAGCAAGTATTAATGCACCTCCACTGTGGCTCTTCATCCCTTAATACTATACTCACTTTTCCCTCCCACTTGTCTTGGGAGTCCACTTGAGAAGCAGTCTTCGGTAGCCCCAACTCGGTAGCTCTCTCTTTTTTTTTTTTTTTTGATGCAGGTCTATGTACAGCATGATTTTGGCCAACAGTACGGCTAGCAATTTGGGTCACGACACAAACTCAACATGAAAAAATACGGCTTAGGATTGGGAAAAAAGAGTGCGGGTTGGTTTTGGGTTGAACCTGTATGACACGATAGAAAAATGGGTTGGGTTCGGATCAATCCGATAGACACGAAATCAACCCGTAATAACCCGTTTAAAATTTTTGTACAATTCAGGTTGAGTTTATGGTAGTCTTTTGAATGAACTAATTGTGAGTTTATATAGTTTTATCTTTTGAATTGACCTTTTTGTGATTAACTAAGTAAGAATTTTATATGATTTAGTGTTTTAGATTAATCTTATGTGATGACACATTGCTTAATTTGCTTGTTATGGATCTTAATTGTATGTTAAAATCTCTCTCTCTTTTAATCTTACTTCTGACCGGTTGTCGGGTCAGTGGATTGGTGGGTCCATGAATCATGTTGTGTTAATCACCCAAAAAATACTATGTTTGTAGGTTGCGTGGGTCGGGTCGGGTCAACCTTGCCAACCCGACAGGTTGGGTTAGGGTTAAAAGTTATTTTGACTTGACAGGTCGTGGGTCAGATCCAGGTTAAAGTTTTGAAAATTCATGTTGGTTTCAACCCGATACTAACCTGATCCGTTGACACGAATTGCCAACCCTAGCCAATAGATTCACGGTAAAAAAAATCCAAATCTCATGTCTTTGGATTTAAGAGAAGAAAGAGATTTATGATATGATTTTTAATAGAGTACTCTTATTCAACCTGACTAGATCATGAGAAGTAGGGCTCAGTCTTTTATTTCACAACTCGATTTCTCGTATGATTGTTAAACATTTTTGCTTTCAGTGATGTCATTTGATCGGATAGTCAAAGAATGAGTGTTTACAGTATATTATAGAAGACCCTTGTTAAAATCCCTCAACCTATGCTTCTTAAATCTTTGATAAAATGATGATCTGTATGATTCAAAAAGTCCGCTATTAGGGAATCTACATGATTATAAGATGCTTGAAATCCAAACATCTCCTTGGAATGATGCTAGTAAAGATAAGCACTTTTCAAAAGAAAAAAAAAAGTTGAGTTTGTGCTTGTTTTGTTTTCTATCGTGTCGAATGATTTTTATTCAATTAAACTTTATTTTTATTTTTCTAAAAAAGAAATTAAGGTAATCGTTAGAATTGTATTGCTTTTTTTTTTTTCCCTGTATGAAGTTGTAATTGATTTCTTAGAATAATTTATACTGAATTTTAATAATAAACATTTTAATTCAACTTAATTGTTTTATTTTTTAAACTAGTGCAACGTCAGCCTTAAACGGACAAAATATTACAAAATGAGGGTCTATGCTAACAATCTTCAAAGTTTGAGTGGTGTAACACCAGTTTTTAAAGTTTAGAATGAAGTTACAAAAGTAAATTCGAGCGGTAAAAATAAAATTTATCCTTTAATTATATTAAAATTATTTGTTAAAGGAGAAATTCTGAAACAATTAAAGTGTGCAAATACGGTAATTTCGTCATAAATTGTTGAGAAGTCAATAAGCCAATAAGACGCCAAAATTTTAGCATTTGATGGATTCGCAATATAAAACAAAAATAAAATTGTATTGGAGAAGAGGGAAGAGCTTTTGTGTTCAAATGCTTATCATTGACGCTTAATTTGACATTTCATTAGATATTCTCTTATACTCAGTCCTTTTATTTTTGAGGAGCAATTGGTCCTAAATTTAGTATATGTAAAACTTGACATTAAATATAACCTTATAAATCTAAATTTTCAGCACTAAACATTGTTATAAAAATACTCTTACATTTGTTTTCTTTTTTCTTCCCCTTTATTTGGTGATTTCTTTATTATACTAACATGTGTTAGCCAGAATATTAATAATACATCCCCTCAAAAAGGTGAAAAAAAAAATCTACATATATCTGAAATATGTGCAAGGTCATCTATACCATGTAGTAGGACCATTAAAAGATCCTAAAAATATTTGTATATATGTATATTTATATATATATATATGTATATATGTAAGATGTCCTGGCAAAGCAATGTGATGGCATTTGATTGTGTACAGTTCGACAGCATGCTCATGCGTCCGTATTACTACTCCATTATCGCCCCCCCCCCCCCCTCCTTCTCTTACCTTGTTTCTTTTGTTTTGTTTTTCAAAAGATGAGCATTGAGGTCCCATGCATCAACTCATATTATATATATATATATATATATATATATATATATATTTCCTTCTTAAAAAAAAAGTGAAAAAATAAAAAAACAAATCAGACGCAGAATTTAATTAGGCACAATTAATTTGCTTAGCTGTCCAAGGATAATTATATATCATTACCAAAAGGAAAGAAGAAAAAGGCTGAACTAGCAAATATAGTGTGGATTAAACAACCTTACCATTTTCCATGATAGAAAAATTAGTGCCAAAAGTTCATCTTTTCCTTAATGTTCTCTCTTTCAAGCAAAAGAGACGCTTCATATATATATACACTTCAGATTTTTATAGAAGTATTGTTATACACTTTAATTATTTCATACCGACCCCATCACAAGACGTAGAATATTCATATTCTCAACTCCAAAAATAAATAACTAAAACCTTTGTTTGGTTTTCTGGTTTGAATTCAAAATTTTCACTTTTGTCTTTTTTTTTTAATAAAAAAATCGACAAAGATTATAATTAATTTTTAAAAAATCAACCAGCTGTAATCTGAAATTTCTATTCGAATTTGGTACACCAAATACATCATAAAAGAATATCTTGTTTATGACTCTCCAATGTGAACGTACAAATTAAAAAATCTACCATAGGGCAAAAAGGTTGAAATGAAAAATATTGAACACAACCTGTAAAGCAAATTCACTACTTGCTTTTGTATATATATATTTTTTTTTGTATGTTAGAAGCCGGATGGAAATAGAGAATAATGTTAGCTGAAACAAAGAGAAACAAGTCATTCAAAGGTCAAAAAAACATGAATTACATATAATGTACAAATAGTCCAATTTGCAATCATGGGATGTTTCCCTCGCTTCTCATGACTCTAAGTCCCACCCCCCTAATTTTCATTTTCCCCTTTAAATTTTGTGTGTGGTAATCAGCCCCCACCAGTTCATCATTCCTTTTGCTTTTGGAGCCATATTTTCCCTTTGCTGTCCCAAAATTTTAGTTGCAATTTTTTTGGCAACAGAGAAGTCATGAAAGCAACAACCAACATCCACAAAAAAGAACAAAAAAAAAAGAAAAAAGAAAAAAGAAAAAAAAAAGTGTAATTATGAAAGCTTATAATTGTCCTATCCCAAAATTGTGTGGGAATCCATGTTTGGATTATAGGTTCAGACCCGTAATTCAAACAGTAAATTTAAAATGAAATTTTTATGAGAGAAAATGCTTGAATTTTGCCTCTTCTTTTTGGCTTATGGGAAATGATTGTGTACCAAAATGTTCAAAATTGCATGTTTGAGGAAGTCAAATGAACATAAAAATTTGATTCAAATATTTCACAAAAAGAGTATTCTTGGACAAGGTTTTTAAAGGAGCGCCTTCTTGTCCTCTCCTTATGACATATCTTCCACTCCAATTTTACTCCAAAAGATAATTACTACTGTTTTTTGTTGAAATGATGATGAGCAGGACGTTACACAATCACAAACCACATATTTCACGTTAACACAAAACAAAAAATCAAAAAATAAAAAAAGTAAAAAAGGAAACTTGGTTGGCCTTCCCAAAGATTTTACCATAAACAAAAAGTTTTCACAAAAAGAAAATAGTATAAGCCAATTCCCATATAATATCTTTCTTTTCTTAACAAAATTAGATTCCGAAAGTCACTCTTGCCAATAACACAAAATCCGACAAGGATTTCCCTCATTTTTTTTTTCTTCTCATTTTTTTTTCTCCCTCAAAAACACATTTTTCTCAAGAACCCAGAACACCATTTTTGATTTAACTTCACTCCCAATCCACCTTTTGTCACCATGCAGTTCTCGCCAACTTTTGTCACACAAACCAACTAAAAACTATTCACAAGTTGTAGACTTTTTTCTTTTTTGTTTTTGTTTTGCTAAACATGGGGTCTGCAACATCTTCCATGGCTGCAAAGTTTGCGTTTTTCCCACCGGACCCTCCGTCTTACGGCGTAAATGTGGAGGAGACAACAGGGAAAATGAGGATATCAGATGTTCTTCCCAGAGAAGACGTGGACGTGATGAAGCTGACCACCAAGAAAGGGAATGAGATAGTGGCAATGTTTGTAAAGAACCCTTCTGCTTCACTCACACTTCTTCACTCCCACGGCAACGCCGCCGATCTCGGTCAGATGTATCACATTTTCACCGAGCTTAGTCTTCATCTCGGCGTCAATCTTATGGGTCTGTCCTCATCTCACTTGGGTTTTCATTTATTTTAGTTTTGGATTTCAGAAGGAAAATAACAAGTCTCTTGAATTGACAGTGTTCTCTCTCTCTCTCTGTTTTGTGTGTGTGTGTGTGTGTGTGTGTGTGTGTGCAGGTATGACTATTCTGGGTATGGACAATCTACTGGAAAGGTATAATGTAAATAGTTTTTTGAATCTCTTTTTCCAAGCCCAAAATCTAAGCATGTGTTGTAAATTATAGATTTGACTGAGAAAATGTTCTCTTTGTCTCTATCTTGTTCATTTTGCTTAAGTGCTGTGATTAATTTTTGTTTTCTTTGTTAATTTTGTGTGTTTTTGATAGTTCTTGTAACATTTTTTTTTAAAATACAAATTAGCCAAGTGAGCAGGACACATATGCAGATATAGAGGCTGCATATAAATGCCTTGAAGAGAAGTATGGTGTGAAAGAGGAAGACACTATACTGTACGGACAGTCGGTCGGGAGTGGACCGGCTTTGGAATTGGCCGTTAGATTGCCCAACTTGAGGGCTGTGGTTCTGCACAGTCCAATTCTTTCTGGCCTTCGCGTCATGTATCCGGTCAAGCGCACATTTTGGTTCGACATTTACAAGGTTTGTACACATGTTCTCTTTGATTTCATCATTGCATAACAAAATATGTACTATTACTTTAGTCAATGGAATTCTGTTCCTCACTGAAAGGATTGGTCTTGTTCTGCTGCAGAACATTGATAAAATTCCGCTTGTCAACTGCCCGGTTTTGGTCATTCATGTGAGTGAACTATTTTCCCAGCATTCTTCCACCAAGTAATGATTTTGACACTCATTTACTGCATTACATGGCTTAGTTTTAGTTCCTCTTTTCACTGGACTTGTAGTCTCGGCTGTTTATAGCTACTTAGAATGCACACTTTAGGCACACAGAACACTTTTGAGTCTGATTATCAAGGAAGCATTTTTTCGAGCCTTTTAACTAGATTAAGAATTGATTTACGGTTCGCAGCTGGTTTAGTGAAATGGGTATTCTTGACATTGTTGTGTCGAATTTCATAGGGAACCGAAGACGAAGTTGTGGATGTTTCACACGGGAAGCAGCTTTGGGAGCTTTGCAAAGAGAAGTATGAACCTTTGTGGCTCAAAGGAGGAAATCACTGCAACCTGGAACTCTATCCAGAGTACTTGAGGCATCTCAAAAAATTCATAGCCGCCATCGAGAAACTTCCATGCGTTCAAGAGGTAACCGTGCAGGCTACAGATAAACCAGAGAGTCCTTTGAAGACAGCAGACCACAACACGGAGAAGGCCAGGACTAGCACTGACCAGAAAGAGAAGTCTAGGACTAGTACCGGACAGAGGGAGAAATCAAGGCTCAGCACAGACAGCAGAGAAAAATCAAGAACCAGTACCGACAAAAGGGAGAAGTCGAGAAGGAGCATTGATAGGCCTGGAAAGGCGAGGAACAGCACTGATCAATCAGAGCGAGCACGAAATAGCTTCGACCGGTTAGTTCATTTTTCATACTTTTACATTTGAGTTAGAGCTTATTTGAGGTGTCAGTTTAAACTTACATACATCAACTCAATTTTTGTCTTTTTCTGAAAAAGTTTTTTGTCTTTTATGAAAAAATCAACAAATATTACTATTTAAACTTATCAATTTCAACTCAAACTTATACACCAAACACCCCTTTACACACCAAACACCCCCTTAGACAAAGACATGCCATTGACTGTTGTGAAAATTGATGATGGCAGCTTAGGGGACATGGTGAGATCGGTCGGATTGTGTAACGTTGATTGTTTGAGGCCGGCTGCTTCAGAGGCTTGAGGCGGAAACTAAGGCCAAGTCCATATACTTGGGGTTGTAAATTTCTTTTGGTATTCTGTGTTTGGTTGATTAGTTGGGATGTTTAGCTGTTGGCAGTGACCTTTTCAGCTTTTCACCCCCATGTTACTCTTCCTTTTCTTTGATTTCTTTTGCTCGGCTGATGTGAAAATTTGAATAACAGAAGTAATAAACATAGCGACCGCGCTTCAATCTCAATCCAGTATACTTGCAGGAGATTTTTATTTCTATGTTTTTCATTCCTTATTGGCAATGAATGCCTCTGTCTCATCCGTCTTCATTCAGTGAGTGTACCTTATAAGCTCCCTTTTGTAAGCCTACTGGATGAGAGCGAGTTGGTTAGACCGCGGAATAAACACATGCCAAATGCATTTCATTGAAATGGACAAGACACTTTGGCTGGTTGGGTAGTCATCAGGCAATCAGCCTAGAGCGCTACATGACGGGCATGCGGCCGATCATTTGATGTAAATGCATTCCGCCGAAAAACGCTCCTTACAGCGGCATGGCTGCTGCCTGTGAAATTGCTACTAACAGCCCACCATGTTGATTCCGAGACAATTAAGGTCTCCGATGAATCTCGCCATCAACGAATAGCTGTAGTAGAATTTGTAGTTGTGTTTTCTGGTTAGTTGATGGCTTGTTTTGGCTGAGGAGGGTAGGTTTTTTCTTTAGGGGCAAAAATTTCCCCTTGTGGGGGGTGCAAAATGTAGTCTCTTTGGCTAAATTTGAATCTAAATTTGTTTAAAAAAAATAATTAAAAAAAAAAACAACCCTCATAGTACTGATATTGCTTGATCCTTAATGGAAAATGAACATTTAAGCACTAGCCAATGCCAGATTATGGGCATTACCATGAAAGGTGCATAGCTTTCACTTATGCAGTTTTGATCATAGCATCTTCACGTTCAATAGGATACAATTTTTAACGATTGAAAATTGTATCTTAACTTAATCTGATAGTTTAAAATTGTATTTTATTGATAGAGTTTTTTTGATCATTATTAAAACATAAATTAGTGAAAACAAATGTAAAACTTTACTCATTTGACAGATTTCATATTGAAGGTAAACTTTATTTATTTATTTTTTTTTGGAGAATGAAAATTGACTGTAATTTCCTCTAGAGAGTATTAAGCAAAGAAGAAACTAGAAAATAAAGAGAAAACAAAACGAAGAAAAATTTAGAGGATATTATGGTTGCTGAGATGGCAGAATCTAGCCCCTACAAACTTCCCACACGGATACTTCCAAACAAAGCCTCCCATTGTCCTGTTCTTTCTAGAACTCTCCTCTCTCTCTCTCTCTCTCTCTCTCTCTCTCGAGAAGAGTTTTTCTCACTTTTTCTTAAACCCCTCACAAGGGTTTTCAGTTTTTACACACTTCTTCTCACGTACCCCAAAAGCAGATAGTTATCCTTTCTTTCTCTCTCTTCGCCTCTTTCTCTCTCTAGGGCTCAATGGCTCCGGTTCTGAGCAGAAGCTTGGCCACGGCTTCTCTCACTTCCGTTCCCTTTACGGCCAGAAGAACCCCCAACAGCAGCGGAGTCTTCAACCTGAGAAGCGCTTTCGTCCCGCCAAATGGGCTCAGAAGAAATGGGCTCTCTTGTAGCGGCTTGAAGTGGAAGCTCGAGAGGAGAAACCACCGAATCGCCGTCCGCTGCGAGGCCACCGTCGCCGAGAAAGAGGCTGCGGACGCCTCCGGCGAGAAGTTCGAGTACCAAGCCGAGGTGGGTCCCCTCCGATTTTGGGTTTTTTTGTGGGTTTTCTAATGGTTTCGAAACTTTTTGTGTTTTGGGTGAAGTTCTGATAGAACTCTTTTTGGATTTGTGAATAAAATTCAAACTTTTTTTTGGGAGATTACGAAAGTTTGTGTTTTGTTTTGACGGTTGATGTTTTTTGTTTTGTAGGTCAGTCGACTTATGGACTTGATAGTTCACAGTCTGTACAGCCACAAGGAGGTGTTTCTTCGAGAGCTTGTCAGGTGACTTTTCATGTCTAAATTTGATTCAAATTTTAAAAAAAATATATATATATATATTTTTCTATCAATTCATTTCTGGTCTTTAACTTGGTCTTTCTTATATCTCGGAAATGGGGTTTGCAAGTTATTTGTCATATTGTGTTCATATGTGTTTCATTTTTAGTTTGTAGTAGTATGTGTATTTATATGGAAGTTGTTGCCTTTACCTTTTGATAAATGTGATGATATTGTTTCTTTCTTTTTTCAGTAATGCAAGTGATGCTTTGGACAAGCTGAGATTTTTAAGCGTGACGGAGCCGTCTCTGCTCGGAGATGCCGGTCAGCTAGAGATACGAATCAAGCCGGATCCAGACAATGGAACTATCACTATCACGTATGATGATTTTTTAAGTTTTGTTAACTCATTTCCAAGCTAGATGAGTGTGTGTTTCTAAAATGGTGTTCTCTGATTTTTTTTTTTTTTTGAAATTTTTTTTCAGGGATACTGGTATTGGAATGACAAAGGAAGAACTTATTGACTGTCTTGGAACTATTGCTCAGAGTGGTACTTCAAAATTCTTAAAGGCTTTGAAGGTATATTCTTCCCCTGTTAATTCATGTAAAATATGAAGGAATTTTAGTTGTTTCAGCTCTTGAAGCTTACTTTGTGACTCCTGGTTCTTGACAGGAAAATAAGGATCTTGGTGCCGACAATGGTTTGATTGGTCAATTTGGTGTTGGCTTCTATTCGTCTTTTCTTGTTGCTGAGAAGGTGTGGTGTGTTCGCTTTAACGTTTGAAAAGTTCTTTGTTAACTTATTATTCCATAGTTGTGCATGTGGGGCAATGGTATTGTGGGAGTTTCTAATCATGTGTGTACAATCAGGTTGTTGTTTCCACAAAAAGCCCAAGGTCGGATAAGCAGTATATTTGGGAAGCAGTTGCCGACAGCAGCTCATATGTGATTAAGGAAGAAACTGATCCTGAAAACATGTTACTTCGGGGAACACAAATCACACTTTATTTAAGGGTACTACACACCTCTATATATTTTCTCTTTAGGAAAAGTTACTGCAGCTTGATTTGATGTCACTAAATATGTGTGTGTGTGTGTGTGTTTTTTTTTTTTTTTTCCGGTAGTATTAAAAGGTTTTATGTAGCCATCTCTACTATCTGGTGCAATTGATACAGAATTCACCTTAAGTTGTACACCTAAGTTATGGAGTCCTAATTTTGGCAAATCAACTATTGCAAAGGCTTTCTTGTCTAGTCGAATTCCTTTTAAAAATTTCTTGCCTTTTTCATGTAGCAAGATGACAAGTATGAATTCTCAGAGCCAACTAAGATTCAGAGTTTGGTGAAGAACTACTCACAATTTGTATCTTTCCCCATCTACACATGGTTGGAAAAATCAAGGACGGTTGAGGTGAGAACTCGTTTCCTCTGCAACAAATACTTTCCATATAGTGAGCAGATTTTTTGAGTTACTGGGAATGTTGGACATGAAATAGTATTTGTTAAAATGTCATTATCTTAGCTTTAGTTGGTGCTAACGAAGTTGGTATTCATGGTAGGTGGAAGAGGAGGAGGAACTGAAAGAAGGAGAAGAAGAAAAAACCAGAGGTAAATTGATATGTGATTCTGAAACGTGGGGTTTTGCAAGGATTTTAACTCTAACTGTGAAATGGTCTATTAAACTTGTTACCAGGATGAGAAGAAAAAGAAGAAAACGACAAAAACTGAGAAATATTGGGACTGGGAATTAGCAAATGAAACAAAGCCAATATGGGTAAGTTTGTTGTCTGTGCTCCTGAAATATGGTACAAATTATCAAATCAGTTCCTAAGTTCCAGCAAGAAAAGTCAAATAGCTTCCGTCTTTTGTTGAATATTGTAGCTTGCTTGTGCCAGGGGTCCTTTTGAAATACGCATACCAATTATTATGTTATAAACCTTTTCTTGTGTTTCCTTGTTCTGCTTCAGATGCGTAGTCCAAAGGAAGTGCAAAAAGAAGAATACTATGAATTCTACAAGAAAGCATTCAATGATTTCTTGGATCCTGTTGGTTACACTCATTTCACGACCGAGGTACTGAAAGGTTATGGTTAATAGTTTTATGTGGTGCACGATATTTGCTGGTTTAGATTTTGACTTAACATTGAAAACTGCCCAGGGTGAAGTGGAATTCAGGAGTGTTCTTTATATTCCCGGAATGGGTCCTCTCAACAATGAGGATGTTATCAACCCGAAGACGAAGAATATTCGTTTGTATGTGAAGCGTGTCTTTATCTCGGATGATTTTGATGGGGAGCTGGTAAGTATTTCCATATGGATCCTTGCTTTTAACTTACATAAATTCAGAATTCTGTAGTGTTCCTTATTCTTCATTATGTGAGTTTATTATAACTATAAATTGAGATAGGAAAATGATCTCTCTCTGCGCTTCATGTCTGCTACTTTTAGACCCGAATTCTGATGATTTCAAACAAATACTTCATATTGTCCACCCAATATGGTGCACGTGTGGTTAAAAAAAAAAAAGGAAAAAAGAAAAAGTAATATACTTTTTAAAATAGCTCACTCAAGTTCAGAACTGGAACCTCGCATAACTCAACAATATTTTGGGAAGCAGGAAACTTTTTTTTTCAGTCTATATGTATAACTCTAGATCATAGGCTACCCTGTTATCCTTGTTTTTCTCTAATAGCACCTGAATAGTTCATTTATATCCATAATTGAGAAATTAATCTTTGGATGGACAATAAAAGTTCCTATTTGACAAATCAAGTTATCAATTGCACATTAAATTATTTATGTGGTTTGGTACCTGCTTTTCTAATTGTGCAAATCACTGGAGATATTAAATTTGAGATTCCTTTTGCAGTTCCCTCGATATCTGAGCTTTGTTAAGGGTGTCGTGGACTCAGACGATCTTCCTCTTAATGTTTCTAGAGAGATTCTTCAAGAAAGTCGAATAGTAAGTCACAGATCTTCTTTTCATTCTTCTGTGAATCTCCTAATTTGGTCAGGAATTTTGAAAGCATTTCTGTCATGTAGTTAGAATTTTATTATTTTCTTATCTTCTTGGAGGTTGATATCTTATTCATCATTTCATGGTTGCTTTCCCATCCTTTTTGGTCCTTTCCAATTTTAGGTCAGAATAATGAGGAAGAGACTCGTGAGAAAGACATTTGACATGATCCAAGACATCTCTGAAAGCGAGAACAAAGAGGTCGGGGACGGCAGTAAAAGTATTTTTAAGGCTTTCTTCTTCCATTGCATTTTAGGATTAGTTGCTAACTTGAAACTTGTTGAACACTTGAACTTGAGCACAGGACTACAAAAAATTCTGGGAGAACTTTGGCAGGTTTATAAAGTTGGGATGCATTGAGGATACTGGAAACCACAAGCGCATTACGCCACTCTTGCGGTTTTACTCATCAAAGAATGAGGAAGAACTGACGAGCTTAGATGATTATATTGAAAACATGGGTGAGAACCAGAAGGCAATTTATTACTTGGCAACAGACAGCTTGAAAAGTGCCAAGTCTGCTCCATTCCTGGAGAAGTTGGTTCAGAAAGATATTGAGGTATGTGTTTTACAAGATTGAACAATCACTAGAGTAGTTTCGGTTTTCCCCCCTCTTCTAAACATATTATGGAATTCAACTAACTATAAGAAAAATACCAACACTTTTCGATACTGTTCGGTAGGATATCTCCTTATTACTAGTTGATGATGTGTGTGTGTGTATGTTTTTTTTGGCAGTAAATAAACTATATTTTTTGGTACTCATGCAATTATTTTCACTTAGGTACTGTATTTAATCGAGCCTATTGATGAAGTTGCTATCCAGAACCTGCAGACCTACAAAGAGAAGAAGTTTGTTGACATTAGCAAGGAAGATCTAGAGCTGGGTTGGTGCCTTTTATATATACATATATCAAAAACATGTGAAACCGTGGCTTTCCCTTCTTGCTTCTATATGCATATTCCTGAAGAAAAATTTTAATTTGTTAGGTGACGAGGATGAGGTCAAAGAAAGGGAAACAAAGCAGGAATACATTCTTCTTTGCGATTGGGTAAAGCAACAACTTGGTGATAAGGTAGCGAAAGTCCAAATCTCAAAGCGTCTAAGCTCATCTCCTTGCGTGCTTGTTTCTGGCAAGTTTGGTTGGTCTGCCAACATGGAAAGGTTAGTTGTGGATGGTGTTGAGTATTTGCACTCATTTATTAATCGCTTTTTTTATACTTTTAATCAAAAATTTCCTCCTCTTCTGCAGATTGATGAAAGCTCAGGCTCTTGGAGATACTTCGAGTTTAGAGTTCATGAGGGGGAGGAGGATACTGGAAATTAATCCGGACCATCCTATCATTAAAGACTTGAATGTAAGCAATTAAATGCAAGAATATTGAGGGGGAAAAAAAAACAATTAACTTAAAAGAACGCTACATAGCGACAGTAACGAGTTTCACGTGACTTGGTTGTTTCTGCTGCAGGCTGCATGCAAGAATGCCCCGGATAGCAGCGATGCAAAGAGAGCGGTTGATCTCTTATATGATACAGCCTTGATCTCGAGTGGATTCTCTGTAAGAACAAGTTGAAAATACTGATCCTCTCGTTATACTTCACAATTCGGAGTGAAATATGTCTCATTTATAATTGATCTATTGGTCTTGCAGCCCGACAGCCCGGCAGAGCTAGGAAACAAGATATATGAGATGATGGCGATGGCCCTTGGAGGAAGATGGGGCAGATTAGAAGAGGAGAATGTAGAGGCAGCAGAATCCGAGGGTGGTGATGGAAGCTCCAGCGAGTCTGTGGAGGCGGAAGTGGTCGAGCCATCTGAAGTGAGGACAGAGAGTGACCCTTGGAATGAATGAATGATTGATTAAATGTTGGTAGAAATTACAAAAGTTTCAAACAAAAAAATTTTGGCAAATAATTGCATACAAGGGTCTAGAGGAGAGATCCCATTAAGAGGGACATAAACGCGTAAAAAGGAAGTTGAGGATGTTTTGGTAGGAGAGAGACTCTTGAATTGTGATGAGAAAGTAGACATGTTCTGTTACTAATGATTTATAGAGCTGGTTTTATATATAAATTATTGCTCTCTCTCTCCTCTCTCTCTCTCTCTTTCTCTCTCTTTTTTCCAAAGTATATCAGGGTTATATTTCACCTTTTTTCCCACCTTGTGCATAATAGTTTGTTGTTGTTGTTTTTTTTTTTTTGTTTTTTTTTTTTTTTTGAGGAATATGCATAAAAGAGTTGGAATCTAACAATTTAAAAAGCCTTGCAGATACGGCAAAAGAAAGACTTAAAGAGGACAGTCTTTAAAGCTCAATTCCTAATGATAAAAGCATGAACTTGTTTGCCTCAAGGGAAATCTTATAAAAACTGTACTTCTACTCTTTTAGTTAGTATTGTCATAGTAGTCATTATATTTACTTTTTAACCGTTTGATTTGTGATAGGGAATAATTTTGCATTTTAATTTTTTGTTTTTCTTTCGCTGAGGGAGAGAGAGATTGAAATTCCAACTCTATTGTGCATAAACTCATCATTCAATTTCCTTTTCCTTTTCATGTTCCCAAGTTCAATATAATCTTCATTCACTCCAAAAAGAACTTTACAAAATAAAATAAAACAAATAATTGAATGTTTTACCATAGAAGTCATAAACAATCTGCAACTGCAAGTTTGCAACGCTATACTTTTAGCAAAGGAGAGAAAAAAAAAAAAAAAAAAAAAATTGCGATACTAACGAGTCCCGTCCACGGTTGAGCATGTTTCCTCTCTTGAATGAAACTAGACTCTTTGGATACAAGGAAGCATGAAATATCCATTCCAATGCCGATCCGGAAGTTAGAACTTTCCGAGACTTTTGGGTACGAACGAAGGTTATAAGACACAATTTGACCATCTATAGCTTCTATTAACATCTGATCATCCTTCCAAAATTCTAGGGGGGAAGGGATGAAATCTAGTAGTCTGATTGTAAGATGATTGGTCCAACATGTAAAACCTTCAACACCGCTGAAGTTCTCAATCATCACCCACATTTCAAAAGTTGTTGAATGGGATGAGATTTCCGTAGGTATTAAAAAGACCACTGATTCTCAATCATCACCCACATTTCAAAAGTTGTTGAATGGGATGAGATTTCCGTAGGTATTAAAAAGACCACTGATTCGTTCCATACATCAAGTTTCAAGTACTTTCCCTAGGACTTTCGGGCGTGTTGTGACAATTCTATGTTATGAAATTCCTCTTCAAAGAAGTCATAACGAATGAATCGTAATTTCAGAATCTTCCAACCCCCCAATATTCCACCAATAAAACACCCTTGTGATACACCCCATCATCGACATAACAACGTTTACCATTCAAATCAATCTCAACTTCCCTGCAAGAATCGCTTCCTAAACTATAGACCATAGCTCTATTTGACGCAACTCGAAATTGAGAACAAAAAAGCTTAACACATGTAAATCATTAGCTTTGAAATCATACCCGAATCCAACTCCTGCAAATATGAACTCAAAGTGGGGAAGACAAGGCGTTGGGATAAGCTTGAATTCTCCAAGCTCCGGATTGCAAAAAACAAACACCTTGTTCCTAGGACAATGGCGGATGAAAAAGACAACTAGAGCTTGAAAAAGTCGTTGGAAAATCCTCTTTCTCCATCTCCGGAACATGTGTGAAATTAATTTCTTCAAAAGCATAAGGAAGGTGGTCGCCATCACCGTCGTCTTTGTCGTGGATCGTGACCACTGACAATACTTGTTCGAACTTACCATTAAAAGTTTCACAAACCGAAGGACCTTGCTTATACGAGATTTAAAAAAAAGGTTACGGGCGATGGATGTTTGTTGGTGGCAACACTGAAATCGAGTTGCTTGTTTCTTAATTTAGGATTATTGATCATAACACACCACAATTTGCAAACTCGTTTACATCTTTGTAGAGACTTGGGAGGCAAATTCAACAAGATTTCCTCCACTACCTCTTGTGGCAGATGACACAAGCTCTTCATATCTGCAATTTCATATTATTTCTTAAATTAATCCAACGTCAAATTCTATTCAAAGACAAGGTAAGATTTGAAAGTTATATTCAAATTAAGCGCTCAAACATATTAATTACTCTCAAGTATAGTACTTATCTATGATATTATGTATAAAATCTTGATTTCAAAAACCAATATTGACGAAAAACTAGCGAAAGTTTATTTAACAAAAACGGAAGAAAAAGCCCTTTTAACATGAAAAGGACATGCCGTATTTGACAGCATGGATTGGAAAATAACAAAGTGAGAAAATAAAAAAAAAAGAAAGGAGGGACCTTTCCTTTTATGCTATTGTTTTTGGAAAAATTACGGTAAATTGATATCTCTAGGACATTTTATTTAAAAAATGGTAGATTTCTTTTTATTAAGAAAAAATGTTGGGTGATTATTAAAATGTTAATTGATTTATTTACTCAATAATTGATAAGTAAAAACAAATATTAACTTCTTATTGGTCGTTAAATTTTTTTTTTTTAAATTTTACAAAACAGATTTTAATTAAAAGAAAAATTTCATGTACATCAATTGTATTACCAGAATGTATGATAGTTATATTGTCATATATTTTTTTTATTGGTTTATTTTTAAAAAATTATCACATTGATTAATTGTAACCACTTTAAAAAAGGATGACAATTCATCACTATGCAAATTGTTGGTTCCTGTCTCAGAAAAAAAATCCTGTGTTGTTAGATGCAAACAAGATTACATAAGGAACAAAGTGAAACAACTTATAATTATCAGGGGTTAAAATTGAAATAAATCCTAAAAGAGAAGTGTGAAAAAGAAAAAAGAAAAAGTAAAGGGGAGAAAAAGTGGAGAAGTATAGAGAGGAGAGAAGTGCATAGGTTTAAGCAGGGTTTTTGAGGCGGCTATTTCCTCGGCTTTCAGTTCACCTTCTTCATCTCTCTCTCTCTCTCTCTCTCATTTCCATTTGTCTTCTTCTCTCTCGCCGCCATTAACGCGGAACTTTGCTCGCAAATCCCAAAGATCTCCCCTTTTCTGCCTAGATTTTTCTGCTTCGGCCGCTTCATTTTCAGCTCCAATTCCCGATTCCTCTTTTTCGAATTGATCGCTAAATCACAAACCTTGCTGTCGACAAACATGTCGAGGATTTTGGCCAAGCAATCTTCCCTCAGGAAGTTCAAGCTCTCCTTAAACTCCCATATTCTCTCTTCTCCTTCTCCTTCATGTTCTGCAGAACTCGAAAAAATCGTTCATTTTCTCGGAAAAATCAGCCCCGCCACGGTCCAAAGCGGTCGATTACCGGGTTTTCGCCGATTCGGCATAGTATTATATCCCAGAAACGTGTTAGGGGAGTTCAATTCTTTCAATTCGACCTACAATTTCGGTAATTTAGTTAATTTCAGAGGCTACGCGAGTGCCGCCGAGGCCATTGTTTCTGAGGAGGATTCGATGTCGTCGGGCTCGGACGATGTCCATGAGTTTCCGAAAGCTGAGTCGTATTCGAAGGCGCCGAAGATGACTACGACGACGACGGCCAGAATGGGAGTAACGAAGGACCAGAAGCTCCGGAAGCGTCAGATAAAAATAGAGACGGAGGCGTGGGAAGAGGCGGCCATGGAGTACAGGGAGCTTATGACGGACATGTGTGAGCGGAAGCTGGCGCCAAATTTGCCGTACGTGAAGTCGTTGCTCCTTGGTTGGTTTGAGCCGTTGCGGGATGCCATTGCCGCTGACCAGGAGATGTGTAGGCAGAAGAAGACTAAGCCTAAGCCGAGTTACGCGGAATATCTCGATCAGTTGCCGGCCGATATGATGGCCGTTATCACAATGCACAAATTGATGGGGTTGTTGATGACCAGTAGTGGCGCAGTGGGCTGTATCAGGGTCGTTCAAGCCGCCTGTCAGATCGGCGAAGCCATTGAACATGAGGTGGGTCGTTTTTGAATTCTTTTTCGCTTTCGTTCGTTGCTTAAAGCTGGAATTTTGAATGTTTCGTAGCAAACTATTAAGTGAAGTTTGAGTCCTTAAGTTTACTTTACTTGGAATTTTGTTTCTAGAATTCGAATTCTTCGGTTCTTTTGAGTTTTGCTTAGTTTAGATTACATTAACCATGTATGAATTATGATATAGCAGTTCTTGTGGATATAATGTGGACTGTATATGAGGATCTCTTATGTGGACCAGGTTAGGATACAGAGGTTTCTTGAGAAGACAAATAAGAAGAAGAAGAACCAGAACGATGAGGACGGGTTGGAGCCCGTAAGTGCCAAACAAGCGAATCTAAACAGCAAAGAAGAAGATAAATTGAGAAAAAAAGTTACACAACTGATAAAGAAACAAAAGGTGCAGCAAGTAAGGAAAATTGTCAAACAAGTAGATGATTCAAAACCCTGGGGTCAGGAAGGTCATGTAAAGGTTAGTGATGTTTATACTTTTCAATAGGAAAATTAGGCTGGGTGGCCCTTTTTAATCACTTAATCTAATAGATGACCCAACTTTTTTTTTATTTAGGAAAATGGCCGTTGGTCATTTTTCATAGTTGGTCAATCAGTGATTGATTAATGGTCAATCAATGATTGATTGTGAAAATTGGTGATTGACTAATGGTTAATCAGTGATTGATTATGAAATTTAGTGATTGATTATGATCAATCATTGATTGACTATTATGTGGTCAATTACTGATTGAACATTTAAGAAAATTGATTAACCATTTTAGAAAAAAATGGCCTTTTAACTAATTTTTAAAAACTTCGGCCATTTATAAAATATTTCTTTTAAAAAGGCCATTTAGCTATAAACCCCTTTTCAATATTGCTCTTCGTGTCGTTGTTCTTATTGTCATTGTTACTTATCTTAGTTATTATGCCAAACAGATCGGATCTCGTTTGCTTCAGTTGCTGATGGAAACAGCATATATACAACCTCCAGTTGATCACGTTGATGATACTCCGCCTGATATACGCCCTGCATTCGTACACAGTCTTAAAACCATCGTTAAAGATACACAGTAAGAAAGATTGCATCTCTGGTTTACTCGCCCCACTCCAATTCTGATGTTATATATGTGTGTGTTTTTGTATTGTTAGGAAGACCAGCAGGAGATACGGTGTTATCGAATGTGACCCACATGTACGAAGAGGTTTGGAGAAAACTGTAAGTTGAACACAAATTTCTGGGTAACTTGTACTGAGTTGTTATCATTTGGTTCTCTCTTTTTTGTTTGTGCCTGTGTGTGAATATAGTTTTTAATGTTTTTTGGTGACTTTTGTGAGTTGAGGTCGAATTGTCTTTCTAAGGTGTCCATTGATGGTGAATTGAACTAATTATACATATTTATATTTTTCCTATACAGGCTCGGCACATGGTCATCCCCTATATGCCTATGCTAGTGCCACCTAATAATTGGACAGGGTATGGTATTAGGCTTCTTCCAATTACCAAAAATTTCAACCTATTTATCGGCTAGATCATTTATTATGGAGTGAATTTTTATGCTCTGCAGTCAGGTTACTGTTCCAATTTCCATCCTGTTTTATCTATCCCTCAAAACCAGAGTGATTTAATTTATCTATTCGTTTATTCCTTCTTTGGCAGGTATGACAAAGGAGCCTATTTATTTTTACCCTCGTACATTATGCGGACACATGGTGCAAAACAACAAAGAGAAGCAGTTAAAAGAGCTTCTAAGAAGAATCTGGAGCCTGTTTTTGAGGTCTTAAAGCCTTACGGGAATTTGTCACTCTATTTCCTTTTTACTGTTTGTTGCTATTGCTTGGCCATTGTTTCTCCACGATATTCTTCATAGGTTGATCCTTCATGTTTGCAACCCCATTAGGTATCTTGTTTAACTTTTTATTCTTATGCTAATCTATGGCTTTTGTGTGCTAGGCTTTGGATACACTAGGAAATACAAAATGGAGGGTGAACAAAAGAATGCTAAGTGTGATAGACAGGATATGGTCTAGTGGAGGCTCTCTTGCTGGCTTGGTCAGCCGTGAAGATGTGAGTTGCATCTTATAGCAGTCATTTTCCACTATTTGATGCTTTATATAAGTATAACAAGCACGAGACAAACCCCATACACACATCGATTTCCATGCATGTATTAATTTGTACACAAATCTAGTGTATAAAAAAAAATTATCTTTTTGTTTGCTTGAGCATTAGTTCTAAGATTGCTGCATAATTCAGCTCCACAGTTGTAGTATTTACCTATCACTTTGTTTTGTATATGATACATAGTTAAACACAGAGGCTCAGTTTTCTGACAAAGCTTTTTTTAAATAGGTTCCTCTGCCGGAAGAACCAGACACAGAGGATGATTCAGAAATTCGCAAATGGAAGTGGAAACTTAAAGCTGCCAAAAAGGAAAATAGTGAGAGACATTCCCAGCGCTGTGATACTGAACTTAAACTTGCTGTAATGAGCCTCCCTCCCTCTCTCTCTCTCTCTCTCTCTCTGTTTACATTTTTCATGGCATTTATTAGGTATAATTGGAGTCTTTTTTAAACTCGTTAATAACTTTTGATTGGATCAGGTTGCACGAAAGATGAAGGATGAGGAAGGCTTCTACTATCCTCACAACCTCGATTTCCGAGGTCGTGCTTATCCAATGCACCCTTATTTGAACCATCTGGGTTCTGATCTGTGCCGAGGCATCCTGGAGTTTGCTGAGGGACGCCCTCTGGGAAAGTCAGGCTTGCGCTGGTTGAAGATACATTTGGCAAATGTATATGGTGGCGGTGTGGACAAATTATCTTATGATGGTCGTGTAGCATTTACTGAGAACCACCTTGAGGATATATTTGATTCAGCAGATAGGTCCATCGAAGGTCAGCGGTGGTGGCTGGAGGCGGAGGACCCTTTTCAGTGCTTGGCAACATGTATTAATTTGACTGAAGCATTGAGAAGCCCCTCTCCAGAGACTACTCTTTCACATATGCCTGTCCACCAGGTTTTCTCCCCATCAAACCTAGCACTTTGTCAATAATATCTATATGGCATGTATGATGGCTTAAATCCGCAAATACTCTGACATAATGCTTTAATTAAGACAAGTAAAAATTTAAAATTTCTTCATGAAAACATGAGTACTTACCACAACAACGAGGATGGATAAATAGTTTATACTTAAATTGGAGTTCATGGTACCAATTATGTTGGGGGAAGTTGAATTGCCAAGAAAAGATAATTTAGCAAGCATGGAATTACACACTCATATAAGTGCATTCATTGATCTGCTGCTTTTGGTTTTATGTATGCTTAAGTCTTGCAATATTCTTTGTAATTAATCATCCCACGGCCATGGTATTGGTTTCACAGTCAAAGAAGTAGAAAGGCAACCAGAATAATGTACTGATGAAAAGAAAACTAGCCAAAAAGTAATCTTTTTTTTTTTTTTTTTTGGGGTTCAATTTGCAAGGATGGTTCGTGCAATGGATTACAACACTATGCTGCCCTTGGGAGGGACAAGGTACGTCTTATCCTACGAGTCAAATGAAAATACAGAATTGTAGTGTGTTGAAATCGTAAAATGAAGTTGTTTTCTTGTTAATTGCAGTAATTGGAGCTTACAAATTTGCTGCATATTCTTTTTCTTTCTTAAACGTTTGTATTCAGAATAGGGCATGAAAGACATTTGCAGTCAACTAAAGCTTTTTTTTTTTTTTTTTAAATACGTAAATTTCTTTGTGTGTTAGTTAAATTGTTACTTCATTCTGGTTTTCCAGTTGGGAGCAGCTGCAGTAAATCTTGTTTCAGGAGAGAAACCTGCAGACGTTTACTCAGGAATTGCTGCCAGGTATAAAGTAAAAATACAATTGCAAAGATTGGCATTTGTCAGGAAAATTGGTAAATTTTGAATATACATTTTGCATTTTCACTCCTGGGACTCATTTATTTGTTCTCCTGGAAAGTTTCACCTTTTGAATCTTATCTGCATTTAAGAGCATTCAACAACATCTGATACTCTTGTTATTTTCATACAACCATCCATCAAAAAGATTAAATGTCTAACAACAGTTTTATAAAAAGTGATGCGTGTATCTTTCCCTTATTATGCATGAAACGTAACCCTTCATCTTTTCCCAAAAACTAGTATTCAAGTGGGCGAAGTTCACTGAAAAGTGAAAACTTTCTTTTAACCTGTCTAATTGAAAATGTTGTTGCTTTGCAGAGTTCTTGATATTATGCGCAAAGATGCAAAGGATGATCCTACTACCAATCCAAACACAATGCACGCTAGGAATTTAGTCAATCAGGTTTATGTCATATCTCATTCTCGTAACACCAGCAACGATATATATATATTTATATATTTTTTTACGGTTGCAATGGTGGAAATAAAGCAGATATGACTTAATTTAACTTTGTAGTTGTGTTTATTTAATTGTTTATTAATTAATTTTTTTTACGGCTGCATAATCATGAAATTAGTCATAACAAGCCGTGTGACGTGCTTTGCCATGAAAGTATTTTTCGACTCTAATTGTTTAAATGATTATTATGATTTCTTATAGAGACTTAAAATAATTTTTAACGCATAGGTGGATCGTAAGTTGGTAAAGCAGACTGTGATGACATCTGTGTACGGTGTTACCTACATCGGTGCGCGGGATCAAATTAAAAAGAGGTTGAAGGAGCGTGGTGCTTTCGCTGAGGATGACAAACTCTTTGCTGCAGCTTGCTATGCAGCAAAAGTAAGAAGTTAAACTGGATCTTATATTGTGAGGGGGGAAAAAAAAGAGATTTCTTTTTTTGCAAGTCTTTTAAACCCTTATTCCTCATTCTTGACTGCATGAGCAGGCTACCTTGAAGGCTTTAGAAGAGATGTTTGAAGCTGCAAGAAGTATTATGAGCTGGCTTGGCGAATGTGCAAAGGTATGACTCATCTATTTCCTAACCTTACATCATTGTCAATTATAGAGATAACTTAAACTATTATAGCTTTATATGCTAACCACATTCACCTGAAATACTATTCAGATGTCGATGACCAACGTGGTCTGTGGTTTAGGTTTCTACCCACACATCAGTTTTCTCAGAGTGTCATCATTCTGTTAGTGCATGTAATACAATTTTTTTTGATAAGCAACTCATTTGGTTTGTTTGATGTGCATTATTAAGTCGTTTTTATCTGTAATAGCTGTGATGTATTGTGTTGTACACTTTATTGCTTTGGTTTTTTCCACCTCACAATTTTCTTTGCAACATGGGCTTTGAGGATCCTTACTGCTAGTTTGTAACTACCTAGTTTTTTGAATGGAGTCCTTTCCCTTGTGAACATAAACGGCTAATTGTTTTCACTGTACATATTTATCTATAAGGATTCTATTGCATTATTCTGGTTGTTGAGTGTATGGTGGTGGAATGCATTAGTTTAAGCTACGTATTACTTATGGAATGTAATCCTTTTGAAGTAATAATCTGTTCCTTCTATGGGGTTTCATATAACTAAATTTGAACTTAAAAATGAACAGGTGATAGCATCAGAAAACCAAGCAGTCCAATGGACAACTCCTCTCGGGCTTCCTGTTGTACAACCGTACCGGCATGCAGGAAGGCATCTTGTAATATTCTATTTGCCCATTTAGAACAATTTTGGCCATATATCTCCTTTCATTTTTCAAACTTAACTGACAATTATATTGGATGTATTTAACTCATTTGACTTGATCTAAATTCAGGTTAAGACTTCCCTTCAGGTGTTGACACTGCGACGAGAAACAGAGAAGGTAGGATTTCTCAAAACGATCTTGCTTTCTGCCTTACTGATCTTCATGTACATAACTAGAGGGGTGATGTCTTGTTCCGAGGTTAATCTGGATGTGAACCATTTCTGATGTCACGCCAATTAAGATATGATTTTTCAAGCTTTAAAATCTGATCTTTAACAGTTTTATATCAAACGTTATTTATTCATCCATGTTTCTCCGCGTAGGTTTTTGTTTTCTTATATATAAATTCTTGGATTCAGTTCCCTTTACTAAGATTTCAGTCGCTAAGACATTTTGGGGTTGCAACTAGAAAATCATACTATACTAGTCATTTTGAGTAGTTTGATTCTTAATGACAACTTCCTGTGAATTATACAGGTAATGGCAAAGCGGCAGAGGACGGCCTTTCCCCCAAATTTTGTGCACTCCCTTGATGGTTCACATATGATGATGACTGCAGTTGCCTGCAAAAAAGCGGGCTTAAACTTTGCAGGTTTTCACCGTGTTTTCATATCTTATTTCTCTCCCCCTTTTCCATTCTTCCGCCTTTTAGACAAAATATGTGCCTTGCTACATATGCGTTCTAATAGTTTGATTCCCTCCTCTTTTTCTTTTATTTATTTATTTTTTCAAATGGAAATAACAGTTTAATTCTGATGGGTAATTGCAGGAGTCCACGATTCATATTGGACGCACGCATGTGATGTTGATGAAATGAACAGGATACTGAGAGAGAAATTTGTTGAACTCTACGAGAGACCTATATTGGAGAATGTAAGCATCTTTATCTTTTTCGTTTTTTACTCTCGTCTCTTTTAGAGTTTGGGCCAATTAGTTCGTGGTGGCCTCCATATTGTTCACTGTATCGCATCCAACAACATAAGCGTACTCTTATTGGAACATAAATAGGACAGTTAAAGGCACATGGATGTCTTTCTTCAGTACGTTAGTATTTGGGTATTAAACTTGCTGATTGTTCTTTCTATTCTACGTCCACAGTTGTTGGAGAGCTTCGAGAAGTCTTTTCCCAAATTGAAATTTCCTCCCTTACCAGATCGGGGGGACTTTGATCTGGGAGATGTTCTGGAATCTACCTATTTCTTTAACTAGTCTTAACCAGATGCAAAACACTGGATGCCCTTCATTAACTGTCCTAGATCGCTCCATCACCAATTGGACGACGACTCGTCACTCATGGGCATGAGATACCACCGTCTCCCCATGTGCTACCAAGTAGTAGCGGTTGAGAAGAAACATGATAGCTGGTTGGTCTTATCAGTTTCCTGTTTGTACAATGTGTAAATATATGGAGACAAGCCATATTCAGCGTGGTCGATGAAGTGAATTGGCAGTGTATCCGTGGATAAGCCACCAAGATTGGCAGTGTTTTAGGCCCACCTGCTATCGTTGAAAGCGTTTGAGGGAAATAAGATAGTGTTACACGCTGCACTCGTCATAATGGCACGGTTGGGGTAAGAAGAGATCAAATAGAACCTAAAAGAGTGCAGGGTGAAAAAAAAAAAAAAAATTGGTCGGTGAAGTGAATTAACAGACAGGCCAAGGATGGATACTTGGTAACTGTACCATTTCTCCTGGAACGTTGAGAGCAATAGGTCTTGGCGATTTCTGATTATTCTTTTTAAGGCTTTCGAAGAAAGCAGATGTAAGTACTGTTATTGTCCCATTTACCTTTATATTTATTGTGTGTGTGTGTATATATATATATATATGCAAATGTATATGTACTTTGGCCACCTTACCATTCTTTCTCAAAATAAGAGAGTGCTCATTGTTCTCACGGGTTATTTTTTTTTCAGTTATTTTCAGCTTTAAGCAAAGTTTCTTTGTTCTGTTCTCTATGAACGGAGAATGACAATTTTTCCCGTGAACACATTTACATTTTTTTTTTTCCGGGTATGTAAGCATCCATGTGTACTCTTTATATATTAACTAATCCAGTATAAATTTTATGCCGGGCAAGGATTTAACCTTGGACTTATGATACCTAAACCTCAAACCCTCCATTCCCTCATCATTTACATTTACCCGTAGTAACATACTAACATGTCTTAAATGGGATGGGAAAACCCATATTTGAATGGGTTTGAGGTAGTAAATGGGGCAAAGTCGTGGGTTATGGAGTAGGGATGGGTCTGTTTACAAATCCCATTTAATTATATTTTATTTTTAGATTAAATACATTATGTGTAATATGCTATAATATTTATAATTTAAGTATGAACTATGAAGTAACAATTTTTATGCATTACCTGAAGTCCTTAAAAAAGAAAAAGAAAAGAAAAACTTACACTCTTAAATAAGTGTATTACTATTTATTTATTAATTTTTAACAAAATAAATAATTGAATAAGTAAATGGGTACTCGCGAGTATTCAAATCTGTGTCGGGAAACTTATCCATTTTCACCAATTTAAACGGGTTTACCGAATGGGAAGGGTATTGTTTTTCTTCACAAAATGGGTCAGTAAAAAGTTTACCCCGCCCCGTTGCCTATATTGTCGAACTTTTAATTTTTGGGTTTTCTTAGATGATGTCGTTGTAATATTGTTGGGCATTTTTGCTATTTTTGACAGTAATCTTAGTGTTTTTTCCATTTAACTCACTCTTCCTTCCTTAAATAATAAAAATAATGATGATGATGATGATGCACAAATTCATCAAAAGGAGTTAATTATTTGGTTGATACCTAAATGATTAGGTTTATGATATTTTGGTTTTTTAGCTGAAAAGACTATAAATTATTAAAAAGGGTACAAATGGTCTTTTCAAATAGAGTTTGTTAATGTCCATTGATAATGAGTGGTTTAATTGTTCATGGGTCCCTAAATTAGGGAGTGGCAATTCATGTCACGTATTGGGTTCGTATCGTGTTAGAGCCATGTCGATTTTTTCTTTCCCAATCCGAACACGACCCGTGACATGAAAATTTCTTCGAACCGCAACACGAACACGACACGGACTCGTAACAGTTTGACAAGACACGAACCGAACTTGACACGCAACTCGAACTTGATCCGCGAAACGAATTTGACCCAAATTGAACCCACAGCTTGAATTTGACATAAAAACCAATTCAATTTAAGCAAATTTATATCCCAAATTCATAAAATACCTAGAAGAATAATAATTTACCTTCAACAAGAACATACCATTGACAAAACAACAAGTTTTAAGGTTTGTTTTCAAATACAAAATCATAAAATTAAACTTCCAACTCAAGTGCAAAGTTCACAGGCAAAGTCTTATTACAATACAAACATCATAATAAAGTCCACAAATCCAAATACAAACATTAAAAAGTCTAAATTCAAACAACATAACACCAACAAAATACCGAGTTCTAGTAGACAAATATAAAGACTAAAGATAAAGGGGCTTTATGGCTTTTTTTTTTTTAAAGCATGTCAAACATTTTTTTCGGGTTGGACCTGTGTCGTGTTCGAGTCGGACCTGAAATTGACTCAAAATTGACAGAAATTGACTCGCATGAAAAATGAGTTGTGTTCAAGTTCTATGGGTCCAACCCGAACGCGACCCATTTTTTTCCCGTGTTCAATTCAGGTCACTCGAATTTGACCCGACCCCTATTTTTCCCAACCCGAACCAGCGAAATTCATGTCGTTTTCGAATCGTGTCATCGTGTCGCGACCCGTATTGCCAACCCTACCCTAAATTATTGTTTTTTTGACATTTTGGTTCTCAGTCTCTTGAAAAGAATACAAAAGGTCATTTTTTACTGAGTTTGTGAATTATAGTTAGAAAAGGGAAGAAATATCCCAAAAAATCACAATTTTAAAAATTAAAACAAAATAAAAATTTTAAAAAAATTGAGAAATTTAAAGAGTCTATGTAAGAAGTGAGTTGCTATATGGCTAATAGAGTTAAACATGGTTTTATGTTAGGATGGTGAAAAGGGTATTTAAAGTAAATAATAGAACAGTAAAAGGGGCCATTTTTAAGGGAGAAAGAATTTTAGGTATTCATATTGAGAATACTATTCAACTTGGTGGAATATCAATTCAATAAGAAATAGTTATCTCAAAATCTTTTGTCTAATTAAATATATATTTTTTTAAATAAGCAAAAAATTATTAAAAATTGAAAGAAAAAAGCTTACAAACCTAAAACAAAAAAGAGCGAAACTAAACTAGAAAAAACAACCAAATCAAACAAAACAAGCAAAAAAATTCAAAGGAAATTATTAAGATTTTCTCAATTTGAAAACCGCCCCCTTACGAGCTAAAAAAATTTAGACAATTTCTCGATCTGCGTGTGTCATCCTTGCCTTGTAAAGGAACTATATTAATCTTTTCTGTATCATTCTAATCGTATCGGATATCTCCAAAGGACGTTCAATCAAATATTATATCTCAGTTTTAGGATTTGTAGTTCAGTTTTAATAGCCAATCCATATGAAATCAAAAGCTTATTATAGCATTAACATGCACAAACATGAGAAGTGAAGCTAGGATTTCGCCAGTGTGAAACATTATATAATATATAAAAATAATAGATATATATCCATGCTTTGACTTTTGAACCCATGATTTTTTTTTTTGCCTCAACTATGATCAAGTTGATCAACAAAGAAAACTTTTTAAAGTTCTTACCTGCAGCATATTAGTGAAGGAAATGTGTAGTTATAGTGTTTTGAAACCATCACAATTATAAATTACTATTGGCAATTTGTTTAGCAAGTGAATTTTAGTTAATTAACCAAATTAAAAAGGATGTTAAAGTCAACAAATTATAGTTTATTCTGACTTGGTCTTCTTAAAATCAACTTCTTTACCTAACAATTTTTGCGCTTTCAACAATCACTGGAGTGGGATTGGACCATTCGGTTCACATTGTACTCGACTTTGGCGTCTAGAATTATTGATGACGGACTTATTTTCATTAAAGAAATACAACCGGTGATATTGACATCATAAAAAGAAATATTTGTTTTAGATTTTCTATTGTGGTTGGTATTATCTTGGACATTATCCCCAAAATTAAAAAAACAAAAAACAAAAAAATAAATTAAAAAAAAAAAACAAAAAAACGAAATTGACATTTAAGGAAGCTTGTGGACGGAAAAAATGGAATAGAAAAACGGGGATGTTGTCCGTGAGATGTCCTGAACTTCTTGGATATAGAAGTAAAATGTGTCCCTTTTCTTAAGAAATAATAATATATGAAAATTTTCCCTTCATTCTTGCAAAAATTTAGATTCCAAAAGTTAAGTAAGTAAAATGGCTGAACAATTTTTTAAAAAACAGAGTAAAATAGACAGAAAAAAAAGAGAGAAAGTTCCTATTGATAAGATTGAGTTACCAACTAAACTCAAAAGTCAATCTTATTAATTTTTGAATTACTTTGGCAGAAAAAACAAATGAGAAGATAATTATATACTAAATAATTTCTACCACTTAAAATCAATGTCATTGGGTTTTATTAATAGTAATTTCAAGTATCCATAACCAATATCAGGTGCTTACTTATTCAAGTTAATTATGAGAATAGAGAAATTACACCAAATCAAATCTTAATCAGCTGACCAAGTCTACCAAGTCTTTTCCAGCTGCTTTCTTAGTCTAACTTAGAACTCAAGAATTTATCAGGGGGAAAGGAAAAAAAAAAAAAAACAAAGATGAGGAACATGCCAGAAACTGGCAACATTTAATACCATTCCAACAGGACAAAAAAAAAAAAAGAAGAAGTGTCTTAATAAGTTTTATGCCCTCAGAAGATGTAAGTGCTTTGTTCTCACAAGATTGGGTGGTTGCTCGTGCTCGTACCAGCAAGGTCAATCGGGTTCAGCAGCATCGATTCGATGTCGGTAGGAGCTTTTATAAGCTGTCAGTTTTTGTTAATCTTTGGACATCAGTTATCCGAATCTCGCAACTAAAAACTTAATAATAGCTCAACTAAAGTTTTTGAATTCAAATATGGTTCTAGTATTATGTGTATTGATTGGTTTTTGGAGTTCAAGCTTAAAGACCTGAAAATTCCATATCATGAACTCTTAGCAGGTGAAAAGTGCACCAAATTTTCGGAATTAAGTTCAGATCTGAGCCATAATTCTTCTTTCTTGTTAGTCAAGTAATCTTCCTATACGAACAACATCTAATCGTTTCAGATGCTTCATGATTTTCTGACCATACTCTCTATATTAAAGTACCACAGAAAACAAAACACCATCCCTAACTTTATTACTGAAAATTGAGTTGTTCTTTCTCAATTGTTTTCGACAGGTAAAGGAAGATAAAACTGTGATAACGAGTCTTGCAGACTCCTTGTTGACGTCGATATCAGAGATCACAGTATCAGTAGCATATATAGAGGTAGAACAGGAGAATTTTATCGAAATCGGGTGCTACTTCTACAGGACTTCTATTGCCATAATGGAGCTACAAACTACGGAGAGCACCCCACCAAACGCGATGGAGATTCTTCAATCTCTATCCCAGAGCATTGATTTGGCTAGGGATCTTGTGCAGGGTCTACAAAAGAGCAACAAACCCGTATCAGGTTCCGAACTCAGAAGCGTTATTTCACTTCTGGAAGAGGCGATCAGAACCATGGGACAACACCTGAGCTCAATTCCTTCCTCGACATTCAAGGAGGAAGAATATGCAGAAGTTGCAATTCAATCTCTTTCCAAAGAGATGCAGAATTCTCGTTTTGTGGTTAAAGCGGCTCAGCATGGTGATCTAGACACGCAGGTGTCATCTCCGGTAGAGCAGCCAAACCAAGAAACAACAACACCACCACCACCGGAAGAAAAAGACCTTTACTCTATCAACGTTGAGTATTCGATGGAGAATTCTTTCTTCTTGGACCCTCACAACGATCTCACGAAAAATAAAAGCAGTAGTAGCCTAGCGAAGGATGAAAACGATAGTAGATCCTTAACAATGTTGCCCCAGGTGGCTCACTACATAGAGCCTCTATACGGCACTTTCTACTGTCCATTGACGAAGAAGATCATGGATGATCCGGTCACCATAGAAAGCGGAGTAACATATGAAAAACAAGCAATTATCGAGTGGTTTGGAAAGGTCAAAGATTCCGAGGAAATTTTCTGCCCATCTTCTGGAAAAAAGTTGAACACTCGAGTTTACAACTCAAATATTGCTCTTAAGTCCACAATAGAGGAATGGAAGGAAAGGAATGAGGTCGCTCAGATTAAGCTAGCGAGGGCTGCTTTGTCTTTGGCTAGTTCAGAGAATATGGTGTTTGAAGCTATAAAAGAAATTCACGGTATATGCGAAAGAAATCCATACAACAAGGTTCAAGTTCGCAGTGCCGGGATGTTGCCTCTGCTAGCTAAAAATCTGGAGTACAAGAACCAAGATGTCAGATGTGCGGTTTTGGAACTGCTACAAAAATTGGCCGAGGACGACAATGAAAGCAAGGTTTTTAGCTATATAAGAATTTGTCGATTTCACTTGCTTAAAAATAGTAATTGATATTTCTCTGTGTTCATTTTTTTTTTTTTTCAATTTTTGGGTGCAGGAAATGATAGCTGAGGAATTGGATTTTTCAGTGCTAATAAGAATGCTGTCAAGTAATTACCAGCCTATAAAGCATGCAGCGTTGTTGTTGTTGCTCGAGCTTTCACGATCGCAGGCGTTGTGTGACAAAATAGGATTGGTTACCGGAGCAATTCTAATGTTGATAACGATCAAATACAAGCCTTCGGTTGATGCCTTTGCAGCAGAAAAAGCGGGCGAAACGTTAACGAACTTGGAGAGTTCGCCAAATAACATCAAGCGTATGGCTGAAAGTGGCCTCTGGGGACCCCTTTTGTATAATCTTAAAGAAGGTAAACAAACATAAACAAACATTCTCATCGGATGCAATATTAACACGGCCTTAGAAACTTATATGTTCTCTAATCATAACTTGTTGAAATTTTAATGCGTAGGCTCGGAAGAGATGAAGATAGAAATGGCAAGCTTTCTTGGGGAAATTGTTCTTGGACATGACAGCAGGACCTATGTGGCGGAAAGAGCCTCTCCAACTCTCATCAAAATGGTAAGAAACGGAAACACTCTGTCACGAAGGTCGGCGTTCAAGGCTTTGGCGCAAATCTCCTTGTACCAGCCTAACGCCAAAGTACTTACTGATGCTGGAATTATGCAAATCATGGTTGAGGAGATGTTCACTCGGAGAATCTACGATGAGCTAGTGGACTCAAAAATTGAAGCGGCTGCAATACTGGCAAATATATTCGAGTCGGGTCTTGAACTTGAGAACCTCAAAGTTAGTTCTCAAGGGCACACCGTGACTTCGGACTATTTTGTGTACAACATCATCTGCATGCTGAAGAACTCTACCCCGGATGAACTAAGCATCAACCTTTTAAGGATACTTTTGTGCCTCGCTAAGTCTCCCAAATCAATGGCCACGATCGTGTCGGTAGTCAGAGAGACTGAAGCAAGCTACATTCTCATTGAACTCATAAACAATTCACAAGAAGATCTCGGGATTGCAGCCATGAAGTTGCTAATAATGCTTTCACCTCAAATCGGTCACACGCTAGCAGAAAAGCTTTGCAAAACCCAAGGCTTTCCTGAGAGCCTTATCCAGAGCCCGAGGGAATTAAGCAGAATCTCTGAAAAGCAGGCAATTTCGGCGAAATTTCTTGCGAAACTCCCCCACCAGAACTTGACACTCAACCAAGCTCTTCTTTTCAAGAACACAGTGCCTACAATCCTGCAAACCATCAGCCAGATTCAGAAGATCGGAACGAGATCAAGCAGGCACACAAGCAGTTATTTAGAAGGCCTAGTGGGAATTCTGGTCAGATTCACAACCACATTGTATGATCCTCAGATGCTCTTTTTAGCAAGAGCCCACAATTTCACAGCAGTCTTCACAGAACTGCTCGTGAAAATGTCGAGCGATGAAGTCCAAAGGCTATCCGCCATTGGGTTGGAGAATCTCTCATCAGAATCAATAAACCTGTCCAAACCACCAGAAATCAAGAAAAACAAGCTCCTGAGGATGTTCTCCGCTCCCAACTTTCTGACTTCGAGCTCGTCTAGGAGGAAGAAAACCACGGTTTGCCCGGTTCATAGAGGAGCTTGCTCTTCAGAAAACACCTTCTGTTTAGTAGCTGCAAAGGCAGTTGAGAGACTCTTGGCTTGTCTTGACCACGAGAACGCAGAGGTGGTCGAAGCCGCATTATCAGCGATATGCACTTTGTTAGATGACAAAGTCGACGTGGAGATGAGCGTGAACATGTTGAACGGAGTTGATGCGGTACGACACGTTCTGAATGTTGTGAAAGAGCACAGACAGGAGGGTTTGTGGCAAAAGTCCTTTTGGATGATCGACAAGTTCTTAATGAAAGGAGGGGACAAATCCGCTTCCGATATATCACGAGACAGGTTGTTGCCTTCGACATTGGTGAGTGCTTTCCACCATGGGAATGGTAATACAAGGCAGATGGCTGAGAATATTCTGAGGCATTTGAATAAGATGCCCGATTCCACTACTTCCTACTATACAATGTGAAACTTCTCTTGTATCTAGTTGATCATGGTCTGCCATTAAGAAATGATAAATATACTCGTATATCGCGTTTCCCTCGCTTGTTCGGTTTTACGGACCTGAAAATAACGTTCTGTGTACCAACTTACACCATCACCATGCTCACACACCTCTTCATTTCTTGCAAGGCAAGTAAACCACATGTAATGATTTTGGACATGTAAAAACCATAAAAATTTAATTGAACTAGTTTTTTTGTTGTGAGAAAAAAAAAAAAAAAAAAACGAAAATGAAGGATTGGCGCTCTCTTCACAACTCTTATCTAGCAACGCTGGAAGCACTGTCATCAACTATCCCTAGAGGTCTATGCATGTCAATCACACAATCTCGTTATTTTGGAAAATTAATTGTGGACGCGAAGACTTTTCATAATTAAACATCAATTTGGGGACGGTGACAAAATTTGAACAAGTGCAATTGGGGCTCTCCTTGTAAGGCCTGAGAAAATTCACAAGTATAAATCTTGTTTAAGCAAGGTTTAGATTATAAATTTTCTTACTAGAACTTGTTTTGAAGTTCTTATAATAAAATAAAAAATAATTATAATTAGAATGTTTGTCCGATGTGTTAAATGAAATGAATTTATTTTATGATCATATATTCTGTTAATAAATTTCCTCCTCAGGGATCTTTATTTTAAGATTTGGTATAAGAAGAATTTCATGACATGAACGATCGAATAATATTTAAAGTGTTAAGATAAAAGTGCATGTCATAATGGTTATGGACACCGCCATCAAAATGTAAATTCCGTAAATTAAGAAATTCTTTTGAAATTATGATAAGTTTTAAAGGAATGCTTAATTAGTTCAATTTCAACGATGCAAAGTTAGGCATGTTTAACATTTGAAAAGACACTTTATGTTCTTTCGATTATTAGTTTATGAATGATAATAAGATTTTTATTCCATTAAATAGATTGGTTCACAAGGAACCAAATTTCAAATGTATCTATGCTAATTTAATTAAGTAGGTGTGACATGTCACAGTCGATGTTTTGAAGTTTGAATACAGTTTTTGTCTATTTATTTATCAAGTTTAGATCTTATCTTAAAAAAAAAAAAAAAAAAAAAAAACAAACAAACAAACAAAGGTGTGTTTCTAAGGTTTATGTCTTTCCAAAAATATATTTTTGTTTTAAATATACAAAAATTAGAATGATCATGGGCTCCACGTTAGCTATGATGTATTCAAGTTAAAAACAAAAATAAAAAACAAAAAACAAAAAAAAGGTCAAGTTTAAAATGAAAACAAGTAATTAAACTTAAGTAAGTTAATTAACGACTGCAATTTAAGTTGGGTCATTACACTCCTAGTATCTTTCAGAAGAGATGAGAACTTCCTCGGAATTGGTTGGTGTTGACCAAGTTTTAAATTGAAGTCAACGATTCGCTTCAACGGCAATAACCGAATGGCCAGTGAGACATTTGGATTAACGATAAACAAGGCATGAGGAAGGCAACTTATTTTTTTCATTTTTTTTTTGGGGTCCTTAATTTTACCTAGAAAGCGATCTATTTGGACCCAACCTTGTACAAGTTGGTTCTCTTGTGTTGCATAATGATTTTTTTTTCTTTTTTCTTTTTCCTTTTTTTGGTAGGGCTTAGTTGTAACATCATCCCTAACTTTTTTCCTAAGTTGCACTTCGGCCCTTTACCACCCCCCCCTCCTTTTTCTTTTCTCTTCTTTTCTTTTGGTCCCTAATGTCATGTTCTTGTAGCATTGGTGTGGGGGGCATTGTCCTTCTCATTTTTCCCTTAACGTATCACATCCATGGCTCACTTGCAATTATTTTTCAGGGGCATGTGGACTTTCAAAATCTTCCCTCAATCACTTTCCCTCTCTGTCTTCTCTCTGTTTACCTTCTTGGGCAAGCAACAAAAAATATGCAAGAAAAAAAAAATTAAAGACCAAACCATCAAGGTAAAAAATCATTAAAGTAAAATATCAAAGAATTATGTGTAGGGTATTTCTCATTCATTGTTATTAATGGAAAAAGGAATAAAGATGTCAAACGTTCCAGCCATACCCGACCTATTTATTTTGAGCCTACTAGTGCTTGTACTGGCTCATTTAATAAAAGTGTCGCGCATGCCCATTTAACAATCATACCGTGTCATACCTACTTTTTAGCATGCTATGTCCGTGTCGGTCCATTTTGACATCTCTTTGAAATAGAGAGTGATTGAATAAATATTTTAGAATTACACAAGTGCTCCTGAAAATGTGCAAATATTTTTATATGCCATGGGTTAACAGGGAAAAAGGAGGGCGAGCGGCCCAAGGATGCAATCTCTAGAACAATGTAATTTTGGGAATTTAAACAGGACAAAGAAAAGTTTGGGGATCTAAGTGCAAATAAGTAAAAGGCTGGGGACTTATAATGTAAATATGCCTTTTTGGTGGCCACAGAGTTTGACATTTTTGGAGAACATAATATACAATACTAATATAGCATAGCAGGACTTGGCCGGCATTGAAATACCACAAAAATGTTTTATTAAGAGTTAAGATTACTTCAAACCCATCCCACTAATCAATATTTTAAGTCCAAATCACCTTGTTTTTAACTTTTGTAGTTTTGCAACATATATTCTCCTCCCTCTTGCACAATTTTTCTTTCATATTTGTCCTTGTATGGATAACCGCATTAAAGTGTAATTTGCAATATATTTTTCAATAATATTAAATAGAAATACAACCTCAACGTCATAAATATTGAACCAACCAAAGTCAAATTTATATACTTGAAGGACTTGCTTGAGGAAGGAGAGTTGTACTCTTTGAAACAGTCATTCTCTGGTTTCCAACAGAATGGCTTCTTTTTCGATCGAAGAATTTGTTGGGAGCGGAATTCTCAAAGAACTGCTTCCGAAGCTGTTAGAAGAAGGATGGGACGATGTGCCGACGTTGAAGATCATGAATTTGGAGGACATGGATGCCATGAACATGACACAGCAACAAAAGGTTTGTTTTCTGCAGAATAAGTTTTCGCCGTTTTTTATTCTTTGCGGAAGCTTTTACTAATCAAAGAAGAACGAACCGATCTTTGTTAACTGTAGGATTCGCTGGAAATCAGGTCATACCTGCACGACCGCTCTCTGATGCAATACGGAGATAAGCTTGAGTTATCTGGGAAATGTCTTCCTGAGCTTCTTGGTCTGAGTACTTCGGATCTTTCTTCGCAGTTTGGTATGAAGAGAGGCCATATCGCACGCTTCATGGACAGGAGTGGCCCGTGTGTTGATTCCTCACCTCATACAAACGCTCTTCCTCCATCCAGATTGGTAAGCAGACCCTCCGGAAATAACAGCAATTACAAGAGCTTTGTGCAGGTCAACTCTCAAAACCTGCGAAGCATAACGAGGCCAACGGCGAGAAATAGCAGCAAATCACTTGAACAATCCTTGGCTGATTTCAAGATCGATGAAGGATACACCTTCAAAGGGATTGTTGCAGCGGGGCCAGCTGATAGTAGAGTCTGCGGTTGTGTGAAACCTCCTCCTGTAGTCGAGCAAGTCGCTCCTTATTCGACAATTGAAAACATCTCGCTGCAGAAATTAACACCAGAGTACAAGATCAGTATGGAGCGTTTGGTGAAATCCAAGGCCCCTCCGATGAAGGCATTGGAATTATGGCGAGATAAACCGGCTGTGCTCCTCTGCATTCGACGTCCCGGGTAAAATATTAATAGCACATGTCTTTTGATTGCTCTTCATTTCGTGCAACGACAACAAATCTGATCTCACTCACGTCAAACATAACTGAGATAAGTTTTTTCTGTACATGTATTGGACTTTAAACAGGTGCATCATGTGTAGAGCCGAAGCACACCAGCTATATGCCAAAAAACCGATATTTGATGCACTCGGAGTTCAACTATATGCAGTTCTTCATGAGCACATAGAGTCGGAGGTATTCAGAACTTAAACTTCTTGAACTTTGCTCTCAAATAACAAAATGGCTGAAGTTTTGCTTTAATGATGCAGGTGAAAGACTTCTGGCCAAGGTACTGGGGTGGCGTTGTACTCTACGATCGGAGTCTTGATTTCTTCAAAGCTCTTGGTGGTGGGGAGCTGCTCAAAGAAAAGTTTCTATCAGGATTTCTTTTCAACCCCCGAGCTATAACGAATTACAGGCGCGCAAAGGCGACGGGGATAAAGCAAAACTTCAAAGGAGAAGGAGAAATCAAAGGTGGACTTCTCATCGTGGGGACCGGAAGGAGCGGCATTGCTTACCAGTTTATTGAGAGGAACTTTGGTGATTGGGCTCCTCTAGCTGAAGTCATCGAGATCTGCACACAGCTGCAGGTAAATCTTGTTAAGCGTTTTTAGTTCGTACTTAGTTGGCTCTCAATTATATCTCCAATTTTTAAGTAGCTCTTCTTTCACCTAATTCAGAGCCCACATCAAGGTCTCGAGGAGTCTATCAAATCATCACATCAGGGCCAAGGGGAGTGCATCAGATCATCCCAGGAATAAAATGGGAAGTTTGTTATCCATATTTATTGTATGCTTCAAACTCACCATCCTTGCGCTTCTTTGTAACTATCCGCCTTATTTGAGAATTTCATACATTCATCGACATTGTTGAAAGCCAGTCGGAAACTTCATGTTCAGTTCTTCTCTGCTCCGCTCTACTGTACTAGATCTTATTTTCCACACTTTTCCTAAGTTTCTCCTTTTTTTTTTTTTTTTGGGTACTGTTCTGTTGGACTTGAAGTTCTCTTCTACCTTCTTTTTTCAAATTAAATTACCAATCTTTCTTCTTCATTTAAGACCAAAAGTATGTGCCATTTAGAAAATTCACTAATTCCCTCTGGGAAACACACTATCCAGCAGCAGAAATGAAGGATAAAACTGTAGCACGCATTTCCGAATTTTCACCAATATAACAAATACAATACATGCCTGGACATATGCCTATGCCACAGTCTAGAGTACGTCATATTAAGCACTCTTGGCCTGGTAATGCCAAGCAACCAAGAGTAGCTATAGAATAGATTTTTGCTTGTACAGTGTACAAGTATGGACAGGGTTCACGAACCTGTACGATGCGTTGACTTGGTGAAGAAGTTATTCAAAAACATGATTGAGCCTCTGTAAATTCTTGTCTTCTCCATTTTTATGCACTCTTGTTATTTTTCTTGTGGCTGATTAACTCTGCAGCACGATCATTCGACTCCATCAACTTGTTAGGCGAGTCAGTTGAACATCCTTTTTAGAGCAACAAGCCTGATATAACAAGCCGCCAAGTGAAAAATCAAAAAGAAGAAATTGTTTAGCCGACAAATAACGAAATTTATGCAATGAAAAGAAAAGATCATTCTTTGTACGAAGCAGTATAGTGAATATAAGCCTTCAAGCAAAGAAACATAACACGCAGAAAATTACAAGAAAACAGCTTCATTTACCATTTAAACATGCTGCAAACTGCAAGTTGAAAGAGAGGGGTTTGGATAGGTGTTTTCATTTCTCTTTAATAAGTGAGAGTCATAGACCTCGTACCATTAAATAAGGAAAAAATTATTGGCCGTGGGATGAAGAACAATAATGGTTAATCTCTGCATAACAATTCAGGACCTAAGCATTCAATAACAGGCCAACAAGCTCATATGAGTGTTAAACTCCACGTTTCTGAATTATCTTCTTTTTAATCCCTGGCAATTAAGCACTGCCCTGACTTAATCCATATTATAAACTCTATTATGAGAAAACAACTATATATCATTCCTCGTACTTGAAGGGAACTAACTCATATTTTCATGAAAATGAATTTAAATTTTAAGTTCTCTTAAATTATATTATCAGGTCACAGTGCTTACAGATCTTATTGACAGAGTGCTGGCTATGATGGGGAAAACACCCGGTGGACAGGCATAAATGAGAACTTCATCTCCGGAGAGAGCTTCTCATTGCTTCTGTGAGATTAATTACATGTTGCAAGGCATTGAAAAGGGTCCTCCACCTCAAGCATCACCTCTGAGCTTCGAGAGGCCTATTTGCTTAATTAAATTTGTCATCAAGGTGGTTCACAGAAAATGCAACATGACCATCGAATGAAAATTTGCCTACTCCGCCACTATATATGTTTTCCAAATGTATCTTCAACCAGCAGAAGCATGACTTTCACAGAGGGCCGGCGTGCCTCGGAAAACTCTAGGATACATAAGGGTGCATGGGAGGGGACAAGCACAACGTGCAAAATCAAGGTTGTGGCTTGGGGGATAGTAGAAGCCTCCCCATGCTTCATCTTTTGTGCGACCTGATTCAAAGCACACGTTATTTTGTATAGGAAAGTAAATAGTTATTGATACGTAAGCTTTAGCAATGATTCTAATGATACCTATTTGAAAAATATTTTTCAGAAAACCTGTGTCTATCTGTATTTTTAACCATAAATCTTACACAAAAGAAGAAATTGATTGGTAAATACCACGACAGTGGTCCTGAATGATGCAGCCATCTTCATTGAAGGCATGGATGTTAATGCGTCTACCAAACAAGGTGATATCCTTTGTTTGCACATACTGGTATGCATGTTAATTAATGCATGGAAATTTATGCTTTTATGGGGTGTGTCTAGTCATCTATGTCGTAAGCATCAAATTGAGGGAACAAAAATGCTTTTAAAATGCAACTCAATTCTTTGTACGGCTGATCAATCCAGCAAGAGAGCCTCACCCAGACCATATCCCGTCGTATCACACCAAGCACCCTCCATTTCATATTTCTAAGTGTATCCAATGCTCACAGAAACTAAAGAATAGCAAACAAGAGACCTTATGGAGATGTAACAAAGAAAAACCTATGAATGACCAAGCACCAGACAGTAACACGAGGCAACAAACACAAAAAAGGAGCTAAATAAAGAAAATTCAAACAAGAATTTAATACCTCCAAAACAGGATTTCTTTCAACTGCTTCACGTTACTGTTTTGAAGCAGGAGTCCACACACTGTGGACAAAACCAAAGCAATATTATTATTATTAGTTTGTAATTCGCCATCGATGAACATGCTTGAAAGAGAATTCAATCTCAAGTCATCAAAAGATTTGTTGGGGGAAGGTGGGGTGGGGAACTAAACCAGAGATGCAATCTTTCCCAGCTGCTCTTGTTTTTCGCTCTTCAGTTTATCTCGTTCAGCACCTATAGGATCCAACTCTCTCTCGCCTTCCTTGTCATCTGAAAATTTCTGAGAGAGTACACTGGAATAAAACTTACAAGCCAAAATAAATAGGCCATGGTTGCAATCTGCAGACCATAATGCCCGGATACAATCAAGCCAAGAAAGGGAAGAAATCTTCCCAAAAAATCAGGAAAGACA
>BKCH01000936.1:0-162404 GCA_008635985.1 Ficus erecta | reverse complement strand
AGAGCATGTATAGGACTTTGATGGAAAAAGTTCATTGTATGCGCTTCAATGCAGGATTATCTAAGTCTTTTTGGGCCGAAGCTGCTGCTACAACTTGCTATCTGGTTAATTGTTCCCCTCAACTACTATCGAAAAGAAGACTCTACAAGAGGTATGGTCTGGTACTCTTACTAATTACTTGATTTGAAGATATTTGGGTGTCCCGCTTATGCTCATGTTGATAATGGAAAACTGGAACCTAGATCTATAAAGTGAATGTTTTTCGGCTATAAGTCTGGTGTTAAGGGATACAAGCTTTGGTGTCCAGAAACTCAGAAGATTGTAGTCATTAGAGATGTTATTTTTTATGAAATTTCTATTCTTCATGACTCATCTTCTAGAGATTCTTGTGATAAAATCAGCAGAAATCAAGCACACAGGTGCAGTTTAGATTGGTTCAAGATCTACATCGGAGTTTACATCTCAGTCTAGCTTGGAGACTCAAGGTGGAGCTGCTTCCTCACCACCACCAGCACCCCCAATATTTAATTGCAAAAGACAGGCCTAGAAGAAATGTTAGACCTCCACAGAGGCATGGTGAGGCTGATTTAGTTGCTTATGCTTTAAGTGTGGCCGAAGGTATTGACTCCGGTGAAGAACCTTCTACTTATTCAGAGGCAGTTAGTTGTGATCAGATAGACGATTACCATGTAGGAGGAGATGGAATCTCTTAATAAAAATGGCACATAGGACTTGGTGAGATTACCTAAGGGTAAGAAAGTTGTTCGCTGTGTAAATGGAAATTTTAAAAGGAAGGAAGGAAGGAATTCCAGGAGTTTAAAGCAAAGGGCTACCAATCAGGTTCCAAGTGCTGGACTTCACAGACGTGTTCTCTCCAGTTGTAAAGCATAGTTTGATTGAAGCTTTGCTTTGTATTGTGGCCATGACAAGATCTTGAGCTTGAGCAGTTGGATATGAAGACATCGTTCTTTACATGGAGAACTTGAAAAGACACCTGCATGCATCAGCCAGAGGGTTTTGTAGTCTCAAGAAAAGAGAATTATGTGTGCTTGCTGAAGAAGTCTCTTTGTGGCTTGAAAACAGTCACCCAGACAATGGTACAAGATGTTTTGACTCATTTATGACCACTCCTAATTTTAGAAGAAGTAGCTATGATAGTTGTGTTTATTGTAAGAAGAGTGTATGATGGGTCGTTTGTGTATTTACTCATATATGTTGATGATATGTTGATAGTAACCAAGGATAAATGAGAGATAAGAAAGGTCAAAGCCCAGCTGAGTAGAGATTTTGACATGAAAGACTTGGGAGCAACAAAGCTGATAGTTGGAATGGAAATTCTAGAGATATAAAGGCAAGTAAACTGTACCTAAGTCAGAAAGGTACATGAGAAAGTTCTTTATAGGTTTTAACATGTAGAATGCCAAGCCTCCATTAGTGGCTCATTTTAGACTTTCATCCGCTTTATCTCTACAATCAGATGAAGATGTTGATTATATGTCTCGAGTTCCATATTCTAGTACAGTGGGATCACTCATGTATGCTGTGGTTTGTTCACGTCCAGATTTATCATATGCAGTTAGTGCAGTTAGTAGATACATGGCGAATCCTAGTAGAGAACATTGGAAAGTAGTTCAGTGGATTTTTAGATACTTGTGAGGCTCTACTGATACTTGCTTGTATTTTGGGAGAACTAGAGATGGTGTCATTGGGTATGTGGATTCTGATTATGTTGGAGACATTGATAAAAGAAGATCTCTTACTGGGTATGTTTTTACCATTGGTGGTTGTGCTATCAGTTGGAAAGCCACTTTGCATAATACAGTTGTGTTGTCTACTACTGAGGCTGAGTATATGGTAGTTACAGAAGCCTTGTAAGGAAGCTATTTGGTGAACTCAGTGAAAACTTGCAGATTACCACAGTCTTTTGTGATTAGAGTGCTATTTTCCTCACTACAAAAGATCAAATGTTTCATGAGAGGACAGAGCACATCGATGTTCGGTACCATTTTATGCGTGAAATTGTTGCTTGTGGTGATATTGTTGTGAGCAAAGTTAGTACTCATGATAATCATATTGATATGATGACCAAGCCAATCCCTGTAGCCAAGTTTGAGCATTGCTTGGACGTGGTTGGTATTCATTGCAGAGTTAGCCCTTAGGGACTTTTGTGGATGAGGTGGATTTTTGTCGAAGATTGTGGAATTCACGTTCAGTTAGAGATTGTTAGAGTTTGGTGACCCGAATTCTCTTTTGGCCCGGCCCGAAAGCTTGCGGTGCGACATTGTGGTGGAGCTTAATCATGAGATTTTTTGGGGGCTCTGTGTTGGAAGCGGAGGAGGGATCAAGCCAATACGGAACGACCTGATTTTTATGCATATTCGATTTTAGGGTTTTGAATATATATATGATGTAATTTTAGGGTTTATCATTATGCTCTTTTGCGATAAACACTCCTCTTGTATAAATATTTGATTTCATGGATTTCTTCCACTACTACAGAATGTGGATACCACGACGGAGCTTCCACGACCGTTATTTAAAAACCGTCGTGGATGATGAGGAAAAAAACACGGAGCAAAAAGTGGTCATCGAAAACCGTCGTGGAAGTATGAATTTCCACGACGGTTCCTTAGAACCGTCGTGTAAGTCTCTACTTCCACGTCGGTTATATTTAACCGTCGTTGGAAGTATCGAGTATTACACGACGGTTAAATAAACCGTCGTGGAATTCAAGATTTACACGACGGTTTCATGGAAATCGTCGTGGAATCATCGTCCTTTTTCTTCACACATATCAGAGCGAGTAGCCCTGTTTTTCCAACATCGATACATGTGCCAGCTAAAGTGAACAAAAAATCAGCTCAGATCGCTCCGACAACAGTTCCATTCGCCGCTGTTAGACGCCACCCACCACCATCCACTGGTCGATCATCATTCTTGTAAGTCATGATGACACAAATTAACTCATCTTTTTGATGTTTTCCTCGATCTGTATTAATTTTTTATTTACGAACCCAGAATATTAATTTTGTCTTGTATTTTTTTGGATTGCTTTTGATACGTTAATACTGCAAAGTGTTAGTTCAGTGATCCACAATCATTGTATTTTTAGATCGATTGGTTTTTTTTTGTAGTTAGGATTTTTAGTTTTGATTTTTTTAGTTAAATCCTAATCAATGTATTTTTAAAATGACGATGTATTTTTATTTTGGATTTTTTATGTTAAATAACCCGGGCCGATTTTTTATTTGTATTATGTTATTTGGAATTTTTTAGTAAATATAATGTTGATTTAATTAATGCATTTGCCGGGGGTACGTATTTATATATATATAACGTAACTAATTATTAAATGCAAATGATATTCATGCATGCAATTTATAAATATGCACACCTTGACCTTGAGAACTTTGATTTATTGGTTAGGATTTGCGCGCAAATCATGGATAGGAAATGGATGTGGTTTGATAGATTGACTAAAGCATATGAAGATAGTGTTGAAGAATTTTTGTCATTTGCGAAATCTCATACACAAGACGATAAGATTCGGTTGTCCGTGTCAAGTTTGTGGTAATCATAGATCCCATTCCATTGATGATGTTAGAGGGCATTTGCGCGCTTATGGGATTATTTGTTCTTACCAAACGTGGGTATTTACATGGCGAAGATTTTGTCCATGTTAAGTATACATCAACTAGTACTAAAGGTAAAGAGCCTATTGTTGAGGAAAACGTTGGTCATGATGATAATATGTACAATATGGTTAATGATTTGGAAGAAAACTTTGTGCACCGTCCGGAGTTATTTGAGGAAATGATTAATGATGCTGAAACGCCCTTGTTTGTCGGGTGTACAAAATATACAAAATTAGGGGCATTGATTAAATTATGGAATATGAAAGCGTCGGGAGGGTGGACGAATTCTAGTTACACGACTCTTTTAGCTTTTCTAAAAGATTGTTTTACCGGAGGATAACAAAGTGCCACCTAGTATGTATGAGGCGAAGAAGACGTGAGCACGTTGGGAATGGAATACGAGAAGCTACATGCTTGTCCAAATGATTGCGTGCTTTACCGGAAAGAATATGAAGAGTTAGATGAATGTCCGGTTTGTAATGAGTCAAGATGGAAGAAGGGCAAAGGTGCCATCGAATGGTAGTAAAGGAGTGCCGGTGAAGGTTTTATGGTACATTCCACCCGCTCCACGTTTCCGCCGTTTATTCCGTAATGCACAGCATGCTAAGAGTTTGACATGGCATCATGATAAACGTGTTGACGATGGCAAGCTTAGGCATCCGGCCGACGCACCGCAATGGAAGACCTTTGATGAGAATCATCCAGATTTTAGTGCAGAACCAAGGAATTTACGGCTCGGTTTGTCGACGGATGGAATGAACCCGCATAGTAACATGAGTAGTCGGCATAGTACCTGGCCAGTCATACTTGTCAACTACAATCTCCCTCCAGACGTTTGCATGAAGCGGAAGTTCTTGATGTTGACATTATTGATCTCAGGCCCTCAACAACCGGGGAATGACATTGATGTTTACTTGGCACCATTAATCGATGACCTAAAAGGTTGTGGGATGATGGTTTACAAGTAAGAGATTCTTACCGTCAAGATACGTTCAATCTTCGCGCAATGTTGATTTGGTCAATTAACGACTTTCCTGCACTTGGCAACCTATCTGGTTATCCCGTGAAGAGTTCTATAGGATGCCCCGTTTGTATGAAGGAAACATCTTCCATCCGGTTGAAAAACGGTAGGAAAACCGTTTACCTTGGTCACAGGAGGTTCTTGCCGAAAAATCATCGATATCGCAAACAGAAGAAGGCTTTTGATGGCAAACCGAAGAAAGAACCGCGCTCCTCGGATTTTGACTGGCGAGGATGTATTTGAGATGATTAAATATGTGAAGGTAGTTTTGGGAAAGAGGAAACGTAAGGATCCAGTTGTCGATGGACCTTGGAAGAAGAAGTCAATCTTCTATGAACTTCCATATTGAAGTCACTTTACGTTCGTCATTGCTTAGATGTTATGCATATTGAGAAGAACGTCTGTGAATCGATAGTGGGCACATTGCTTGACATTCCAAATAAGACTAAGATGGTGAAAAGGCACGGTTGGACCTTTAAGAGATGAAGATTAGAATGAATTTGCTCCCCGAGAAAAGATTCGAACGGCACTTACTTACCACCAGCAAAGCACACATTATCTAGACACGAAAAGAGAAAGCTTTGTGAGTGGCTTGCTTCCGTTAAAGTTCTAAGTGGGTACTCTTCGAACTTCAAAAGGTTGGTGTCGATTGAAGATTTGTGGCTCGTTGGAATGAAAACACATGACTGTCATATCTTGATGCAACAATTATTACCTCTTGCTTTGCGGGGAGTTTTAACAAAAGATGTGAGATTCTCAATTACGAAGTTATGCTCATTTTTCAATTCAATATGCTCCAAGGTAATTGATCCAATGATGCTAGATTCGCTACAATCGGAATTGGTTATGACATTGTGTCTGCTTGAAAAGTATTTCCCACCAGCCTTTTTCGATATAATGATCCATCTATGTGTGCACTTAGTTCGGGAAGTTAAGTTATGTGGCCCGGTTGTATTTGAGGTGGATGTATCCTTTTGAAAGGTACATGAAGGTTTTGAAGGGATATGTGAAGAACTGAAATAGGCCGGAGGGTTGTATAGTGGAAAACTACATAGCCGAGGAATCAGTTGAATTTTGCTCGAGTATTTGTCGAACGCGGACCCAATAGGATTGCCAACTACCGGGCTATTTACGTCGAAAGGACTACCGTTCATTCATCAGTAAATCGTACGTTATGGGAAAGGCTTTGTTTGTATGTTTTGCACAATGCTAAGGAAATGGAGCCTTTCTTTCAGGTTCATATGGCGGAAATAAGAGCTGCGAATCCAAGAAAAGGAAGAAGTGAGAAGTAGATTCAAGATGAGCAGAATCGGACATTTCGGGAGTGGATAAGAAAATATTTGCATACGAAGCTTGGCGTTCACAAGACGTAATGAAGCTATCCAGAGGTCCATCATCGATAGTCACAAGATATACATCGTACCTTGTCAATGGCAACTCCTTCTACACTCGGGGCAGAGATGAGAAGCATCCCGTTCAGAATAGTGGTGTCACCGTACGGGCCGAGTCTATGCATATTTCCTCCGCAAAGGACAAGAATCCGGTATATAGTTCCATGAATTACTACGGGTTCATTGAAGATATTTGGGAACTGATTATTGCGGCTTGCGAATAGCACTCTTTAAATGCAAGTGGGCTGACAATAATTATGTTAAGGTTGATAGTGACGGCGTGACAGTAGTGGACTTTAAGCGCTTGTGATACAAAAATGATCCTTTCATCATGGCGTCACAGGCGGTACAAGTATTTTATACAACGGATCCCGCAAATTTAGGGTTTGTCTTTAGTTGTGCCAATGAAGTCAAGAATATTCCGGGATGGCCAAGAAGATACTGACGATTGCACCGACATTCCATCATTTACAACGGGTTTGCCACCGGTGGAGGAGATTGATGATTTTGACGATGATGTTTCACACTTACTTCGATTTGGACGTCGAGTGGACACGTGTTGAGAAGCCAAAAAAAAAAAACAGAAAAAAATACTTGACAAAATATTTTATTTTCTTAAGTTCGTTGTAAACATTTAGATAAGGTTTTTTAATTACACACATTATATGGGAATTATTTATACATGCATATACGTTTGGAAGCAAATGAGAATCCAGAATGAATGATTGCACAACATACAGGTATGGGCACGTAGAGGGATTATGTTAAAAATTTGGAAAACGGTTTTATGAAATTTTCTAACTACGATGACGGTTAATGAAAAAACCGTCATGGTAAATAATATACCACGACGATTTTTTTTCACGACCGTCGTCGAAGATCAAATACCACGACGGTTTTCTTCCAGAGCCGTCGTGTTAGATTTCGTGGATATGAAATCTACCACGACAGTCGTCATTCTTGACCGTCGTGGTACACCAATTTACCACGACGGTCAAGAATGAAGACCGTCGTGGTAGGCCCCCCACCGCCAATCTACCACGACGGTCACGGTCAAGAATGAAGACCGTCGTGGTAGGACCTCACTGCCAATCTACCACGACGGTCAACAATGAAGACCGTCGTGGTAGATTCCAGTGGTTTGCATGCTCACAGCAATTTACCACGACGGTCTTCATATTAAACCGTCGTGGTATGGTGCCATATACAAGAAATCTACCACGACGGTTTTTAAAGACCGTCGTGGTATAGTGTTTACCACGACGGTTTAAATTTAACCGTCGTGGTATATGTTATACCACGATGGTTTTTTTTGAGACCGTCGTGATATATGGTTTAGCGGCAATTTTTGAAATTTTCGAAAATTGTTCAACTCTTTGCCGCTTTTAATAAAACCTAAAAAAAACCCCATTTTCCCAAACACCATTCACTTTTGCAGTCTCTAATACGCCTGAACTTCCATACCCAGAATATTTCCTCCCCCCCAATTTTCTCTCGTCGCTCCCTCCCTTTAAAATCTTCAAAAGCTCTCTGAACACTCAAACTCCGACGGCATCGTGCAGTACTCGAGCGGTTTCATCCATTATCCGACGCCATCCTCCACCAAAGACGGTCGTTTTTTGGACTTTCCCAGGCTCTCTCGCCGACCACAACCCACTCTCTATTATCCGGTGAGTTTGTATTAATGCATATTGCTTGGGTAATGCTAAAAATGTGGGTAATTTTGGTCCATGCACAATATTTTGTTGAGTGTGGTTGTTTATTGTGGTTGTCGAAATTGATTATATTCAAGGCCGAAATGGGCAAAAGCCAGAGAAACCATTACAATTTCTTGTTGATTGTGAAGGTAGTTTTGTATGATTTGAAATGGTTGGGTAAGACACGGATTTGTTAGATTTTTTGATTCTGTTATTAGTTAATTGTTTATATATTACGTGTTTGATTAAAGGTAGTTTTGTGTGAGAATTAGTTGTAGATTGAATTAAATTTATAGGTAAGGCTCGGATTTGTGAATGTCGAAGATTAAAATTCAATTTATTTGTTTGTGGTGATTGTTTGCAAACTACAGTTTCGATTAAATGCCACTGTCATACTTATTGTTTTAGATTGATTTACAATGTCGAATGATCACGAGGAGGGAAGTGTCTACCCAAACCTCAGGTTGGAAAACCACGAAGAACCAACTCTGCAAGATTCAATGCCGACGAGGAGGGGAAGCGAAAGAGCAACTCTCCTTAAAAGAGTGCACGTTGTTAGGACGAGGGGAGAACGAATTAAGGTTCGTTTGACTCAAAAGGCCAACCAATTGGCAAGGAAGGTGATGAACTACAGAGTTGGATTGGAGTGCTAGCTCGGGAGCACATTCCAATTTGGATTGCTGATTTTAGAAGTGCTGATTTGGAACCGAGGAAAAAACGAGTGTGGTTGGAAGTTAAAACTTCATTCACGGTTGATGAATCGCACAAAAGCAAGTATTGAAGTCCTGTGGGGAGGCGGCTAAAGGTTTCAGATATGATCTTTACCAAGCCTTTATTAGGGATCATATTGGTGAAGAAACCGTCTGGCAACGTCCGGCTAAAGTGGTTCACAATTACCCAACAATCAGCCAGGACGATTGGGAAAGGTTTATTGCCTATCGACGGACGGCAGATTTCAAGAGGCTATCCCAACAAGGAAGCGAGATAAGGAAAAGAGCAAATATGGTTCTACCACAGGCCGAGACGGCTATAGGAAACGTGATCAAGCAATCGTATGTTAATTAATTGGGAAAAAAGCTTAAAGTCTATTTAAATTTAATTTTTTTTTACATGTGTTATTTATGTTTACTAACTTTAATTACTAAATTGCAGTTCGAAGAGACGGGGGAGTATGCGGACCGGCATGTTATTTGGCGGGACACGCGGATCAAACCCGATGGAGAGTACAAGAATCCATCGGTTAAAATTATCGGCGAAGCAATAGTAAGTCTACGGATCCTATTTCGAATAAAAAGTAAGATTGTCTCCATTATATTTATGGGCTCAATAACGTATTGTGTAATTGTTATAGGACGAATTAACACAACAAGAGACCCAAGGAAGCTTCGAATCCGTGGGTACAGAAGACATTTTGACCAAGTCTTTGGGCAATCCCGAGCATTCCGGTCGTCTTCGTGGGCAATCAAAATTTGTCAAGCAAGCGCAATACTTCAATGCCATGGGCGTACCAAGGGAGAATCCTGAAGTCGCCTTTATGAAACGACAGCTGGCTTCATTGGAAAGAACGGTTGTAGGAACTTTGTGCGAGCACGGTATCAACCGTGAGACTATGTCCGAGGAGGCAGCCCCACCTACCGTTGATCAGCACAACAGTTTCAAGGCTAGTTGCACCCTCAACGAGAAAGAAGCCGAGGCGTCGGAACCGCAGCCCACGCCTAATGCAAGTAAGGAATGCCAGCTTTTCCTTACGGATTTTATTAATGGTGGAGAAGTTTTGGTTGCGATAGGCAGGGCATATATGGACTGTGTTCCAACCGACACAGTCCATGGGATTCCTTTGGGCGACGGGAATGTGCGAGTGACAATCAGTGTCCCAAAATTTAAACGTGCACTCCTTCCGGTTCCGACGCATGAAGCTACATATGTTGAAGAGGCTGTCGGGGGCTTTGTTGCTTGGCCCAAAAAATTAGTCATGCTTCAGAGTAGTTTAAGCCAGGCCAGTCGAGGTCCAAGTCAAGCTCCCGACCCAGAAGCAACGGGAAGGAAAGAATAAAAAAGAGAGCCGGGAGGAAGAAACCACAGTCACAACCGACGGTACAACAGAAAACGGAAGAAGAAGATCTTACGTTTGACTTCAATGAAATTCCCGAAGGAATGAGACCGCTGGCTTATTACGCACAAAGTTCCTTGATGGACGGTAGCCAGATTGCGTGCCCACCACAACAACCCGATGAAATGCCCATATATATTGGGTATGAAGATGTATTCCATTTCATAACATTTAAAGAAATCAGTGCAAGCAGTATAATGGTTTACATCAGGTAATTGTTTTTTTCTTAAACAATGCTTATTGTTCCAATTGGCTTGAAAGATAGATATATATGTTGATTTTGCACGCGTAACAGGTTTTGGTTAATGTTTTGCAACTACTTATCGGATTGTTGTGCAAGAGCAGGATTGGATCAACGCTTCGAGTTTATCTCTCCATTCCTTGTCTCGCCAGTTCAACAGAATGTAGATCGCGTAGCCTACATTCGAGAGAGAGCCGACAATATCATCCGGATCATAACAAACGTACCAAGGGGACGGCTCGTTCTCATGCCATATAACAGCGGCCAACATTGGGTACTGGCTGTTATTAATCCGTGGGATGACTCCGTCCTCTATTTTAATCCTCTTGGAAACGATCCGGGTGAAGATTTTCAACAGCTAATAACGTTTGTAAGTATTCTCAAATTGATTTATAGTTCCAAGATTTGACATTCTATAATTGTTGTGGCCCGGTGATTTTTGATATTTGTTAAATTGTCTAGGGCACTAAACGATTGGAAATTGATGGTGGGACGAGGAATAACAAAGCGACGCAACTGCAAGACGTTGATTCAGACTGCTCGATGCCCGAAACAGCAATGAAATGTGCAGTGTGGCTATTTTGTATTGGGGTTCATGCGGGAAATAACGTTGAACGTCGATGGACTTGCCTCACTGCAAAACAAGACTTCGTATACTGAAGATGATTTGAATTTTGTTAGGCAAGAGTGGACTACATATGTCATGAGCTTCGTACAATCTTGAGGCAAAGTCTCTAATAGAATTTCATTTTTATAGCAGCTGTTCATTCTATATTGATTGTTGTACATTGTATTTGCCATATCAATTATGTTATTAGTTTATTCTTTGCAAAAATTCTTTTCCATATCATGAATGAATGAACAGGATTGAATGAACTGGTATTCAATTCCACGAATGGATATTTTTTTTTTTTTACGTTACAACATACCACGACGGTTTTTTCAAAAACCGTCGTGGAAGACAATTTACCACGACGGTTTCCAACAGAAACCGTCGTTGAAATCAATATACCACGACTGTTTTCATCAGAACCGTCGTGGTACGTCAAATACCACGACGGTTTTTTGTTTATATCAATCACCGTCGTGGTAAACGAAATACCACGACGGTGGATTATAAAAAACCGTCGTGGTATGGCAACAATACCATAACGGTTTGTAGCTCCGTATCAGCTACCGTCGTGGTAAGAAGAACTACCACGACGGTGGATTTTATAAACCGTCGTGGTAGGTAATATACCACGACGGTTTTTAAACCACTGTCATCAACCGTCGTGGTAAGCTGAACTACAACGACGGTGGCCTATAGAACCCGTCGTGGTAAGGATCTAACCACGACGGTTTATAGGTAAAACCGTCGTGGTATCTTCATTACCACGACGGTTTCCAATAAAAACCGTCGTGGTATATGCTGCTAAATATCAAATTTTGGCCTTATTTTTACCTATTCCACGACGGGTAAAAAACCGTCGTGGAATCTGAAAAGTTTCCACGACTATGGAATCCACGACGGTTAGAAAACCGTCGTGGAAATATTACCACGACGGTTTTTAACCGTCGTGGTATCGACATTCTGTAGTAGTGTTCTTCTCTGCCCGTGGTTTTTTCCCGTCTAGGGTTTTCACGTAAATCTGTGTGTTCTTATTTTTTGTTTTCTTTGTTGCCTATTTTCGTTGCTTATTTCGTAACACTGTATCTATATGTATGTATACAAATATATAAATATGATATAACCATCATCTATTATAGAGAATATGCACATAAATGAAACAGCATATCTCACATTATAACATTATTGAATGTAGTATAAGTAACACGTATCTCATCAATGAATTTAATAACATTCACCATTGAATAATTAATAGAACTCCAAGAACCGTTATTTGCATCCAATGCTTCATTTACTTCAAGGTCGTTTTAATTTGTTTCTGAACTTTAAAAAATCCCAACGTACTACTTCAAAATTTGAATGTATCCCACTTTATCGCCTTCATTTCGTTTCTAGTACTTAAAAAGAGATAGAAAAAGTGCACGTGTGCCTATGTGATGGTAGTTAAGAACATAGAATCCTTAAGTTAATGTGTCCTTCTCGCCCTTTATATTAAGAGAAAATGTATATCCTCAATTGTTTTCTCTCATTTGATTCGAATTTCATCCCGATTGATTTGTCTTTAGTTTGGAGTTTATAATGTAAGTTTTTAAAGTTCAGCATGTAAATAATCGATAATTCCCCAAAAATTAGTATATTGATGCGAATAATCCGAGAAGATAATTTATTTTATATTTAATTTGTTTTTTAGCGTATCATTTTGACACTTAGAAAGAGATGGTGGTAAAGTTACCAAAATACCCTCATTGTCCTAGGAAACCGACAAATTTCCGTCCAATCGAGAATGGGCACCCCATCCATAAAATAGAATAGATAAACCATTTTGATTTACTAGGTAGGGAAATTTTGGAAACCCCCAAGACCTCTATTTGGTAAGAATGTAGCATCGGAAGGGAACACACGCAAGACAATAGTAATTCGTTTGGATTAATAAGTTTTTGAAACCCCAAATTAGCCCCTCTAATTTTGGCTTTTCTTAACATATATCCCAATGAAGTTAATATTTAGATGTATCTCTGTGTGTGTGTGGATCCGTTTTGTTGGGCAAATTTGTCCCAAATCCCAAGAAATTTAAGAGGGTGAGTAATAAAAATGAGTACATATAGTTTTTTTTTTTTTTTTTTTTTTTGGGTGTGGTCAAAAACTTAAAAAGAGTTCGTGGAAAAATGAGGAATTGGCATATTAAATTTCGTAAGACCAACATGCCCGGCGAGAAAGCGATGGAATGGGTCTTTGTGAATTACCAAGTCATCGTAGGTGGTACGGTCTCACATGGTTTTGTAGGGAGATGGCAACAAAACTGGTCTCACCCCCACGTGTGTTGAGCCTCATTTCTTATGCAATCCAAGCTAGCCTATCCCTATTAAGCTTAAACCCATACATTTATATCTATATACACACACCCACACATACTAGATATGTATTATTAATTGTCCATTTTAAATAATCAATGCTTACCTAAATATTGGACTAAATAAAATATTTCCGTTGGGGTCAGTCCTAACAGATGAGAGGGAATTGAAGTTTAGGTAGAAACTTTCATATTTGAAATAGAGTAGCGTAGTTGAGTTTGATAAAAATGTAATGTTAATAAGGGAGTTTAATCTTTATAGGCCTTTTGGATTTGCATATTATGAGAATACTCTATTTGACTATATAGGTATAAAAAGGTGCCTTTTGACTTGAAAATTATGGAGGATGTTTATTTTTATTTGGCGTTAAAATAAGAAAGAAGGTCTCTAATATATGATTGAGCTGACTAACAATGATGAAATCTTATACCGAATCCCATTTTGGGATTTAAAAAAAAAAAAAAAGGAAAAAAGAACAGTTTTGTTAAGCTCACATTGTTGTTTGGATATATATTAATATTGACATAAGTTTGAAAAGACTGAGTTGTACTTGTCGTTGGTTACATGCTAATATTAGAATACATTATCCTGAATTTACATTAAGCACAACACCATGTAAATTGGCGACTCACATGTTTAGGAGTCCGATTCGAGGTGAATAATTTATATGTTACACACACAGATGCATCTTTTTCTATAATTAATCTTCTCAAAAAAATTTTTTTTTTAATGAAGATCATATCATAAAATGACATGAAGGTCCAACATGACTTCTATGAACAAATTATTAAAAAATTCCACTCGTATTATTTCTTTTTCTAATTCGGTATAAAAGTTCACGTTTTGATTTTAACTAGTTAAAGGGTACTTTTCAAATCTTAATTAAGCAACAAACTTTATCTAAACAAATATATTAAGAAAAGTTAATGCTTGATATTAGGAAATCTCTTATGTAATTATAATATGGAATCACATTCATAGTACTTATTTTCTTATTAATAAATCTTTTATCTTTTCTACTTCAGTATAAATAGATTTCTATGAATTAATTTCCAAAGTAGTCTTGAGTAATTAATTGCAATTTATACTTATGTGAAGCCTCATTTTACAGTACTGTTTATTGGTGAATCTTCTCTTTCTTTTCTTAATCTATGGATGTAGACGCATGCATGTACCGTACCATGTTAAACTACTTATGTTTCTCTTATTTCTTTAATATTTCTTATTTAATTTTAATGAACAAAATCGCTTCAAGAACCTATAACGAGTAGTATTGAATAGATTCAAAGGTACATTCAAAGGTATTGAATGTAAAGTTAGATTCGAAGGTACAATTAATTGCAACTTGTATTTTTGTAAAGCCCAGCGCCCCCCCCCCCCCCCCCCCCCCCCCCCCCCCCCCCCCCCCCCCTATTAAGTACTCTTTATTGGTGTTTTTTTTTTTTTCTCTTTGATCTAAGTTTAATTTTATCTGCACCATATATATCACCGAGAACTTTGAATACAATGGGGAAAAAAAAAAGAAAGAAGTTAAAACGAAAATCTTCAATGGTATTTAATTTATTTACTATGGTAAATTTCAGATCCTGTGTCCCCCACACAATCTGACTCTGGTCCATCTCACTGTTTCTGATTACCGAGTCTCGCCATTCATATATGCTCATATAGTTTTTGTATATATTTAAGTACACACTATGTCTTTCTAGTACAGACACACACACACACACACACACACACACACATATATATATACTGTTTACATATTATATATAGAACCTAAACGACAGTAATTTCCACATTTCCCACATCGGATCCGAATATAACAGTTGAAATATCGTTTTCGTCTCAAACTTTTAGTTCAAATTTCAGTAGGACACGGCAGGAGTTGTTCTGCAGGCATATGCAGTCATTAAATTCCTTATGTCTACTGAATTGTTCCTTTTAACATATCGTGCCTATACATTCTCAAAAGTCACAGCCATTTTTTTTTTTTTGGTGGCTATTGACAAAAGTCACAGCTGAATGTTAGGTTTATATATTCCCCCTAAAAACACAATAGCAAGCTAATTTTTGTAGTCTTGCAGGCACTGAACAGATAATTGAATTATTATTTACTTTGTTGATGGAAAAATGGATGTATATATAGAGTTTTTCTACTATATTTTCGGTAAGAGAACGTTTAAAGAATTAGACGTAATAATAATTTAGGAATAACGTAGCATTATATATATTATAAATTTAAAAGATATGTGTTGCATGTTAAGACACTGAAAGTATAGTTCTATTACTATAGATATTTTAAATCAATGTGCTACATGTTACAGCCTATTTTTTAGATAAATATTGCATCTTACTAATTCTATGATACATTACAGATATCTTATGTTATGTTGAGAGAGCCATATATATATATGTGTGCGCGCCCGCGTGCAAAACTAGAGCCTAGCTTATCCGAGTAATTTTGAGAAAAACATCATAGAGCATATAAATTCTTCAAGAAGTGTATTAATTAGGGCTAGATATTTGTGTTCGCGGGGGGTAGGGTTCGGGCCAGCCTGATTACAGCACGACAAGATAAGTATGAACACGAATACGACATGATTAATAAACGGGCCAGAAACCTAAACACGAACTGTTTAATAAACGGGTAGTACGACATGACATACGAATACGATTATTAAATAGGTCACGACGGATGGGCACGAAAACAAACCCGTTTATGACCCATTTAACATGAAAATCCATTTATGGCCCATTTAACATGAAACTGGTTTCTGATCCATTTAACACGAAAATTTAAGATAAAAAATAACTTAAAATTTTGAATTTACTAACATAAGAAACTCACTATATTCATATAAAATATAAAATTAATAACTAGAATTATCAAATATCCATGATAATTAAAACAAACATACTGTTATTTTTTTAAGGGAGTTAAAAAGTTCACGTTTTTCTGAGGGAGTTGGGAAAGGGTGTGCAGCTGATGAGGGGAAGAAGGGAAAAGAATTAGGGTCAATTAGGCTTTTATATGATGTTATTTTTAGGGGTTTTTTTAATTAATATATATATATATATATTAAGCAATTTTACACATATGGACTTTAAACAGGTTTAGGTCATGTTGGTCTATTTACGACCCATTTACATAAACAGGTTTAAACGGGTCGTGTTGACCCGTTTATTTTCGTGTTAAACGTGTCGATTCAATTTCAATCTAATTATTAAACGTGTAATTCAAATCCATTTATTTGGTGTCATATCCAAAATTGCCGGCCCTAGTATTGGTCATATTTTCTATTTGGCATAAATATTAATATAACTGACTTAAACTTATATATTTGATGAGAACTAACAGTATAATTAACCAAGGATGACTTTTCTTCTTCGTATCAATCAGAGATGGTGTTCAGTCAATACAGGTTGTACGACATTGAAATCGTGATAGTGTAAGTGAAATTGGACCTATTTTTTAAGTATAATTTGAATAAGATTCTTCTGGTTAGTAACTCCCAAGATTTCGTTTACATGTGATAGATAACACTACTAATTCATATTCTAATGGGTAAAAAAAAAAAAAAAAAAAAAAAAAGGGGGGGGGGGGGGGGGGGGGGGGGGGGAAACAATATTTTCACCATCAATTAATGGTTGACCCTTTTTTTTTGGCAGGTAATCTAAAACCAAAAAGAAGTGACCATGAGCGAACGATAAAGATGAGAAACTGCCCACCCAATAGCCCACAAAGTCATTAGTACACATACGACAGAAATGATACACGTATACATATACACATATATATATATATATATATCTATATATGTGTACGCCCACATTTATTTATAGTAAATTGGCTTTTGCATGCACCGGTTTGATATGGACCGGTGGTCGATCGACGGCGATAACAGATCATCATCATCGTACGTACAACTTGCCATACGAACGCTCCACGTGGCAAAGCTCCTCATGGGGCCCACCTCATGTGGATGCCCATGCTGTAGTCATGTGGTGGTGGTGGTGGCTTTTCTTCTTTTTCTTTTTTTTTTTTTTGTTGGGGTAATTTTAAATACTAAAAGTCTCTCTCTAGCCACGGGTCTTTGTTGAAAATAGTGATTGAATCCAAACAAAGCACAATCGGGGTCTATAATGGCGACTAGTGGCGGAAAGAGAGAAAAAAAAAAAAAAAAAAAAAAAAGAAGAAGAAGAAGATAGGATCCAACTAGAAGTAGGGACACAAATATCATATTTGAGAATGAAGTCATATATATATACACACGCTTACATGTATATACACACAAACATATATACCACAGAACGAGACATTTTTTTGGGATCAAATTTCAAGATCCAAATTACGATTTAATTCTTTAAGATTAGTCTCTGACCATACGATGGTTTCTTGTTATTTTTAATATGCCTTTCATCATGGTTGTTTTTTAAAAAAATTTCTTTTTTTTTATGAACACTTTTGTGTTTTATTTTATCTTTGTAATAAAACAATGTTATGAGTAAATAAATAAAATATATATAGTAGAAGTGTATGTGGACTATACTCTGTAGTATATATGTATAGGAGTATTGATTGCTCATGATCAAGTATGGACATTTTTTATTTAATTGATATCATTTTCCGTAGAAAAAGAAAAATGGACCCCAATATGACATTAACCAATCCTATAGAGACTCAACCTTTTCCAGTGACTTTACGCGGCAGCGACTGTGTGTGTGGACGATAGAGCTTCAAGCCTGCAGATGCCAGTCCCTACCAAGCTTAGAACTTTATCGTACTCTTCTAATTATGTCGGATTTATTTTCCTATACATATGTATATATATATATATATATATATATCTATTCAATTTTGGGATATATTCAGTTATATATTTATATATAGTCTTTTTGGATTTTTAGTAATATTATATATGTATCTTGTTTACAAATGTCGTGTAAGTTTGAAAACTATTTTGTTGTTTTTTTGTGGGTACTTTGTGGTATATATATTGTCCAAAAACCTTTAACTCAACCCCCATAAAAAAAAAAAAAAAATTCTTAAATTTTTTCTTTAAAAAAATGTAATTAATCAAAGGTGCACAGTACTAATTTTGGACATTTTCTATTATGTGATAGTAATATTAATACACTATGGTCAGGTGGAATAATATGAGACAAGAAAACGAAGAAGAAAGTTTTTTTTTTTTTTAATTTTTCAAACTTTTATTTTTGGCACACTATAAGAATGTTGTAAAATTATTTGAACTTTACGTGTGCAAGCTAAAGAATACAATTAACAACATAAAGCATATGAGCAGTCAACAGAGCTAGCTAGCTAGAGCTAGTGTTGTGAGGAGTTTCAATTGACCGAAAGACTTGAGTTTGGAATTATTATAATTGTAAGGAGTACTGTTAGATTGCCTCTATTTTGTTTTGCACTGTTTGATTGTAATAATATAACAAAAAGGGGAAAAAAAAATAGAAATTAACAAATTCACTGCAAAATGTAATACAAGATATATCTTTTTACGATGGATTAATCTGGTAAGGGATCCGTCGATGATAAGGTGAATGTCAACCTCATTGAAAAGTGTTTCATGATCTTGATATCAATTATCATCTCTCATCACTCATTTAAAAGAAATGTGATTAAAGATAGACGTAACTAAGATAATAGCAAATCTATACACAAATATTCCCCAATCAGTTTGCTATAGATAATTAGTATTACAGAATAACTTTACATATAATATATATATATATATATATATATATATTTTTAAACATATGGGAAGTAGCCTTTTTTTCTACACCAAGAAAAGTACTACTTGAGATGTCTTATCGTCTTATAGATGTGTAGAACATTCAAGCTAGTACTTCGATATATAATAGGTCAATTTCAACACACACACACGTACACAAGATATGAACATATATATATATATATATATTGTAGAGCTAGCATGTGAACAGTAGTAAAAAAGGAAATTGAGTAACGATCGAACAATTAATAAATTGGTCCCTGCTCTATATAGATTTAGCTTAACGTATAGCCTTAAATAATATACAAATAGACAAATTAGGTATGAGCTGAAAACGATCTGCAGTTTGGCCAAGAAGACCAAAAAAAAAAAACATATGGTGTTGATTTCGTGAGCGTGGCTTGGTTATCCAGCCAGCATAATTGGTAGGGGGCCATTCACATTAACTAATTTCGTTTGCACAATTAACATCTCTATTTCAGAACAAGTAACACACACACACACACACACACACATATATATATATATTGATTACGATAGTTATTCAGGTGAAAACCTTTTGGGTACGTACAAAAGCATAAATATGTGTTATATATGTGTGTGTGTGTGTGTGTGTGTGTGTTTGTGTAGTATGCTATATATGTGTTTATGTACGTGGCCTAAGTAATGGTTTAGATAAGAGATAAGGAATATTAATTAAGTTTTTGTGCAAGTTGGGAGATTGGACCAAAAATCATTTGACCTGTGTCACAGATGGGAGTAAATACATGCAAACAAAACTTAATCAATATGTGTGTGTGTGTGTGTGTGTGTGTGTGGAGAGAGAGAGGTCAGGGTCAGTGTGTAGGGTGAACCACGGACACGAGCCAAAGAGATGGACCAGCTATATATATACATATATATATATATATATATAAATCTCTGGGTGGGGACCATCATGAGGGGAGGAATTGAGAGAGATAGTAGTGCAAGAATTAGCCAACAATATTAGTAATATTATGCACCACAGCCAATATATATACTATCACCATATATAGCTTTCCCTTGTTACTTTGGAATTCATGTTCTTGTCAATTAAAGATTTTATATATCCATCCATATATGGTCCCCATTTGAATAATATTGTACCTCTTTAATTTTTTTTCCTTTTCCTTTTTTGTTTTTGTTTTTTGTTCTTTTGTTTTTTTTTTTGTTTTGTTTTTTTCAACATTTCTGAACATGCATGTATATATCTAATATCCTGATCTGGCCTCTCTATTTTCTTGACCAAGACCATTGAAAGTGAAAAGTGGTTGGCATAACTATACGTTTTTTTTTAATATTAATTGCAATTTTGATGGTTCAATTAATTAATTATAAGAAGAAATCCCCTACTATATATATATATATATATATATTTAGTAAAGTTTCTTGACATGAAATCTAAGAAACGAGATAATAAAATTTTAAATATACCACTGTTGAGTAAAACGTACTTTCTATTTGCAAATCGATCTACTAGTCAAATGGGAAGGAAAAAAAAAAAAGTTTAGCCAATTAACAAGTAAAAATTGTGCAGTAAAGAATGAAAAAAAAAATGTTTGCTGGTTCAAAACCATTTAATTTTAATTTTTTTATTAAAGCGTTTGATTTCAATATTATTGGTTACAGATATAATCTAAAATAGTAATTTCATACTTAATTTTTTCGCAAGTTATAAAGTTCGAATCACCTATCTCCAAGTTCAAAAATATATATGATTAAATCAATATTCGTAAATGCAAAATCCATTGAATCTCCCACAATAATTTATCTTAGGAGGTTGAAAGGTATAATTTTTTTAGGGAGTTGCGCAATTAGTTGCAAAAGGATTAGTGAGTGACAATTTCATCCCTTTTTTTTTTTTTTTTTTTGGTTTCGAATTTTGGCAATTCAAGTCTCCAAATTCTAAATTAGATGGAAAAATTTGGTCGAATCAATATCAGTGATCCGGAATCAAATGAAAAAGAGCATAAGCGTCATGTGCACATTACTTTTTTGGCGAAATTTAATAAAGTAACCCGCGGGAAAAAATTGGAAAAACAAATAAAAGCAAAACCCCCAACTAATTAAGTTTGAATGATAAATTCAATTTCCCTCTCCAAATATTATTTCCCTTCCCAAAATCCAAAACCCTAATTCACTTCCCCAAATCCTAATTCATTTTCCCTCTCTTAGGATCCCAAACGTTAATTGTTTGATTTCAGTTTCTCCAATCCCAAACTCTTGTACCTCGGATATAAAGTGATGTTCATCATTAAGCGAGAGAGATTGTCGACGAGAACGATTATAAGGAGATTAGAAGCACTTTGTAAAATATTATTAAATTTAGGAGTAACTTTTCAAAATGAAAATTCAACAGCAACTTCTCAATGCACTAAAAACGGGTCACAAACTTTTTTTTTTTTTTAATAGTAGTACTCTTTTTCTAAATTTTATTGTAATAGTTCTCAAGGGCTTAACTATCCTTTTATTTATTCATTTATTTGTTTGGGATAGGAGGATTTAAACTCAAAACAAAGGGGTAAAGTTAAGTGTGAAACTATTACTAAATTATGCCTATAATCACTTAATTATGTGTGTGTGTGTGTGTGTGTGTATTATGAGTAAGCATATTGGTATTTAAATAAGCTATTAATTGACGACAAATTTTCTTCATTTCCTCTTGCTCAAACATAATTTTTTCCACTCTCTAAAAGTGAAGGAGAGGAGTTGGATGATCCAATTTGTTTATGAAAACATAAGTAAATAACATATCTACAAATATTAAAATAAGTAAATAGCATATTTTTTAATAAATAAATAATTTACCAACTGCATACTCATATAAAAAGCATAAATATGTTATCTATTTCGACAGTTTTGTAAATATATTATGTACTTTTTTTCGTATCTGTAAATATACTATTTACCTCATTCTTCCTTTGTTTTTTCTCTTAAAGAGGATTCTATCAAGTTGGAGCAAAATCCATCAGCCCACAACAAAGGTCCAAGTATGGTATTAGCTCAAGTATCCCACTAGAGCTTCGTTTCCGATCATTGGCCCAAGTTTTTTGATTTTGAGTTTTGAGTTTTTGATCATCAAATTTTCTTCTTGTTCTTTTTTTTTTTTTTTTTATAATAATACACACACACATATATATAAATTTCCATGGGAGGAGAAAGAAGTATATAGCAATTTTTAAAAAGTAATTAAAGTAAATAGTAGGCTTTTAAGATATTTAAAATAATAAATAACAGTATATAACAAGTTTACTATGTAAATAATCTATTTATTAGAGATAAAATTACTATTTACTTAAAAAACTTGTTATTTACTTTAAATATTTTAAAAACCTCTTATTTAGTGAAGAAAACTACCATCATTTCCGAAGAAATAATTATATGATCGTACAATTGTATATGAATTCCAACAATATAGTTAGGAGGCCCCATAACATGGACAAGAAGTAAGTAAAGAGAGAAGCTTTTTCCTCCACTACCTGTCCACTAAACAGCTAAACCGTCAGTAAATTAATACATACCATAAAATATGCTAATTTTGCCACATTTGGATCTTTCATTAATCGGTTGCCCTAGCTTACTCTATTCTTTAGAGAGAGAGAGGGAGAGAGAGAGAGAGAGGGAGAAAAAGAGGGGGGAGAGAGAGGGGGAGGGACGGAGGGAGGGAGGAAAAGAGAGGGGGGGGGGAGAGAAAGAGGAAGAGGGAGAGGGAGAGGGAGAGGAGAGAGGAAGGGAGAGGGAGAGGGAGAGGGAGGGAGAGGGAGGGAGGAGAGAGAGAGAGAGAGGGGAGGGAGGGAGAGGAGGTAGAGGGAGAGAGAGAGAGAGGGGAAGAGGGGGGAGAGAGAGAGGGAGAGGGAGAGGGAGGGAGGGAGGGAGGGAGAGAGAGAGAATGTCTTCTTCAAGAACCCTCTCAAGGATTGAAGAAGGAAGTTGCGGTGAATAGCCAAGCAATAGAAATTCCGGGCTGTGCTATTCTCCTGAGATTGTTCAACCAATCCAAAAGGTACGTACACAACCAACCTTTTTTTTGTTGATATTAATATTTATACACAAACTATATATAAATATGTGTGCGTATATATATGTGGACTCATGACAGCTCTAATTAATTAATACATGCACAATTAATTGAGATCAGGTAATCGCAGAGGCCATAGGGACGTACTTCTTGATATTTGCAGGGTGTGGCTCCGTTGCCGTGAACAAAATATACGGGTCCGTAACATTCCCAGGGGTTTGTGTGCTGTGGGGCTTGATCGTCATGGTCATGATTTACTCCGTCGGTCACATCTCCGGCGCCCACTTCAATCCCGCCGTCACCATCACTTTCGCCATTTTTGGCCATTTCCCTCCCAAACGGGCACCCTTCTCCAACCCATCCAATAACTTTCTTCATCACATACTACATATAATACGTCACGTTTTAATTTATATTTTACAATATTTGAAATAGTGTTATGTACTTTTAAACGTCACATGTTGATATACTATTAATACAATTAATTTATAATTTTGTTTGGCATGCACACACACACACGCATATATATATATATATATATATATTTATTATATTGCAGGAGCCTTTGTACGTAACGGCGCAGAAGTTGGCAGCAATTCTAGCAAGTGCAACGTTGTGCCTTCTGATCGACGTAACGGAGGACTCATTCTTTGGAACTGTTCCACCAGATGGAGCCGATATCCAATGTCTGGTTTTTGAGATGATCATCTCCTTTCTCTTGATGTTCGTTGTCTCCGGCGTTGCGACTGATAATAGAGCTGTTAGCACTTCATTATTTGTATATCCTTTCACCCATTATCTGTTTACTTTATGCATGAGTATTTGAGTTTAACGTACATGAACTAAAAATTTTCAATTACTTTTGAGGTCTTAAATTTTAAAAGAGACAAAGATTTCACTTAGTTCTGAGTATAATCAATTGAAATTCTTTTTGTTTTATTGGTGCATTACTGAATATCTATTATAATTGAATGGGATATAAAGAACGAGATGGCACATTTTTTTTTTTTCATTAAAGAAAAGGACTTTCAAAAGGGGTTGATTGCACAATTATATTACATGAGAATGTGGAAGCTGAGAAAAAGTTGAAGCCCGTGACCTTTTTCTTGCTTCCATAAAAAAATCTTCATTGTATAAATGTGAAAGGCCAAGACAAATAAAGCAATACATACACACAGTGATGGAGCCACCTGAGATAGGTAAATGATGTAATTTATAATTCATTAATTAATCAGCACTTACCTTTTATAATATAATTTCTTTTTTTTTTTTTTTGGAACTGTTTATATTCTAATTTCTTAGTAATGAATTTTCCATAATTTCATAAGAAATTGTTTCAACTATTTTATATTCGTTGAATATATATATTCATTGCAGACCGGTAACTGGGGGATCAATGAACCCAGCAAGGAGTATAGTGATGAAAGTTTACAAAGGAATTTGCCTATAATTTAATCAGATTCACAGACAAACCACTCCGAGAGATTACAGAAGCTCTTCTTTTCTTAGGAGCATGTCCAGAAGTAGTGCTCGCTAATCTCCTTAATTTCCATATATATACATACATATATATATAGTTACATATCTATATATATATATATAGCTAGCCCTTTCTTTTGTACATCCCGGTGCCATTACATAACCAAGAGTCTTAAAGTCATCCTTTTATTTTCTTTTTTTGAAAACTAATGTGCCTACATTTTTCTGTTGATGTAGATTTTTTTTTTTTCTTCAGAAAATTATTTATAAAGTTTTTGTAACTTTATCTGGAAATTTATGTTTTAATAATATTTGAAATTCCGAAAGATTGCAATGCTATATACGATTAGATGTGGCGATCTGTTTGTTATATAAATATACGTTTGGTTTGAAAAATCAAAGATACAGGTCATACGTTTGGTTAGATTGTGAGTGTTTTATATCGTAATTTATTTAGCTATTTGGTGTTTATGTGTGAATTGTACTCTCTCTTTCTTTGAGTTAGTTTTTGAGAATGAGTTAGGATGAGTTATACCCAAATCCTTTTGAACATCAGGGGAATTTGGAGGATTGTAATTAACACCCATAGTAAGTTAATATGATCATGGTTGGCACGGCTTAGGGCCTGTTTGGGTGGACTTCTCCAAACATATCTGCAAATGTTTTTTTTTTTTTTTTTCATTTTCTTCAATTTAAAATTATTTTTCATTTTTCACATATCCAAATGTTTATAGTAAATCAAATTTTAAAAGTCTATAACTTTGTTATTTCAAGTTCAAATGAAATGATTTTTTTTTTTCAAATTATGTAAAACTTCGAGAGAAACGAAATAAAATTCATATTAAGACATTTTTTTCTAAACACATTTTAAGTTTTTATACTTTTTAACTTCAAACAGTTTTTTTTCAATTAAACACACATTTACAAGTTCATCCATGTCTAAAATCTCCCAAAAACGGGCCTTTTGAAATACAAATCAATCAAAATACAAGTAGTATTCGTGCTCACTGAACCTTTGTAATATCTAACAAGTCGAGTCTTATGTCGGTCAGATAGAACTAAATCTTAAAAAATATATTTTCAGCTTCCTGATATCTTTCTCTCATGTGTCATCATGTTGCTGACCAAACACACATGGACCACCATCGACCCTCGATCCATCACATGAGAGATTATATAGATACAAGAGCAATCACATGTCTACCACCAGTTACTAAAATAACAGTAACCCGAAACATAATCTACTTTTGTCATTACACTTAATAATAATAATAATAATAATAATAATAATAATAATAATAGTTCTGTTCATTTTACATATGTTTTAAATATCTATGAAACTGTGATCATATATATCCGAAAAAAACTCCTCATTGTTGTTATTAATCTATTATCTATTTTGTGAGGAGAAGTAGGACAAATTCAGAGTCTAAAATAATTGACCCAAAAAAAAAAAAACATTGCGACTGATTATTTCACTCCTCACTTCATATCTTTTTAGAGGTTTTTTTTTTTTTTTTTTTTAAACCATATTTTAGACCAAATTCTTAAGTAGAATTAGTGGTATTTTTTTTAAGGCATATATATATATATATATATATATTCATGTATTATTTATAGAAAAGAATGTGGTATATATATTAATACCAATGATATATGTATGTGTGAGTGTGTGTATGTGTTGTATGTCTCAACTTATTACAAATGCTATTTTTCACGACTACCTGAAGCTTAGCCCCACCACCCGATTTGGAGAGTTCTCTTCAAGATTAATATATATATATAGTATTAATGGTGGCGCATCCATAGATAAACTTTCCTCATGAAGTGGCCCTCTCATCAAATCTCTAGCTCAGAATGGGACATATTTTCTGTCATTGTCTTCTTCACTTCAATCTTCTTGGTTTCTTTCTTTTGGTGGAGTATACATACGTTAGTTTGTTGTCATTTTAAGCTTTATATAGTTAATTAGGAATTTACTCATACGATATCCATATAATTTTAATGTTCTGTCAAGAGGACCCTAAAAAATTTAATTTATGATCTCTAAAGTTCTGATATGATCTAGTGGAGAGCAACCTAGCTAATATTGGGTTAGGTAGCAATTTTCTATCAATTTCGGCTGGTCCGATGCTCTTTTGTTTAACTGACTTTTTCTTGCAGCGATTAGGTTATGTCTCGTTGGCCTATTCCAAATAGTTTGTGCCGATAATGTGGTTTAAGGTGGAGATGATATTGAATAGCATATATAAATTAGATCTATATGCATTTTTTAATCGGGGAAATATCTTTATTTTTATTTTTATTTTACAATTATTTTCATGTGAATCATACCTTTATAGAGGATCTTTTATATATAGTGATAATTCAATTGCTGATTAAAAATACAAATAATTTAAAATTTAGTTAAAAAAATTCGGTCACAGTTTGTCACTTATGTAGCTAATAATTTTTTATGTGCTAGCAGCAAATAGCGAGGGGGGGGGGGGGGGGGGGGGGGGGGGGGGGGTGGAGACTTACCATAAATCATGATTTGTACATCTGGTCCTTATCTAAACCTTATCGCCATTTTGGAGAAACCCATAGAGTGACAAATTGAGAAATTGTTAAAGACCAAAATCATCTCCTAGTTAAAAAATTTATCTTCACTATTGTAGACCAGCCGTCGTGACAAATCCAACCACCTCTAGCGACGGATGAAAAGTTTTGTTTTATCGTGAAGAGAAACTTTTAGTTTAGGCTAGCCATGCCGAATCGAGGCTTGATCTCCTCACCATCATGAAGATGTCATGATGCGAGCCTCACAAAGCCTCGTCGCAACGAGGGGACTTGGTTGCACATTCTAGTTGCAAGCCTTGCCTTTGGGGGTTTAGGGGTGGATAATTTTGAAAAAAAGAAAAAGAAAAAAAAAAAGTCATAAAAATGTGCCATTAAACACCGACTATTTCCTTCTATATCTCTTTTTTCTTTGACCCTTGTGTCGCGGGCCACTGCTATAATATTTTCAACATCACGATGAAGAAGGGGGAAAAAAGCGTACAAAGAAATGTTTGAAATAAAGATGCTTTTATTATTCCAAACACCTAAATTGTTATACACGTCAAAATATTTTTCTTCCTTTTTCAGCAAAATATGAAGGGAAAAAGTATAAAATGGGCCAATTGGTTGTGGTCGAAAGTAAAAGTCCAAGTCATAAAATGGTAGTAAATGTTTACAAAATTAAATAAAATAAATAACAAAATTTTACAATATTTGAATTAAATGGAAGTAAGCTGTACACTAGGTAACTATAAGTTTACTCAAATAATAAATTTATTATTTACTGTTTTTTACTTTAAGATTGCATTTAATGAACCAATTTGGAATAAAATTTTTAAATGAAAATTAGTTGACTTTTTAAAAATAATTATATTTTTTTATTGACTTTTCAAAAAAAAGATTAAAAAAAAAATAAGATAAAAATTTTAGGTTCAAATGAATAGCTAAATGGGTGCTAAATATTTTAAATACTTTGTTATTTACTTCTCTTTTAAGTCTAGTAAACGGAGAGGTTACACAGCCGTTGGCGGCCGGCCGATATCATCTAAAATGTCGTGAAATAGCCCGACATGAACGGCCCATATGCACGTGCTTACCCGGCCTCGAGATCTGTTCCAATCCTGATGGCCATTTTTTTATCATCCAACGGCTCCTAATCTTCCATCACAAACTTAGCGTAATCCATAACCCAATTATTGATGAAAAGTTTCGGGGTCCCACATTTGGGGGGAAAAAAAAAAGAAATCAAATGGGTAAGAGTGGTAGGGACCGGAGATCTCTTGCTTTTTTTCACAAATCCCAAGTACGGAGTGTCTTAAAAGCTGTTCCAACTTCCCACGTACGCAATGATGAACTGTTCCAGATGGAGCTGTCCGTAGAGGATAACTTTCTCCCATTAGAGCCTAAAAGTCAACAATTATTGATGTTGACACTCTTAATCCTATTTTCACGGGCCGTTTGTTCTCAAACGGTACCGTTAAACAGCGTTTTTTCTTCAGGTTACTATAGGATTATTACGTTACAGTCTCGTCACTCATCATTCATCATGTAGTGAGTCATCAATTATCACATAAATTTTTTTATTTACTAAAAACTTTCCTTTATAAAATTTATTATTATTTATAATTTTTTCATCACGCTAGATGATTGGAAAGTTAATTAATATGTTAGTTAGTCAAAAGTATATAACATGCGATCATGTGAATGACTAATGACTAAATGAGATCATGACGATTATAATAATAAACCAATTGTTACAATGGGCAAAACATAATGGCAATTTTTTTAATAAAGAAACAAAAACATTTTGTTAATATTACATGGTCACAAATTCTTAGAAATCTATCAAGTTCTTGTTTTCATTTGATTTTAATTTTAAATGATGTTGTAGAATACAGAATTGAAACAATTTTTTAATACAAAATTTTCACCATAGAAGTTTCCAAATTAACTTGATAATTGGATGACTTTCATGTTATTGTTATTTTAATTGTTTAGGAAATTGATTTTAGGTGATCATGGTTCATTGATGCGATCGTACACAATCATAGTTATAATGAAATTGATTGAATGATAAAATTGCGATAGGATTAAAAAAATTATCATTTTAGTATCGAATAATTATAAACCATTAGATTTCTATATAATTGTTTTTAAATATGATTCTAATAGTAAATTATTGTGCTCGTACGGAACGAAATTAATTGAATGATAAAACTGTGATAAGATAAAAATATATATATGTATATATATATATCATTTTAGTAATGAATGATTTTAAAATGTCCAACCAATGCATGCATCATTGTTTCTAAATATGATCCTAATGATTAATTGCTGCGCTCTTACGTAACGAAACTTATAAGGGAATGAATTGAATGATAAAATTGTGATAAGGTTAAAAAACATAACATTTAGTTATGAACAATTTTAAACCATATAATGTATGCATCATCATTTTTAAATATGATTATGACGTAATTTAACAAATAAACTATTACAAATATTCTATCACAGAGTCCTTAGGATCCGATCTAATAATAAGTAAATATAATTCCTAGGAGGAAAAAAAAAAAAAAAACCTAGTAAAACAATGACAACTATAACGGCGTAATGCAAGAAAAGAAGAAGGTGTGAGGAGAGGAGGGAGAGGACAAAAAGACAACCGGCAATGCACATGATGATTGACTGATGATGAATAGCCTTTGGCTTTAGATTTGAGAGTACACTTAAGTAACCCACTCTCTCACTCCTCTTCCTTTCTCTCTCTTCCTTTCTTCCTTTCTCTCTCCTCTCCTCTCCCCTCCCCTCTCTCTCTCTCCAAGAGACTACTCTTTGTTGGTCAGCCAAACCTGCAAGATCTGGAGAAGTAACACGGACTGTGAAGTCTCTTAATCAACTCCAATGTATATAGATATATAGATATATACACACATAAAGATGTATCACCTGGGCTTCTATTAGATTTGTTTTCTATGTTTCTGTGAAATTCTATTCTTTTCAGGTACACCCATTTCTTGAAAGTTTACATCTTTTCCATTTTAATTTATATATTTTGTGTTAATAAACTTGTCTTTTATTTATTGTGACATTATTGAAGTTTTGTGATTTTGATTGATAGTGATAAAACAATAGCAATGGCTGGGGAGATTGAAGAACCCCTTAGCACTAGCCTTCAGGTATCTCTAAAGGACCTGCTTAATTAACTTTAGTAGTTAAATTTTTTGTTATTGCTAGTTCTTTTACTTGGTTCATAGTTGAAATCTTGTCGAATTAAATTTGGGTTTTAAAAGAAAAAATGGTGCAATTTAAACCACGATTTATAATGAAAAAAGAGGGACTTTGTCCTGTAAGAAATTCCATTGGAATCTCTAGTCCATCTACTGAAGAAAAATGGTGGATTTGCAATAGGTCTTTAGATATTTGGAAATTTTGTCTTTGGGTCTGAAAAACAATCAAATGGTAATATTCATAGATCTGTGTTTTCTAGGACTCTTCTTAATTTCCGATTTGATTCATAGGATAATCTAGATTAAGGTTTTATTTTTATTATTATTATTTTTTTAGGGACTTAGCCTTCCATATCTACAATGTCAAATCTGTTAAATTTTTTTTTTTTTTTTTTTTTGGTTATTGATTTTGCAGGCAGATTCTTTACACTCTGGCTCTGTATCGTTCGGAAGATTTGAAACCGAGTCCTTATCTTGGGAACGGAAGTCGTCATTCTCTCACAATAGATATCTAGAGGAGGTTGAGAAATACTCAAAACCAGGCTCAGTTACTGAAAAGAAGGCTTACTTTGAGGCTCACTTCAAGAAGAAAGGTATGTTGAGACCGGATTCGTTTGAGTACCATAGTGGGACGGAATATCAAGTCAGTGAAAACGGTTGTCTCGGACAGAAGTGATTGCAGAGAAGAATGTGATCGGAATGCAAATGGAGGTGTCCATTATCCTCATTTCGACGAGAGCCCCGAAGGCTCATATGACTATCATGAAGAATTTGAAGTGGCAGAACATGAAAGAGAAGATCAAGAGTACCATGGAGACTATGAGATGACCGAATGTGAAGAGAAGATCATGTGGAGCAAGCGTATCATGGAGGGCGTGAAGTTAACGTATGCGAAAGAGAAGATTCCAGGGTTTCGTTTTCTAATCCTCTGAAGGAGCCTGCAATGAGTGATTCCGATGTCTTGCTCGATGGTGCTGCTGAAAGTGCTAAATCCGAAGCACATCAAACTGAATCGGCCAGTGACAAATCGCAATCACAGACAAGAGTTTATAAGGAGCAAACGTTTGATGCGGAAAGGGATGGTGATGAATCATCTTTTTCTGTTGAGTTTCCTAAGACCGAAAATGCCGGGAAAGTTGAGGAATCTAGGTTTGAAACACAGCAAACATCTTCCGAAAAGGTTCGTTTTCTCCTTCTGGTTTCACTTTTACTCCTTATTGGGATATGATTTACTTTAGTATGGTTCCGACAGCTTTGTATCAAATTTTGTCACTTTTGTATACATTTTTATTTTGATAAGATTTTGGTCAAATCTAACAATCAGAAACGTGCATTATTGTAAGTGATGTCCAATCGTAAGATATCTGTGTCACATTTTTTAACTCTTAATATGCGTGTTTCAGCAGCTAAAACCTGAAACAGAATCCAAGCTTTCCAAGTCCAGAGTTATTTCTCTGACCGCTCTATCTCGAGTCCAAAGAAACATTTCCGGTGATGCGTCTAAAGATCCTGTGAAGAATATCAGAAGGAAAAGAGAAGTTGTTGCAAGAACAAATAAAGCAAATCAACCATCAAATCCAACTACTCAAGTCACAAGTTCCGTGAGCAAGAGTTCGGTATCAGAGGTAAGCAATAATCATTGTCTTCCAAAGGTTCTATCACTTCTAAGTGCTGAATTTTTTATCTTTGGCATTGTGCAATCAACTTCTTGGTTACAATTTTTTCGTTACACACACACACACACGTATATATATAGACACGCTTATATACAAACTTTTTATGCGGTTTCTTGCAGGATTCTAGAGGTCAGAAAACAAAATTAGCTCATGAGGAGAGAAGGTACTTGTTTCTTGTAAGTGAATTTTAGTTTTTACTAATGTGTAGAAGCTAAAACTAGGGTGTCGTATTGCCACAGGGTTGCAAATGAATCAAGAGGAAGAGACGTTGGTGAGCCTCGCCTTTCTTCTTCAAAAGATCAAGCCAGATTGCGGCGAATGCCTAACAGGTTTATTAGTGAATCCAAAAACAAACTGTATGCATTTCAATCTCTTTGAACCTCTGATATCTAACGCAGATTTCTCTGTATAGGCGTAACCAAGGAAATTTGACCAAGTCTGATACAAGGTCAATAGGATTCAATTTCAGAAGTGACGAGCGAGCAGAAAGGCGGAAAGAGGTTAGCCAACATGCTATTTCTTTTCATTTTTTCTCTTTGTTTTGCAATTGCAGACTTGAATCGCTTATTGCATTGTACTTGTGACGCATTTATGATCCAGTTCTACTTGAAGTTGGAGGAGAAAATACATGCGAAGGAAGCTGAGATGAATAAGATCCAAGCAAAATCTCAGGTAAGCGAAATTTTCAAACTCAAAAGGGTTTTTTTTTTTTTTTTTTTTTTTAATTATTGTTGAACAGTTTCTTAACTTAGATAAATCATGGGACTGTTTTGCAAAACTAACGTGCAAAAAGTAATTTCAGCTGAGGAAAATTTGTGTCCAATTGTCCAATTGAAATTCTATGTTACAAATTCGGTGGAAATTTCTGTGGCTGCAGGAAAAGACGGAAGCTGAGATCAGACAACTTCGGAGGAGCCTCAATTTCAAAGCAACCCCAATGCCATCTTTCTATCATGCTAATGAAAACAAGGTACGGTTGTGTGTGTGTAATGTTATATGCTTTGTTCGAAATTGGAATGGTTAAAAGACTCTGTTCAAAGCCCTGTTGTCTTTTAAGTATTCCCACTGGGGCTAGCTCGACAAGAGGGGTTCAGGGTTTTCGGTCTCAGGTTCGAAATTTGAGATTTTTTCTTTCAATTAATAAAGTGGGTGCTCATATGGTCCCAATCCGGGAAAAAAAGATGAAGGTGTCCATGATCACTTACAAGATTGGGGGAAAGACATACAATACAAACGTTAGAACTCCGATGCTCATGTCAATAAAGTGAGAGAATAATTATGCATATTAGAGACTGAATTTGACATAATTGAATGAAATAAACTACAGCCTAGAACGTAGGATATCTTATTGTGATAAATACGAAGAATCATAGTAGTAGTAGGACTCGATTTCTAGATCATAACGTTTATTTCTTATCATGTAAGATTAATGACATCTTCTGAAAAGGATGAAATCCGTCCCAACTACTTATCAGAACTTAGTGACCATTTGGATCACTGTCAAGAGACTATTTTTGGGCACTATTTAAAAAGTTTTCTACTGTATTTACGATCCAAACGGACTATTAGATTTGTTTATGTATGCTAATGTGGTATGAACTTTGTCCTCTCGAGGAAAGTTACAATGAACTCAGTTCTCATTTTCCAGGTTGGATCCGATAAGAGCAAAATCAGCAAAGCAAGAAGTAAGTCAACAAGTTCAAGAAGTGGAGCTTCTTCGGAATTTCCATCCGATCCAAAGGCAGGACATGGCCAAGCTCAAACAACCACTGATTCTGTAAACACAGCTGAGCAAACTGAAGACACCGCAACATCTCCAACCCCATTACCCCGAAAAGCCTTGGAAACAACAAGAAAAGATGTCACCGAGAAGAAAGAAAGGGAGAGAGATGCTCATAACAAGCTCAACCGCCAAGTAATGGAGACTAGCAAGGCTTCAAGGGGACAAAGAGTACTCGATAGGAAACCGAAAACCGGAGCAAGAAGAAGCATCAATGGGGTGGCGAGGAAGAGCATGAAAGGCGGCGTTGGAATGAATCATCATCTTGCAGTTCATGTTGCCTCCTGAACAGAAAAGTTGTGTGATGGGAAAAAAAAAATCACCACCATCTAATGAAGATTTTTAGTAGGTCAAGTCCCGCTGTGATGCCTGAATTGTAGTACCTCTTCATTGGTTTTTTGTGGCTTTGCGTTTATTCTGTATATCTAATAGTTATTTTGAAGCATGTCCTGGAATATTTTTAGTTTTATTATAGATAATAATGGTGCAGTTTGGGGGATTTCTTGAAATGCGAAATTAAAATTTTTTTTTTTTTCACCTTATTGTGTATGGAAATATCATTGTACCGAATTCATGTTCTTGTTATGTAATAATATGCACACCTTAAAGTCAAACAAAAATTTTTTTTTTTTAAATGAGCCTGTTTCCTGCACATTTGAAATATTTAATGATTTTTTATTTATTTGTGTCTTGGCTTGTTGCGAAAGCCTAAAGGAGCTATATAATTTTTTTTTTTTTTTGAATTATTTACATATAACTCGAAGATTGTATAGTTTCTTTTTGGTTTTGTTCAATGTGTTATGCTTCCATAAATTAAGAGCTTCAAAGCTTGGAAGTCAGGCCTTTTTTTTTTTTGGGTGGTGCACCTTGATTTGTTATTTGTATATTGGACAGTGAACTTTCAATTTTGACAGTTAGGACCTAAGTTTGACAACTCTTGGCAATATGGTCCAATAAATAACTGATGTCAATTACTACACAAAAATTAGGGTCCAAATGCCAAAAATAAGTTCAGGATCCAATTTACCAATTAATGAAAAATACATGGTTCACTTTGTGCAAATATTGTGTGGTATTTCGTCCATTAATCAGCATCCATTTACTGTTTGATCACAATTGCAAAAAATAAAAACAAAAACAAAAAAACAAAACAAAAAACAAAAACCTTTGGAACTTTGCAAGATGTTCAAATTGTTGAACAGAAAGTCATATGTTTGGGGAAAATCTTTAAGAGCCTCACCAAGAAAAAAGAAAAGATCTTTAGATGTATAACAAAATCTAAATAGTAGAATTGAAATATAACAAAAAGTTCACATCATTTTAATAATTGTTATGTAATTATGTAGTAAAAAATTTGAAAATCATATAATAATTACTAGGTAGTTATATTATTCCAAAAATAATACAAAATATTTAATATATTTCAATTTCCCATTCATAAACTTGTCATGTAGTGTAATTTCCCAACAAAAGGAGAAGGCCAAGTATTTTTCATCAATGAAAGCCCTATTTATTTGTATTTTTATTTTATCAAGAGAAAAGTGTAAAATCCAGCAAAAAAGGGAAAATGAAGGTGTCAATTCTTTTTTCCCCGGTAGATTTTCGTTTTCTTCCTCTAAATGGAATTCCATTTTATAAGTTAATATCGTTTCCCATGTTGATGTTGTTTTTTTATCAATGATGTCCATTTTTCCGGGTTTCTATGACCTCTCTCAAAATTTGTTAATCAGGTTATTGTCGTTTTTAATCTGGATCTTCTTTTCTATCTGTCGTTTTGTTACAGTTATTATCGTTTATGATATTATCATCGCTATTCCATTTCATGTTTGTCTTTTTCATTCGTGTTTTTTTTTTTTTTTTTGTCGTTTTCGGTGAGTCATTATCCAAGGTTATTTCAGTTTTAATGGTTGTTGTCGTTTTTTCGTTTTTGTGATGTTTGGTGAGTTTATTCTAGGTTTTTCTTGTTCGTGTCGTTTGCTTAGCCAGTTGTACCCTGCTAATGTCGTCTTTAGGTTATTATAATTTTCCGTTCATGTCGCTTTACCTTTTTACCTAGCCATCTCGTCTTACGCTTATGTCGTTTTCTCGTTGTCGTCCTTTTTGGTCGATATCGTTTTCCCATTCTATTCGTGGTTGTTGGTACTAATTTCTTATTCTTCTTTTTTCTTGGCATCTTTTTCAGTTTCATCTTTCTTTCTTTCTTTCTTTTTTTTTCCTCAATTATTTTTGTTAAGGAAACTAATTTTTATCTCAACTTTTGAGCACTCACATGGTGATGAATTGTTATTTTTTTCATTAGTAGTTATAATTAATTGATATTGCAATCCTCTAAAAGTTCTATCATTAAATGAATGACAATTCACATGTCACATAAATTGACACTCAAAAATTGAGATAAGAGTTTGTGTCCTTAATATTTTCAAAATTGTGTAGTCTACTCTTGTCGGTTACTGAGGTATTGTCGTTTTCCATTCGGTCCTGTTTCTTAAGTTTGTAATAGCTTTCTTATGCACGTTTGATGATGTAAATTTTATTTCCGACTCATGTTTTTGAAGTTCACGAAACCGTTTTCTGTATTCACGTCGTTTTTGAAGTCGATGTTGTTTTCTTGTAGATGTCCCTTTTTGGTTGTAGTTGAGTAGCCGATTGAATATTTTTACTTTCATAGTTCGAAACATGGTGTTTAAGGGAGTTTTTTAACAAAATTAACCATTTGTTGAAGAGAAAAATACCAACTTTAAAAATTGTGATAAACACACACTACACTTGCATACCGATGCCTCATAAACTTGCCACCTTTTGGCAACTTGCCCCCCAATTTTAAATTTTGACAATTTACTTCCCTAAATTTACTAAATTATTGCAATGTATCTCATATGACTAAATTTTTTATTAAATTAGTTACAAAAAACCCTATATACACCTCCTGTGAAGACAAAAAACCTCATTCCTGATTAAAATGTTACCGAAGCTAATACAAAACTTAATGCAAATCTCCCAAAATCAAACATTCAATCTAATGTAAAATTATCTAAATGAGGTACTACATTGCCAACAATTTAACAAGTTCACGGGGTAAATAGTCAAAATTAAAAGTTTATGTGGTAAGTTGCCCTATGATTTATATATACTTTGTCATTTTCTTTGGCAATAACAACATAAAGAATAAAAAGATTTGTCTTTCATACGATTTGTAGATTAAATTTAACAATAAATTCATTCCTGAGTTCACCATAAAGTCATATCTGAGTTGGAATCTCCCCCCAAATCCAAAGAAACGAAAAACAATGCATTCCACAAGATCACATTGTGTTGTATGTTGTGTCTTTCTTTTAGTATTCATGTTCTTCTTATTCCTTTTTGTTTTTCCCTTTAAAAGAGAACTTTTCTGGTTAGTAGCGAAAATGTGTTTTAGATTCCTCCAAGGAAAAAAACAGACGATAAAGACAATTCACTTGAAGGGCCATTTTCACATATTTGTTTTTAGAAGCTAAACAATATTTGCATACTGTTACAAGGGGCACAATTAGTCTGTCATATCTCATTCACACAAACCAACCGAATAAAATTTCTGTTTCGAGATATTTTTGGAGTTAGAATCATATATTTTATTACATATTGTGCTCTTGAAAATTAAGGGCTTGTTTGATCATGTTTTTTATTTTTAATTTTTTCATAATTGTGTTTTCAAAGATGAGAACAAAAACAATTCTCATCTGTTCTCAAACAACATATGGTGTTTGACAATTATTTTATGAAAATAGATTTCTATAAATGACAACAAAACATTCTTTTTTGGATAGAGTTTTTTTTTTTTTTTTAATTACATTTAACTTCTATCATTTATTAGGATCAGGATTAGGTCTCGAGATAAGAGTTAGAGTCTAAGAGTTATGGTTGGGTTTCGGGACCAGGGTTAGGATCGAGTTTCAGGAAAATTTTTATGACCCCAAGATTCGTTGTCATTCGATCTATTTTTGCCAATTAAGATTAACAGCATAATTGTCCTTGTTATCTTTTGCCCTTAATCTCTTTAACTTTAAAGAACATAATCAGCCCATCTTTATCTTGTTATTACTAAGTTAAAATCTCTTGACAGGTAAGAGGAAACCGAACAATCAATACGAGAAATTTCATTCACTCTAAATCTAATTCCTTCCAAAATTTTCTTATGTTGTCTAAGTTTTAACAATGCTGCTGAACTTCATTAACCATATTGTCTTTGTCCTCATGTGTTTTAATAAAAAAAAAAACAAATTATTAAAATTACTATCAATATTAAAAAAAAATAGTAATATTGTTTTTCTCCTCTCTCAGTTCACTCAAAAAAAAAAAAAAAAATCAAAATTAGCGTGTTTGAGGCTTTATTAAGATGTAAAGGTGAACAACTAATTGTAATCCCTCATATAGAATGGTGAAAGGAAGCAATTCTCCATTATTTTTTAGCTGAGATTGCTTAAAGTTTTGATTTCATTATTTGTTTTGTTCTGTTATTGTTCTTATTTTTGGTTCTTTTAACAAGCTTAGCAAATGTTCTCAGAGCTGTAAAACAATACAAATTACGTAGACCATTTGTGGGGAGCCTTTAAAGAATGTTATTGAGTATAAAGATGCATTAACATTAATGCTTCACATGCTATGAATGAAAAGTGGGAGGAAAGATAATATAGGAGGGAATATGACTTGATAGTTTTGAGATGTTTTGATCATAGGAAAGAAAAAGAAATATTGGATTAAAGAATTAGAAAGTGGGGTCATCATAATTTGTCTTTCTAGTTTCTACAAAGGGGTGGATTTTGATAATGGGATGCAACACTTTGACGCCAACATAAAGAAAGAAAATTACTAAATTATCCTTCTTGTTTTGTTTTGTTTTTTTGTTTTTTGTTTTTTTTGTTTTTTTTTTTTGAGGTAAGTCTTTTTTTTTTTTTTTGAGAAATTACAACAAATAGGTTATTTTTAAAAATGTTTAAAGTAAAAAAATATTTTTAAAATGTTTGAAGTAAATAACATATTTATGATAAATTATTTTTTTACAAAATTTTCTTAAGATAATTTTATTATAAATATGCTTGTAAATAAAGTATTTATCATAAAGATGATATTTACAGTAAATATTTTTTTTTACAAGAATGTTTTGTAAGATTACTTGGTTGCAAATATACTTCATCAATAAATAATTTACCACGAATATGTCATCACTCAAAAAGTTTTCTACTATTATTTTTATTACTTGAGGTTTTTGGCCTATTTACCTGCTTTTTCCCCCCTAAAGAAACAAAGATATTATTGAAAATATTTTAATTAAATAATCTTTCTATCCTTTTAATTTCAATTGCAATTTCACGTAATAAAAGATAGATTTATTTATTTTAACATCCCAAAAAATTAAAAGAAAAATAAAAATCTTTTATATCCTTTTTTTTTTCCCTTATCATTTTCTTTTCTTTCTTATCAAAATTTTTTTCCACTTGCGCTTTAATTAGTTCCACTCGGTGAAGTGTCAACATCATTCCCAATTTTTAAAGCGTATGCTTTTGTCCTATTATTTAAAAAAATTTAGTAATGAACAAGCAATAATTACAAAAGTATTATCCATACGAGCGAAATACAGGTTTTTATCCCCTTTGTCTTTAATCACGTAGTGTCATCCATCTTTTCAAGTTTATCTAAGCATTCTAATATTTATCCTTACAACACGTTTTATTTTATAAAAAAATACAGGTTTTTACCCCTTTATCTTTGATTATTAGTATTATTAGAATATTACATATTAAAAATGTGAATGATACTTTTATAATATCTTCGTCCATATTTATTAGGTCCTCACGACACTCTCAACACTCATCATGTGACATATGATTTGATTTTTTTTTTTTTAACGTTATTTATCTATCACGCTCCCACTAGAAAAGATGAAAGCAGAATTCATCTCCTCCGACGTAGATTGATTGACTAATGGCACAAAAAAATTTCAAATACCATTAATTATAATTAAAAAACGAAAAAAAAAATGTAACATGAAAAATACAAATATGAAATTAAAGGTGAAACGCTTGGGTTCAGTTGGTGGGGGAGTAAGATTCTGGTAGTCGGTGGAGAAATCTGATCCTCATTAATTCCTCGCAACCCTTCCTACTTCCCATAGTGGGTCTCATGAGACCCGAAGGGCTGGTAACCCAACACTTTGGTCCGGTGGGTGGGGAAGTCAAATTCTTCTTCTTTTTTTTTTTTATACGAATTTGGTCATAAGATGTGTTTTAATTTTGAATGTTTTCAATATTTTTGTAATTCATGAGTCGTGGTAGTTATATATATAATAATAATAAATTGAAACAATATTAGTGATTGTAGAGATAATTTAATGGTAATTTCAATATAATTAAAAATGTAAAATTCGATTACTCTATTCTCAATTCCAGAAATAAAATGAAAAAAAAAAAAAAAAAAAAAAAAACCATTTATGATTATAGGGAGGAGGTTTTCAAGTGATTTGTAAAATAAATGGATTTTTTTTTTTAAACTTTTCTTTTATAACAAATACAGGGGCAAAACTCAAATTTAATAAAACACAAGGAGTGTTTTGTAATTTTCTTAAAATAAAATCTCAGATATATAATTGAAGCACGGTAATTAATTCCCATAACCAGAACTAGAATGACATGTGTATCCTTTCCAAGAAATGCATTGAGCTTCGACATATATATTTATATTACTATTCTACCAAAAACAAAAAAGAGATTTGTATAGTAAGCTAGTCACTCTTACATTGTTAGGGACCAACATAAATGGTGAGCTAGTCCATCTTATACACGAGAGATCAGGTTTAAATTACATATGGCAAAAGTACCACTTTTTGCTCTTTTTTGTTACATATTCAAATTCAAGTACTTTAAGTAATTTTTTTTTTCTTGAAAGTGTAAATTAAAAAAAAAAAACCCCCACTTAAAAAAGAAAAAAGAAAGCACTAAAAAAGGACTAAAAACTTTAAAATAAAAATATATAGAGAAATGGAATCATGATGGTTCATTGAGCCATTAACCCCACTGCTGCCCAGTGTGCACATTTCCAAAAAATGGTACCAAAACGCAAATATTGTATATATATATATAGATTAGACAACAAAAAAGTCATTAGTGCTTGGACCATATTTTCATATATCTTCTTTCTCAAAAAGTCTCTTTCCTCCCCCTTTTCTTAAGGCTTAAACCACTTTTGTAACCTTCAACACAAACTTAAGCAACATGAACACAATTTCAACACATAAATAAAAATATATTATAACTCTTACACAAAATCGTAATTCAATTTCCTTAAACATTTCAAACTACAAGAAAGTGCTAGCTTATTAACAAGACATATTTTGTCACTAAAATTTAAGTTACTGAAAAGAAAAAACAAGTAAAAAAACAAGAAGATCGAGAGAGCTGATCTTCCAAGGGACCTTGGAGAAGATGTCGATTGATCATTTGGTGATCCGTGGAGAGGCTCCCTGAAGTAGAAGGGGAAGTAGGGAAGGATAGGATCCGGTGGGGGCGGCACACCGCCGTAGTATCCGCCATTAGGAGGAGGGTAATTGTTGTTCGGATAGTAGCCACCCGCTGGCGTAGGGTAGACTCCGGTAGGAGGAGGGTAGACTAGTCCGTTAGGAGGAGGGTAGACTAGTCCGTTAGGAGGAGGGTAGACCCCCGATGGAGGCGTTGTTGTGGACGGAGTGGTAGGCATGACGGTGCCGCCTGTTGGCGGCGGATAGCACGGGTACTGGCACGGCTGGTCGGAGAGCGTTACCCTAGGGAAATTCATGACTAGGGTTGCCAAAAGGAGAGTGGAAATGAGAAGTTGGTTTGGGAATTTGGCCATGGTTGTGGTGGTGGGGTTTGGAGGAAAAAAAATGGAAAAATGGGAATGAAGAGTATAGAGGAGGACAAAAGTGGAAGAGAGTGGTTGTGGGGGGGATTGGATGACCTATTAGAAGACTCTTCGGAGTGGTTTTTTGTCATCACATTGAGAGGGAAATTGAGAAAAGGAGAAGAAAAAGAGCCCAAATAGTTTTTTTTTTTTTTAATAAAGTGAAAAAATAAAAAGGATTGAAAATAAAGTTTTAGCTACTATTAAATATCTCGCTGGTGATGATATGATAGATAGCTAAACACTTGTACACCATGCGTTTTGAGACATGGCCCCGGGTTCTTAGTAACTATATGAGAAAATTGAAAATTAAAAGAGAACAAAAGAAAAAAAAATTGAAAATTGTTCCCTTGGCAAAAAAAAAAAATATATCATGAGAATTGAGGAATAAAAATATTAAATTGTGTATGCAGGGTAGTTATGTGTAAGCAAATTATTCATGTAGAAAAACTCTTTCAAATTAATTTAATGTATTGTAGAAAAAGCTGCACAGAGCGTATTATTGCAATGATTGCACATGTGACATACCAAACATGTCCAATTTTATTAAGAAATTAGTAAGAATATGAAAAGCATAACTTTATGAAAATGTTTTATTTTAAATAGTTGCAAACGACAAACGAAATCAGGGGTTTATTTAGCAAAAATAATAATAATAATAAAATAGGGGTTTGATCCCACACCGCTCATAATTTGTATTACTTACCAGATTTTGAATGAAATTACGCAGCACATAAAAAATACAAGTAATATTGCTGTTTTTTTGAGCTATTTTCCCATCTTCAATTTGACCGAGTAATGGTACCATGTACTCTCCGGGAGAGTATCTTGATGGGCTATATCTTTTCTAGTAGCGAAACATAAAAATTCGGCATTCTCACTGTGAAGCTTAATTATTATCCTAATAAAGAATTAGTAATTGTGAATCGACTTTATTATAAGAGGTGTTATTTTTAGATTTTTATTATTATAGAGACTAGAGAAAGTATCGAGAGATTAAAAGATGTGCTTTCTGTTTTTTCTCTCATAAACTCCTTAATATCATTACTACAATTACTAACTCTTGCATTAAAAATAAACTAATATAAATCTTATACATGATTGTGTTTATTCTTTGAGTAATATAAAATTAGAGTGTTTAATTCCCTTTTTTTTTTTTTTTTGTGACAATTTTTTTAACGTATACATACATCATACATGTAGTGTACAAATCAGCTAATTTTGTCTACATTATATATATACATATATATATATATATTCGTAATAACTTGTTATAGCCTTATTACATGGAAAAGATATATCTCAAAATAATAATTGAAATAATTATTTGGCTGATTTGATGGCGACTTTGCAATTGATCATTAACAAAAGAAAAAGGGCGAATTAATATTGCACATATGTTTTGCAGAATTGAGAGAGGGCACGTGTAAGCTCATGTGGATTAAACCTTGAATTGTGGTCTACTTGATCTCCTTTCCTTTTTCCAGATGACGTTGATCTGCTCTCCCAGGAACAATTTTGAATCTCAAGGATGTGTTTTTATATATTTATATATATAAGATCCAAATTGATCATTTTTCATAATATTTACTTTTATTCTTATTTTTTATAATTTTTGTTTAACTACTATAATTATGGTTTAACAGCCTTAAGCCAATTAGTTGGTAAGCTAACATCATGTTAACTACTGACCTTTGTTAATTTGTTAGCTTTCTTTCTTTTTGATATATTCTTTTAAGTGAAAAACAAACAACATATATATACACGTTCATTTGTGCCCCACTTTATTATTAGTGCGTGTTCGTGTGTTGTGTGTGTTTATATACTTTTCCACTACCGTTCCAAATTATAATATATATGTATATATATATATATATATATATATATAAACCACATAGGATTAAAATACTAGAAACTTCTAACCTTATTAGGACTAACACAACAGATAAAAAGGGAGGAATTAGATTGGAATTCACAAATTTAAAATCTGAAAATGTTTTGTTTCTCTTTTAACAAATTAGAATCATAAATTTCATACCATTGAAAAAAAGTTTAAAAAAAAAATATCGAACTTCTGGTTACAATAATCTAAAACACTTGGACCGTGTGGGTGTATACTATATATATAGTAATCAAATAAAAAGCATGTTAACTTTATATTATAGTTTTTTTCCCCCAATATATATTTCTTTAGCTTTGCATGCCCATGTGGATGTAGTTAGTATTGTCAAGGATCAAACTAAAGTCTACACGGAACCATGTGCTTCCAAAAATTTCTTGATGGAATTCAATCATGATAATAGAAAGAAAGAAAAAAAATATATATATATATATATATATATATATGTCACTCATGAAATTTGAAGCGTAAAATATGGGGGGCTTTTTTTTTTTTTTTTTGGCTGACTTTGAAGTAATAACTGGCACCATCTCCTCAAAACCACTTATTGAAGCAATATAAATAAATAAATACCCCAAGAAAAAAATAAAAGCATATATAGAAAAAACAAAAGAGGTTGAGTGACTTTGACGTGTAGCACAAAGCCCACCAAAGAATCTCTACATATCAACACTTTATTGGCTTCAATAAAAGAAATGAAAATAAGTCCAAAATTTCATACTGTAATGTTAGAGTTGTGCCAATTAACTTGAGGCAAAGAGTCATCGTTCGTAGACTTATTTTATAAAATATTTTATGTGTTATTTCTAGAACATGGCCTTTCATTTAATGTTTATCACATTTTTTTTTCTTTGTTTTGTTTTTTGTTTTTTGTTTTTTTAATTCTTGTTAGAAAAGGTGAAATTAGGTGAGGAAAATTTTTCAGCAGCCTCATTGTGTCGGTGGAAAATCATCTAATCAGATTCGACGTGTAGTAGTAGTTATATCTACCAATGATTCCATAATCCGTTATACATGTATATATGACAGTATATATGCATGCCTTCATTGGATTTAATTCATATATCCCCTTTTTTGTAACCTTATTTATGTCTCTTTATACAATGTGATACGTGTATACACTATTACAAAATGTGGATTCCACGACGGAACTTCCACGACCGTTTTTTAAAAAACCGTCCGTGGAAAATGCGGCAAAAACACGGAGCGGAACAGAGTTTTCGAAAACCGTCGTGGAAGCTGAAGCTTCCACGACGGTTATAAAAAACCGTCGTGGAAGAGCATGCTTCCACGACGGTTTTTAATAACCGTCGTGGAAGCTTGCAAAAAAAATCAAAAAAAAAAATTTTTGCAAAAAAAAAAAAAAAAAAAAAAAAAATTTGTTGGGCTTCCACGACGGTTTTTAAAACCATCGTGGAATCCTATGCTTCCACGACGGTTATAAAACCGTCGTGGAAGCTAAAAAAAAAAAAAAAAAAAAATTTTTTTGATTTTTTTTGCAAGCTTCCACGACGGTTATTAAAAACCGTCGTGGAAGCGTGCTCTTCCACGACGGTTTTCGGAAACTCTGTTCCGCTCCGTGTTTTTTGTCGCATTTTCCACGACGGTTTTTTAAAAAACGGTCGTGGAAGGGTCTTTTTTTCAAAAAAATTTTTTTTTTTAATTTTTGGACTCTACCACGACGGTTTTTGGGGAAAACCGTCGTGGTATGTAACATACCACGACGGTTTTCCCCAAAAACCGTCGTGGTAGGTACTAAGGCGGGAATTTTGAAATTTTTTAAATTCAATTCAATTTTTTGGAGCGTGTATTAAAACCCAAAAAAATATCATATTTCCCACTCCATTACATTCCGAGCATTTTTCACTTTTTCACTCTCTAACTTCATACTCAAAGCCACCCAATTTCTTCCCTCTATTTCTCTCCGATGGTCTCCTCCACCACTCACGCGGCCTCCTCCATTCTCCGACGGGTCCACCAAGGAACTCACGCGGCTTTCCCTCTCTCTCTCTCGCCGCACTCCGCCCATACCGACGCTCGACAAGCCGGTAAGTTGTAATGTATATTGCTTGGGTAATGCACGGATTTGGGAATTTTTCGTCCAAAATATTGATTTTGTAGATTGTTGAGTTGGGAATATTCCGTCCGAAATGACCAAAATCCGTCCCCTACATTTTCGGTGATTGTTCATTGTGATTGTGTTTTAGATTGAATTAAATTGGTTGGGTAAGGCATGGATTTGGGAAATTTCCGAAAAAAAAAAGTGTTGATTTTGTGATTTAAATGTGTTCCGGAAAAAAGTGTTGATTTAGTAGGAATTCGTAAATTTTTTTTTTTTTTTTTTTTTTTTTACCTACCACGACGGTTACTCAACCGTCGTGGTAGCTCCATTCGTAAATTTTTTTTTTCATTGTTACCTATCACGACGGTTTTCGAACCGTCGTGGAATCCAAATATATACCACGACTGTGGATTCCACGACGGTTAGAAAACCGTCGTTTAAGTATTACCACGACGGTTTTTAACCGTCGTCGAATCTCTATTTTGTAGTAGTGATAACTAATAATCTTTTTAATTAATTTGATATGATATTGTAACGGTGTCGTGATATTATTAAGGGACACGAAAAGGACAAAAATAAAGGGACACATAAATTAGATCCGTCTTCATGAATGTTTGGTTAATTAAGTAATTATTTTATATAAGGAGGGGCTCCTAAATAACACCAGTCTCGTATGTCATTTATTATGTGATTTGTTTTATATTTAACTAATTAGATGATTCAAATGTAACATGTTTTTTAATAATATATATCTTTCACATCAATATCTAAACAATATTATGTGATAAAATTTTAAATAAGAAGTAAATTACTAATTATTATAAGTTTTTAAATAAAAAACTGTAAGTGATATCTTTAATTAAAAAAAGTCATTATATTCCCTTGTACAAACACCAAGACACCACCCACATTTAATGAATCTTCTAATGAAACATCTAAAGCTAACTAAGACCTCTTGTCTATTCTTTTGGTAATATTATCTTGTTCTTTTATCTTATTCTTATATTCTTATAGCTTCCTATAATTAAACAAAAAAGAACAAAATTTTTTATACATATAATTAATTCCCTTTCTCATTTCCTTTTCAGTTGAGAGAGAGAGAGAGAGACATAGATTCTAATCTTTTAGCTTCCGTTTTAATAAATATATCAAGAAAAGTGAAAGGATAAAGTAAAATATACCCCTAATTGTAAACTATGTTTGGGTTACTATAAATAAAGTCCATATCAAGATAAGAAATTGGTGGTTTCTCTATGGAACTTTCATGGAAAGAATCTTGAAACTTTTTTTTTTTTTTTTGGCCTCATTTAATCCAATAATACTACTTTTATTTATATACAATGGAGACCTTCATTATTTGGCTGCCTGCCCTATATAATTTAGAGCCAAGTTCATGACTTCTATCTCTTTCACCTTTATAATTGCCTTTTTTCTCTTCAGCCCAACTGTACAGGCTGGTGTGCTTTAGAATTGTCAACTAAACAGACTGGAAGACAAACAATCTACACATAACAAATTGTGTCACTTTTATTTTGTGTCACTTTCTGCGCATTGAACTCAAGCTGTGAAAGGTCTGTTCACAAGCCCTAATTTTCCAACAAATAATTTTTGCATCACCAAGAATATTAATATTAATAACAAAGAAAGAAAATTAAGCCAATAAATATTTATATTTATAATTAAGTTTATATCTTATAGGATAATTAAGGGGTCTATTTTTATAATTAGGACAGGATTTAGATGTCTCATGTCGCACGCCTCTATCAAGGTACTAGTCAAAGATTATCTTATTTCGGTGTTGAAAGTATTGGTGTCTGTGAAAAAGTGCTAGAAATTCCTCATGAAGTGCTATAATTTTTGTTGTAAACCAGACATATATTACCAGAACAATCTGATTTAACATCAACATACAAGATAAATATTATCTCCATTATAGAAGAGTAGTTTTCAAAAAAGAAGTATTCGGTTAGAGATCATCAAACTGAATTTGACATTTTGATGCTTGCATGCTAATCCACAAATATATATATATATATATATATATATGTATGTATGTATGGATATATGTAAAGGGGTGGATTTAGGTGTGGGCAAGCGGTAATCACAGAATTTCTTTTATTTACCCCTACAATTTTATAGTTTTTCTACTTTGTTCCAGTGAAAATAAAAATAAAAATAAAAAATTCCATCTAACTTCGACTAAAATTTTGCCCTTTATTTTTTATATATGGATGTTATTAATTTGTTTAAACAAATTTGGGTACACCCCTCTGAAATTTTCATCTAACTCTGTCACTACAAATATAAACCAAAAAATAAAAAATAAAAAATAAAAAAGAGAAAACTATATGGTTCAATAATTGAGGACCTTCTAGAATAGAAACCTGCCGAGTAAAGGGGTCTAACAGACAATTAGTTAAGTTAAATCGTTTAATGTAGTTGAAAAATCAAACCCAATTTGGTAGTGATTAGGGGATATAATCATGTCAATGACTGAATTAATCAAACAAATACCAGCCCGACAAATCACTTTAACAAATATTTCATCACTTTTGTATAGTGATTAGATAGAAATTTTGGTAGTGAGGAGCTTCAATTGCAATTCAATTTTACTCTTCTTTACTCCAAATAAATCAATAAACATAAATCAATAGTTTTTTTTTTTCATATAAGAATAGTGTTAGAGATACCAATTATAATCCTAATTTTTTGAGTAATAACTCACACGTCATATTTTTATTAATAAAAGTAATTAATTAATGTGATAATATTTTAAACGCTTACTAATAAAATAATGACAACTCACATATCATATAAATTGATATTTAAAAATTAAGAATAGAATTGATATCCTTAATATTTATATAAATATATATATATATATATATATATATGTGGAAAGTGAGCCTTCTTTTTTTAGTGGACCATCTGTTTAGCGTGGCCATTAATCCAAAAGTAGTGATAATTATAACCACCTAGAGACGGCTATTGATGAGAAAGACTCCATGGCTAAGATTACTCAAGGAATTAAGAACACTGAGGAAACTGCCGAGGACCCAACTTCCCCCATGACCCACTAGTTAATATTCACATATAATATGTATATATATATATATATAAATAGGGTCCTTTTTATGATGTCAGCTTATAACCTCATCGTTACTTTTCTAATTTTAAAGTTCAAAGTTAGTAATCTTGATATTTAAATATATAAATTATCATATTCTCTTAAAACTTTTGAAAGTCTATACTAACTTATACGACAATAATGCTTAAAATTTATATATTCTGATATAAAATATGTAAATCATCGTATTCTTGATGTGCTGCTATGTATCGATATGTATTTCGCATAAAATATGACGTGAAGAAAAGGTAAATTGTGGGGACCATTTTTTGGTTTGGTGAAACTGAAGATGATCATATCATAGGCACTGACATCTGACACGTTATCAGAAGGGGAATTAGCTCTGAAATCAAGGATGTCAGATGATTGTAGAAGATCTTCGGTTGGAGCTTACAATGTACTTACTCTCTTCCAATCCATGTGGGCACGCCTTTTTGGTGACTTGTTGAGTAACGTCTAAAATATCTAGCATCATCCAAGACGGAATATATATATATATAAATATATATATAATTGATCTAAATAATTTCTGAATTTTTTAAAATATAATAATTTAGTCATGTTTTATTTTGTTTTTAATCGAAAAAAATCTTAAACTCTTAAAATATTGGTTATTATGATTTTTTTCATCCAAATCCGTTAAATTTTTAATAGAATGTGTCATATACAATGTATGTGACCTAATTGGTGAGTGTATTTTAATAATTCAATAATAATTAATTTAATAAAAATTTAAAAAATATTAAAGAAAAAACAAAATTCTTTTTTTCTCTCTCCTCTCTATCTCTCTCTTCAAGATTGACGACATCACGGTGGGAGGGGGAGATCTAGATCAGCGAACTCTAAGGGGGGACAAAACCGACATCGCAGGGGGGGGGGGGAACACAAATTATGGCGGCCGAGGAGGGGGGGGGGGGAGGGAGACGGCCTCCGACATCGGCGTTGGATCTGGGTGGGGGAGTAGGGGGTGGGAGAGAGGGTTCTGTCTGTTGTTGTTTTTTTTTTTAGATGTTATAATATGAATAAGGGTGTTTTTCTTCAAAAAGCACAAACGTGCTTGTCACATGATAATTCCGTGAGTTTTTTAACAGAAACAAACGGAAAGGACTGACATGACCAAAAAAATATGAGTTTAGAGTAATCTCAACAAAAAAAATAAAAACAAAAGAACAAAGACTAAATCGTTACATTTGAAAGAGTTCAGGGACTATTTAAGTCAATTACTATATATATATATATATATATATATATATAAATATATCATGTTCAGCCAAACCATTCGATCGTCATCCGAAATGAACCTCTTGGATCATCTTTCAATTTTGTACAAATTTGTCTTCACATATAAAGGCCATATTGTAAGATCATTGAACCGTAACAATACAATTTACTGCAAGATTCTTTAAACAATATCGTTGTATTATTTTATTAGAGCCATCTGATTTAAATTTTACGATTATAATCAACACCTCATAAATAATGTTGTACTTTCATCATAAATTTACTGTTAATTCATACATCTTTTTATATTAAAGATGAAAATTTTTCTATGCCGATAGAAAAGTGATCCTATCATAATCACAGAAAAGTTTTCCACTTTATTTTGTACCAATATTTTTTTTTTTTGGTTGGTGGAGAGATTAAGCATCTAAAGCTCACAGGTTAGTATTTATGTACCTATGTCACTTGATAAAGATATATATCACTGTTTGCACCCAATTATTGTACGACAAGATTGATTTTATTTTTTTTACGTAACAGCCACAAAAAAAAAAATTACATCCATAAAAAATGATTAATTGATCTTTCTTTTTTTCCATAACTTTTCTTGATCGTTAGACGCTTGTGGTGGAAAGAAATGACCAAGCTTTGCCCTTTTACTTACTTATAGTTATAGATATAATATACCGTTAGACTATATCTATAATATACCGTTAGATTATATCTGTAATTCAATACGTTTTATTTCGTATTACCGTTAGAGTACAGTATAGCTGTATTCCACTTGTTTTTTGCCATGTTACATCGGCAAAGAGACTAGTATAACAATTTCCTCCAAAATTCATTTAGTGCCGGCACGTGTATAAATCAGGTCGTTTCTTTTTTTACGTCACGATGACTATGGTGGGTCCAAATAAAAAGAGCTAAGCTTTCAATTAGGACTTCAGTGGACAGAAAAAAGAAAAAGATAAAAGATAAAAGAAAATGCAAGCTACTTAGCTAGCTGCAGGTGGAAAATCCATTAATTAGCCCATCAACCAAATAATAAACTATATACAAATCCAATAATGTCGTACACTATAAAGCTTTATTTATTTATTTATTTATTTTTGCCCTTTTCAGATTTTCATCCCTTGCAATTGAAGATATATAGACCCACAAATCGAATTCGAATGACTTCAATTGCTGTGCTTCTCCAACATATTACAACAAAATCATGAAAAAGTACTACTAACAAAAAGTTGAAAAAAATAATTTTCAATAAAGCAAGAAAGGGAAAAAAAAAAAATGAAAAGAAGAAGAAAACGAAAAAGAGTACTTCGGCACAATTTCCAAGGAGAATGATCTTTAACAAGGGATCGAATTAGGGGAGAAAAAGATTGTCGTTGAAAAGTTATTCACGATTACAATTGGGCTAGAACAATATTAAATCCATGATCACTGATTAAACGTAGTAGTACTAATTAAAAACATAATTTTGATCCCCATCGGTGGGTACAAAATTTCTCTTTTTTTTTTTTTTTCCTATTTTATATTGATCTTGATTACATCTCCATAAAAAAAAAAAAAAAATGAAGTGCCCTTCAAAAATCTAATTAAGAAAACCTTACCATTTATTGGAAATTCACCAAAAGGCTAAAACACCCAACAATCCACAAGCGACCAAGATGGGAAGACCAGCCAGGATCGGACCACTCTTGGCAGCACCATTGTAATTGAAGCCCTGGTCAACGGGGTACAGATCCCCGGGCGGACCGGTTATGTAAATGAACGGCGCCGGCGGCGGAGGGCAGTACGGGCTGGACGGGTAGGGCGGGGAAGGCGGCTTCTTCGGAGGCGGCGGTGGCGATGGAGGCGGAGGACACGGTGAAGGCGGCGGGGGAGGGGGCGGGTTTTGAGTGCACGGTGAGCACTTGTCACCGCCGCTGGGGGTTTCATCAAGCTTCCGTGTACCCGATCCGGTGACCGGATTAGGAGATGAGAAGATAACCATCGCCATGAGGAGATATACAAGCATTGCAGCCTTGGAATTTTTCATGATTTTTGCTAATGCAATTGGGATGATGATGAAAATGACTTTTTCTCAAGTGGTGGAGATGTTTTTGTTCGAGACTTTTTGAGAGAGGGCTTTTGAAAAATGAAGAGAGAAAAATTTGGGAGAAGGCGTGTGGGAAGAGGCTAGTTGGCTTAAAAAGTAGTGTAACTTGTTGGGTAAGGTTTTCTTACGTTATTAGGTGCATGGGAACTGTTAAAAGTCTTAAATGGGTTCTCGGGTTGGGACGGAATTTTTTTTTCTAGAGAGAGAGAGAGAAACGTGTTCTTATGGGCAGTTTGAATCGAGTACTGATAAGTTGGGGTTTGTATTGTAGCTTTTTACATCAAAGGAATCGCACTGCATGTGGACGGTCCAATTCGTGGGACCCACACACCACGTTTCATTACCTATAGTTATATATTATGCATTAATCATTGTACTATATTGTGGTTATCTTTAAACACTATATGTGTTGTATATGTGACGAAAGAGACCACTTTTTTTTGGTTTGTGCACTGTCATGGATGCCCAATATGCTTTCTTTATATAGTGGCTAGCTAGTATATACATATACATACATATATATATATATATATTGGTTTTTGGAGGAATGCAGCTTATATTTGGTAAGTAGTTAATATGGTAATTGAAAAGAAATCACACTTTGGTTGGAGACAATTACTCAAGAGAAAAGGCAAGTTTTTTTTGTTAGAGGTTTTGAATCAATTAAATTAACAATTTCATAACTTTAGACAAGTTTACTGTGGTCATAACTTAGAATTTAATTTAATTTTTAGCTTTATTCATAGGTAAATTATATATAAGTTAGTTTTCCACGAATTTGATTTTGCTTTATTTTTATAGTTTTCATTTTTTTAAGGTTCCTAAGATAAATTGTATTTTTTTTTTTTCCGATTCTGTTTGGGATTCTATTATTATTTTTTTATAAATTAGATTGAGCTTTTATTGATCGTAATCTCTTAAATCTAACGAAATTGACTCAAAATAGTAATAATAATAAAGGACACTAGCACTTATAACAAGGCGCCAAATGAGAATTTCATGTCATTGCTTGGAAGGACTCTTTATCAATATTTACAAATTTCATTCCTTAAAATTTTTTTTTTTTTTTTTTTAAAAAGGGAGATTCCATTGCATTTAATAAACACCAATCTATAGATGGTCCCTCCCATTTTAAGCCTTCTTTCAAGGGATTCCTTAAGTCATCCACCCTACCCTTTTGCCACCCTAGGAAGGGGAAAAAAAAAAAAAAAAATGGCAAACAAATTTTTTTTTGGGGACCCAAATTCAGTTTTTGATTTCCCCTATCTTTATTTAATTTTCCTCCTTTATTTACTACTTGTTGCAAGAAAAAAAAAAGAAAAAAGAAAAAAGAAAAAAGAAAAAGAAAAAGAAAAAGAAAAGAAAAGCAATGGCAGAGGTGGGGAAATATATATTAAATAAAATTAGTCCACAGGACCTTAATTTGCACTTTAATTTGTCAAGAAAGGTAGAGTTGAGTCAATAGAAGAAACACAAATGTCCATTAGATATGACAAAAAAAGGTCAATAGTATATGTAAGCATATATAGACCATTAAATTGAAGAAGACTTTAATTATTTATTTATTTTGTATATATCTTTGGATTTAAAAAGTTATTTTAATGTATGATCCGAGGAAAATATGATCTAAACAACTATTACAAATTGTCAATAGTTTAAGAGTAAGATTTTGCCAAACTGGGACAGTTTAGAACTGAGCTAAATTAATCCTAAAGAAATGTAAGGAAGAAGAGGGACAAAAAGTTAGGAAGTTGAGTAAAATAGAAGAGACCCCTAAAAAAAATTTAAAAATTAAAAATTAAAATTAAAAATAAAAGAAAGGAAGGAAGGGAGAAAGGTCACCGTCCCCCTTCCTTGCAAAGCAACCTTTCCCAGGCCCTTCTTCTTCTTCTTCTAGTAGTCAACATATATAATAATTAAAAACATTTGTGCATTAATTTTAAATTCAATTTAATTCAACCAAAGTATTAAATAATAATAATATTATTATTAGAGGTGGTAAGCCAAATCCGTGAGTAATTTGATCTTGGAATCTTCTTTTGTTAAAATAATGGAGTCTGTGGGTGTTTGCTCATTAGGTAAATGAATCCAAAAAACATACTCCACTGAATACTCACAAATGCTGTACACTGATGGACGTCTATTAGATGAGTGCAAGACACCAAATTGGGCCGGGTTGAAGGCTAAGGCGAGCTTAGCGGCCTACACGACAATTAAGTGGCCCAACTTTTGATTTGACATCTACATACAGACGTGAAATTTAAAAAATTAAATTAAATTAAATTACTTATATAACTATCTTCTTTTCATTTATTAATCAACACGATACAAATTTCCCGCTCTTGATCAACATGACATAAATTTTAGTTAACTTTAGTTTAATGTTGTATCATATTGATTCAATAATTTTTTTTTTGTCATGTTAGTATAATGGTCTTTAAATTTGTGTCATTTCCCGTAAGATTATCGTTTTGTTTTAACTATAACTAATTGGTACTGTTTTCTTTCCTTTTTTTATTTTAAATGAATTATTGGTGCCTCCCATTTTCCATTCTACTTAAAGAATGAGCTCAATTTACTCTAATTGCCACAAATCCAATATTGCACCGACCTACCCGAAAATAATGTAGTAATTAATTTCATTTAAGCAAGTGAATAGTCAATATTGATTTTTTTTTTTTTGGAAAAAAAAACGCAATATAATCGAGGCAGTTTGAACCATTGATATGCCTGGTGGGAAGTCATTTTCAGATACTCCATCACACATCAATTATGTTGCAAATAATGATTTTCATTGAAGAATAGAATAATAATCAAGAAAAACAAAGAACAAAGTGGAAAGCAAAATGTTAGGCAAAATGAACATATCGTCAAAAGAAAAACGCCAAACGAAACTAGAGCACTCTGTAACAGCTTGACTGGCTCTTTTCTTTTGTTTCTGTTTGGAAGCCTTTTTAGTTTTCACTTCCGAAAGAACGAACGAACGAACGAATGAATGATGTCAAATTTATGTGATTCTTGATGAGTCAAAGCCCCAAAAAGAAGCTCACCCACGCCACTCGAATGCTTTAGTAAATAAATTTTGTACAACAAATGTTTAATGTTCACGTCATTAGTCCCATCTTAATCATTTAAATTAGGTAAATTTATCAAGAAAGTGGTGATAAAATATAATAGCATTTAACAAGTCACCTGAATATAATTTATTAGACTAATGTACAACATAAACATCATGACATGGATACTCAATTCGCGCTATCATATCAAGCAGCCAAGCCCACATAAAAAACAAAGCAGGAAACCATGTGGGCCATGGCCAACTCTTCACTTAAGTAACCCGGAGACCATTTCAATCCCTTCTTGCAAATTGTGGCAATTGTCAAATTGCCCGCTTCAACATCTCACATCCAATCACAATGCGCCTTTTCCTCCTAGTGGCAACGTACTCGTGCTAAAACAGGAAAATCGATCCGTCTAAAGAAGACATCAAAAAATAACTTGGCCTTTTATGTGTCCAAAAATGTTTTTATAAGTAACGAGTACTAGCATGTTCTAAAGATAAGAACCTTATTTATGTGCTCAAGTCTGCTGCATCATACATGTGTCTGTGCGATTTATAGAGGAACAGGAAGTTTTATACGTTCGTTCTTTGAACTGAGTGATTTGGATTAAAATATGATACAACGTATAATTTTTTAAAATAGAGTATCAATTTTGACACATTTTTACATTATTCTTTGGACTAAAAATACTTGGATAATTCTAAAAGTCCGTTTGCCGTCCGCAGATTCATTAAACAGGCCGTTTTCACAAAATAATGTTTATCCAAAAGGAAGAATCAAGAAAGTTCAGATCAAAATGAAGGGTAGGGACTAGAGTCCAACACGGAACACAAATGTTAGGCACGAACATATCGAAAAGAAAACACCAATCAAATCCAGAAACAATTTTAAAATTGTGTGTCCTTCATAGATGTCCCAACTTCCGAAGCTACTTATAATGTTTATCCATTTCATTTCCTCAACAACTCCAAATTTGTAACGTCATACTAAATATAATATCTTATCTCAACAATGAAGTAGCCCATTCATATCACCAAGGAACCACTTAAAAACTGAATGCTTTCAAAAGAGCAGAAAGATAATGGTGCACTAAAAAAGTCACTAGAAACTGCAATGACCACTAAAATTAGAGCCAAAATTTCATTTCCTTCGTTCACAATCTTACACTACAATAGTGTTTTCTAGAGAACAATCAAACTAATGCAGCCAAACCCACAGGACGTGCCAAAAAAACAAACAAACAAACAAACAAAGACATGCCCAACTCACAACTCCAATGGTCTAAAAGACCATTTTCATCGCCATAAGTTCACTATACCATGCCAACTTCAACATCGATGTCCAATCAGATTTTCTCGGTGTGACGCGGTACTTGGGCTGTATTAGAACATCCAAAATGATAAGGAGATTGTGCACTCTCTAGAGCCTTCACGATCAAAATTGTTGCTGAAAAATTACTTCTAATGAGTTGCAACAACCACTTGAACCGTAAAAGCCCAAGTTTGACCCGTGTAGACCCGAGCCACTAGCAGCCGTTGGATTTGTTTCCAAACGTGTCCTCTTCGAACAGCCAGAATCTTCAAAAACAGATGCTGGTCCATAAAATACCCTGGGAGACTCGAATCCTTGAGCCATGTCTACTAACATAGCCTGCAGTTCCTCGATGCTGTAGCTCTTCCCCTGTACAAGCACAAAACGGTTTGTTAGTTAAGCACCATCTCATATTAGAATTACTGCATGCTTATAGAAAAATTCAAGTGGAACCATCACCACTAATCTTTCAACCAGCTAAAGCGATTACGCTCAACGATTATGTTATTTTAGAAGTTGAAATCTTAACGTTGACATGTGAATTCATATCGGGATAGCAACTAATAGCGATAATCATCAGTAATTGTGATGCTAGCAGTAACAGCACCAAATTGCTCTCCATAGGAACACATGCTACATTCCCAAGTTCATCCTTAGGTGTAGACTGCAGAGTTTGAATCCCGTTCAAAAAATAAATAAAGAAAGAAAGTTATAACTGTACCAACAAAAGGAATTTATATAAAAATGCCCTGTGTAATAATACAATACTCCAATTATATCCAACTTATTTGTTTTGTATTTCATATCCTGTCACCACTAAAATTTTTGGTAGGTTGGGAGTAGTAGTATGGTCAGGGAATTGATAAATGAAAAGCATGCCTTACACCAAGTAGCAAATGGCATGGGAAGTGGCAGTAGTTTAACAAAGCGGCGATTATCGCAAGAAAATCCAAGAAGCCGGCCGCGAAAACTTAGAATACGCCATTGCAGAAGTATCAATTCACCACATCCTTCATGTAAGTGTCGAGTTCGAGAATGAATTAAAACACTTGTCAAATGGATGGCAATGAAAAATTTAGTGAAAATTACACAATGAATTTCAAAGATCTGTTCTTGATTTCGTTTGCGATTAATTTCATTTCAACAATCCTCATCACCAAATTCCAAACAACATTACTACTTCATTTCACAGAAGGAAAGGGAAAAGGTAACAGGTTCATACCTCCCTGCTGGTCTGAGCCATGAGAGACAACCATTTCTTGCATGAAATCAGATAAGCCCTGAACATAGAAACACAATCTTGTAAAAATGTAAGTAATCAAAATCAAGAAGACCCAAAAGTGCAAATCTTTGGAAAATTTTCTTCTGAAAAAAAAAAAAGAGACTACCAACTCTTTGAAATACCACTCACCTCATCATCTTCATCCTCACCATGAGGGTCATACAAGCCCACATCGTACATCGTCCTCTTTCGCTCATCTGACAAAACTGTTGAATTTTTTTTTTTTTTTTGTTGGTTAATTGTTATAAAGAACACACACATTTTTCTTTTGACAACCAGCTGATTAGGTGTAATTTCGAAGAAAAAAATACCTGAATAAGCTTCTTGAATCTGCTGGAACTTTCTCTTGGCTTCACCCAACAGAGAAGGACACCTCGTCCACTTATCCGGATGCCATTGCTACACCAAACCACCACCACCACAATTATCAAAGAAATCAATCTCGATTTCTATACTCTTCAAATGCCACAAATCTTAACACCATATTTGTTCAAATATTTGCTCATTAAATCCTCGGAATATATATATATATATATATATATATCTTACCATAGCGAGTTTGCGATAAGCGCGCCTTATTTCTTCGGCCGAAGAATCGGAACCAACTCCAAGAACGCCGTAATACGACGGCGATCCGCGATCATCACCATCGTGACAGAACTCCATTCGATCTCTCCTCCGACGATCCAATCTCAACAGAGAACAAGAATTTCAACGTAGTCTTCTGGTTTTCCCAGTGCTTGAGAGAGAGAGAGAGAGAGAGAGAGAGAGAGAGAGAGAGGGCGTTTGTTACAGGAAAGGAAAGGGAAAGACGGAGATGGTGGGGATTTATAGAATGGGGAAATGGGTATGGCGGTTTGGGAAGCTTTAAAGAAAAGCAGAGAGCAAAAAATATCTTGTTGGGGAGCTTCCATGGATGACTCTGATCTGACGCTGATGAGCTTCCGGAACGTTCCCGAATGTTTTTCGTTTAGTCAGACGTGGGGCTTGCCTTTAGATATTTCTTTCTCTTTTTTTTTTTTTTTTTTTTTTTTGACTTTTTAAAACTCTCCTTGCGAAATGGGAAGTAGATTTTTTCACATGAAATGGTTGGTGTGGGGGCCATCTGGTAGTTAAGTGGACGGCGATGCTGTCGTTTAGTGCATTCCTAGTGGCTACATGCTTGACACCTGTAGAGTACGTAATGTAGTAAGCCGCCAGCTGGCTAATGCGGGACCCATCTTGTCCAGGTGTCGAGTTCGGTTCGTATTTTCTTCGCAGACGATCCTGTTTCTAGTGAAAAATGATGAGCATTGTATGGGGGGGGGGGGGGGGGGGGGGGGGGTGGGTTGGTGATTTCCTTGGGAACCAAAATAAATAAAATAAAAAAGGGCGGGTGAGATTGAATTTAAAAAACAAGCAAAACAAAACATGAAAAAACCCAAATAAAAAAAAAAAAAAAGAACAAATTACTTTTTTTCCTTCTTGAATTTTAAATCTTATCATAAAATATCTTTTAAATTTTAATTTATAATATTTTTTCTCTTGAATTTGAAAAAATTTACGAATAATGATAATATTTTTCCCCATAACAATTTGTGATTGTTAATGGGATTTGAGGTTAAGATGGGAATAAGTTTTTATCCGTCAATAAGGGTCGAAAGGGACGAAAGAACAATTCCCACCCTGAAATACGTATATTTAATACCTTTTTTATTAATTAATTTTTTAAACGTGAATATTAGTATAAATCATATTATTTATTATTATTATTTATCAATATTATATTGAAAAATGAGGCAAGTATAAGAAAGAAAGACCCCCTCAAATCTCAATGAGAATTATCCGATCTCGTCCCTGCCTTTACTTAATCATGGATTGAGGCAGGATGAGGATTATTTTGAAGGGCAGGAATGGAGACGAGAAAGCATTCCTCAACCCCTCCTTGCTCCGTTGCTATCTTCATATAATTATTTTTGTTTTCTTTTTTGAGTAATTGATATCATTGGTCTCCAAATCCTTTAAGGTAACAACTTGGTCATTTTTTTTTTAATAATTCTGTCAAAACGATCTTTAAGATACAAAAATGTTAAAAGTTGAATGACTTCTATCAAATTATGTTCTTTTTTTATTGAACGAAATAGATCATGTACAATATATACGATTTAAAATTTAGATTAAAATAATAATAATTTATAGATGAATTATTTAAAAACTTATGTGTACCCAAATTTATTTTTTAAAAAATACAACCTATAAACAATTGCGGAGTCAATATTTTGATTTAGGGGACATAAACTAAAAAACAGTTGTGGAACTAGGATTTTGATTTGGTGACATAAACAATTATTGTAAAAAATGTTTAAAACTCTCAAAACATTAATACTATTAACTAGTTGGAAGCACCTGTCCAATAAAAACGCATATTCTGTTTGTTGAATCTTTTGATATATGAATGTAAACTTATCTTAAAGTTTAAATTTGTTTCTTGATCACTTTTTTTATATAAATAAATTGAGAGAGTGAATAACCGAGATTTCTTTCTTGATCTATTATTCTCTTAAGAATCTAGTTTTGATTTAACTATAAACTAAATATAACCTTTTAAAAAAGATTTTAATAGGACGAATTAGACTAAAGGTATTTATGAGAAAATTGAAGTTGAGAGGATCGTTGTATAAATATCTTGATAGGGTGACATTTAAAAAAAAAAAAAAAAAACCCTCAATGGGGCCCCTCTATTAAAATTTGGTTAACAAGGAGCATTTATAATAAAGAAAAACTTTTCAGATGTAACTTAAAAAATTATATTAGAAGAATCTTAAACATTCTTATCTGCTCTGCCATGCCTAGAAATTTCAGCAAATGTCCCAAAACTTTCCCAAACTACAGCAATCTAGAAACAAACTTGTTGTAATTTTAAATATTTAAAATAAAAAAATATTAGTAAATAATTTATGAAAAACATTACTGTTGTAATTTTATTAATACCGTTAAATTATTTCTATTTTATAGGAGAAGATAGTATTGTTGGAATAGCAAAAAATTTTCATACCACAACAATATCAAATGGACCAGATACAGGAAAATAAATAAATAAATAAATAATGTCATAAATTTCCCATGAACTTTATCATTGGTGTTAATATGTTCCATAAATTCTGAAATGTACCTATTGTCCCCCCTGAATTTTAACATTTGTATCAATTTCCTCCTTCAGTTAGTTGCCGTTAGTTTTTTCATTATCTTTAATGTCAAAATGCCCCATGAACTTTACTTTTATGTCAAAATGCCCCATAATCTTTAATATTTGTGTCAAACTGCCACCTAATCTTTAATATTTATATCAAATTGTCACATATATCTTATTTTATTTATCTAATACTGTACAATTACCTAATTTTTTTAGAATAAGTAAAAAAAATTATTTTTTCTACTAAAAGAAAATGTATCGTTTTTGGCCTACTTTTTTTTTTGTTTTTTGTTTTGCTTATTTTAATTAAAACTTACATACATTTTGATTTTCTAAAACAAAAATAACTACACAATTTATGTTCTTTATTTTATTGTGTTAATATTACACCGATGATCCTGTAGTCATTTGGCCGGCATTCGTCAACGTAGGAAGGCCCACCGAGCGAAGCTCTTTCTTTTTTTTTGGTCGTGGCGGGAAGTGAAATTGTATCATATGTTAGTTAGAAAGGTTGGCGAACTACTACAATCTATAGATTCCCCATCTATATCCAATCCCAACGAGAATAGAAGCGAGTCGCTTCCTTCTTCGGTAAAAGCTACCCCGGGAAAAGAGATCTTGTTGGCTCCTAAGAAGCGGCACGCTTGAAACTGATTGACCATTTCCAAAACAAAGCATTAGGCGTGGTATCGTATAATAGAATAGGCTTGTCCTCTCTTTCCTGACAAAGAGGCCTTACCAAATGTCATTTGTGGCAAGGCAACCCTTAGGTTATTACTCCTCTTGGGCTCTGTTTTCTCTATCCCACCACTATGTGGTGTGGTTAGCAACAGAACTATGTGGTCACCAAGGGTGTTTTAGGAGTTATGCAGGTGAAGAGTCATTGGTTCACATCCAATAGTAGGTAAAACCGACTAAAACCCCTATTTTTGCCAGCATGACAGCAAGTACGGACTGGCGGCAAGGAGTCAACTGAATGACCAAAGCATCAGTTGCTTCCACTTGTGGCCTTCTTCGACCGCCTTGACACCTTAATATCAAGGAACCCCCCCCCCCCCCCCCCCCCCCCCCCCCCCCCCTCTCATTCTCTTCATGTATGTGGGCTATTTTTTGGCGCACTTCCGTTTTTCCTTTACTAGTAGGAGGTCCCGTGGATCCTATGCCACCCGCGTTTCCCGGTCCTTTCTTTTAGTGCTTCGACCCGAAGCAATAGCTTTTAGCTAGTTCAGTGGATAAGATGGCTGCGCGCTAGCTCACTCAAGAATGGAATGGCAGTGGTCTGCCGGCAAGCACGTTCTAATCTTGGACGTAGTACATTGTTATCCTGAAGCACCGCCACAAACGCTACCGCGCGTTTGCCTGTGGTGCGATAAGGCACCACCCTGTTGTGCCAGCAGCCAACTCCAGCATGCCAGCTTAGTTATCCTCATCAAACCACTTACTTGATGTCTAGCTTCCCAACAGGTAGATAGTTCCTTTTCCCCTAGATCAATGAAGAAGGGAGAAGTCAAAATTACGATTGATAATACTGTATCAAAATATGCAAACTAATTATTTTTTAAATGGAAAAAAATATAATTAAGAATGAATATCAGTGTAAATTTACAATAGTTATTTTGATTATGGGTTTAAGCAAACACATGAATAAAATTCTTTTTTATTATGATTTCAAATTATGTAGGCTAAGTAAACAACATATTTGAAATCCAAATCATGTATCTGACTCCTACCGACTATGGTTACGCATAAGTAAACCTATAACCCAAATAAACTTGAATTAAAATAAGTAAAATAAGAAGAAAAAAAAAAGTGTGTTAAAAAAATATGCATATCACTTCATTATAATAAAAATATATATTTTTACATGTTCTAAAAAGTTAATAATTATTATGTAATTATACAATATTATATAATTAAAATAAGATAAATGAGACAGTTTGATATAAATATTAAAGATCATGTGATAGTTTGACATAAATATTAAAGACTAGGGGCCATTTTGATACAGATACAAAGTTCAAAGGGTATTTTGACATTAACTATAGTGAAAAAACTGATGACAACTAACTGAAGGGACAGCTTGACATACATGTTAAAATTTAGGGAATATAATAGATACATTTAATAATTTAAAGGGCATATTAATTTTAGTAACAAAGTTTAAGAGGGAATTTATGACATTTTTCCATATACAAATTAACTCCAAGTTTTGAAGTCACGTAGACAAACATAAACGATTGAAGAAAAAGAACGTTAAATGCTTGCACCAACTGGTGTCGTGGTGTAGTTGGTTATCACGTCAGTCTAACACACTGAAGGTCTCCGGTTCGAGTCCGGGCGACGCCACTGTTTTGTTGCATATTTTGTTTTTGAGTACTATGATAGAGCATAAACATCCAAAACCAGCAAGTACTTTTTCCTTTTTCGTTTTTTTCCCAAACAAGTTAGACATTAATTAGTCCATGTTTTAACTTTGATTGCTTCAGATGATAACCAGATTGAATCATTTGCCGTGACAAAAATGACAAACAATTAAGATCAAAATCAAATACAAACTTGATACATATTTGAAATGTCCTTTCTTCCTCGTCAAATGAAAATCAAATAGTGCAGGAATAAAAGTGTAAATAATTTGATATCAAAATTCATGTGGAAAATAATCTTTTGCCCAACAACCAGCAAAAACAGAGATGACGAATGTACCAAACCCGAATCGCCGAGATGGTCCGATGGATCCCCAATGAGGGGCAAGCTCAGCATGTTTACAAGCAAATGATCATAACCTAGGCTACAAGTGATCAGTCTCCCTCCTTGATGCTCATGCACATCTCTCTGCCAACATTGAGCTTCCATGATTTGCCTCCGACCTCTCTCCGTCCTTGCTTCAATTTTTCTCTAACCATGCTTGGAGGAGGAGGGAAGTAGAAGTTTAAATATGAATTAAGACAGAGGAGAGGGGGCAAGGGAGAGAAAAAAAAAAAAAAAAAGGCAAGAGATAATTGCATTGTAGTTTCTCTTTTCCAGGAGGAATAGATTGATTCTTCACACCAAGTCAGTCAATGAAAAGCATCCTTCAGTACTCCGTTTCCCCCGAATCATACCGAAAGCTTTCGTGGTCGAAAGCATATGAGCAAGCAACCGGGTTTCTGTGACATGGCTTTTCACTCATCTCTCTTGTTGTGATGTGCCTAATGGAGAACAACATTTACCTCAACTCAGAATAATTGTCGCATGATACCAAAAGTTACTACATTTCAGTTTCCGGGTTTTTTTCATCGTTTCTAATTGTGTTTATATTTTCTCATAATCTTGGACTTATGATTTCGTTAACTATTATATCTCGTTCTCTGTTAATAGTACGTGTTTCATTATGCACTTCGATATGTCTAACAGAATAACACTTGTTTTTCTGGTCTGCTAAAGTTGTTCAAGTCCCACATAGTTTTCCGTTGTTTTTTGGCTTGAATTTCATTATTATTATTATTTTTTTAAGTAGAGTTGAAGGCTGCAGGATTTGCAATAATATTTCTGCAATTTTGGTGAACTTGAAACATATTCACATCCTCAGCTGCTATCTTACAAACAACAAATTAAATTGTTATTAATAGTTTGGTTAAGCACAATCTTCTATTAATATAAATTAAATTATGTTTCAACCGGTAAATTCAATCGTTTTAGTAGATGTAGAAATTAGAATGCAATCTTTAGTTACCACTCCTATTTGTACTGCAAACAGCAAAATTAGTTGTAAAAGGAGCCAATGAATATTGACAAACAGTCTCTAACCAAGCATCTCTAATTTTGATATTTCCACGCCTTCATCCCTTTCACCTTTTTCCAATAAATAAATAAATGAATAAAATCCCAATATACAATACATAGTTTGTGTTTATAAAATCAATTTTAAAACACGTCATGAAGTAATTACAATTTTGAAAATACTGTACTCTAATATGTGGTAGTTTCTATCACATGTTCAGGGTCAAGTATAATTATTCGAGAGAACACTTGCATTCTTTGTATTACACGACTACTAGTATAGAGTTAGCTGATACTTATTGTCTAGATTTCGTCAGTGCTTCTTCTTTGGGAAAAGAAGTTCATGACCCGTAGACCATTTACCTCAACGCGACATTGCTCCGGCTTTTACCCACTACGGAAAATTCCCATTGCTGCCTCATGTAGGAGTCCAGGCCATGTCTTAGTCCTAGTGTGGCTGATCGTTCTATCGGACAAGCTAACAAGCTACTAGTAATCGCCTTAGTAAGCTATTACCTCACTAACGGTAATCATATCCGAGCTCCTTCTCGAGGGCATTCCTTCTTTTGCACCTCATCCGACAGGTTATTAACAACCCTTTCCAACTGTTCTTCCCCTCCGAAGGACAAGTTCTTACGTGTTATTCATGCGTCCACCACTGAAAAACATTACTTCATTTCTGACTTGTATGTGTTATAAGTTGGAATTAATCATTTTCCATTTGACTCTACCAAATTTGGATTTTTTTAATTTCCAAATAAAAAAAATAAAAAAACGAAAAATGAAATAAAATAAGAAGTTTTTGATAATTAGATCTAGATGTGTTTCATATTGATTAGGACACAAATTTCTTAATTATTATTAATAAAAATATAGATCCCTTTAATAGGTTTTAATTATGTTTCTTGTTCCAAAAGGTAGATGCTCCTCCCTCCGTCAAACAGAGACAAATCATAAAGATGATAAAAATCTCAGCTATTCAACTTTAAGGATTAAGATTTCAGAAACAAACAGCCCCTTTGACAAGAAAACCTTGTATCTAGTGAATTCTTCTGCAAGAAAAACCACCTCTCAAAACGGTTTATAATATAATCCTTAGATTCATCGAACCACTTCAACAACATCAAACTCTCAAAACCATGACTCGATTCCCAACAAATCTTCCCCTGATCTCCTCCTTCTCCTTCTCCGCCGCCGTCGTCCTCTTCCTCTGCCTCTTGCTGGGCCCAATCCCGGCCCAAATCGAAGCCCGAAAGGCCCACCTCATCAGCTTCCGATCCCCAAACCTCTACCCGGAGGGCATCGCCTGGGACCCCTCCGCCCAGCACTTCCTCCTCGGATCCCTCCACGACCGCAAAATTGTCTCCGTCTCCGACGCCGGCGTCGCCGAAACCCTAATCTCCGACCCGGACCTCCCCGTTAACGTCACCTTCCTGGGTCTCGCGGTCGACTTCCGTCCACAACCGCCTCCTCGTAGCCGTCCACGCCGCCGATCCCCTGCCTCCCTTCGACGCCCTCGCCGCCTACGACCTCGGCACGCGCCGCCGCCTCTTCCTCTCCCCCCCTCCCTACCATCGAAAACGACACCAATCGCCCGACAGCGAACGGCGTCGCCGTCGACTTCAAGGGAAATGCCTACGTCACGAACTCCGCCGGGAACTACATCTGGAAGGTGAACGACAGAGGAGAGGCCTCGATCTTCTCCCGCTCGAAGGCTTTCTCCGCCCACGCCGTCGATCGCGAGTCGCCGTTCAGCTACTGCGGAATAAACGGCGTCGCTTACGTCAGCAAGGGTTACCTCCTGGTGGTCCAGAGCAACACTGGGAAGATGTTCAAGGTCAGCGAGGACGACGGCACGGCGAGGCTGGTGCTACTGAACAAGGACCTGCCGCTCGCCGACGGGATCGCCGTCCGAAACGACGGCGTGGTTTTTGTCGTATCGCATAAGAGGGCGTGGGTGGTGAAGAGCCAGGACAGTTGGGGGGAGGGAGTGGTATATGACGAAATTGACCTTGAGGAGGAGAGGTTTCCGACTTCGGTGACAGTGGGGGCAGAGGGGAGGGTATATGTGATATATGGGCATGCTTTGGAGGGCTTTATGGGGAAATCGGGTAGGGAGGTGTTTGGGATAGAGGAGGTGAGGTCGGAGAAGGAGAATGAGGAAGACAGTGTTTGGATATTCGTTTTGGTTGGACTCGGGTTGGCTTATTTCCTGTTTTGGAGATTCCAGATGCGTAAACTTATCTCCAACTTGGACAAGAAGACCAATTGATTTCTTTCCGTTTTTTTTTCTCTCTAATTTAACTTTGGATTTTGCAAGACGTCGTTACTTATTTATTAGTGGCTGTTACCAGTAGTTTTGTTATTTGCATGTGATAATCTAATAAACATTTGGAATTTTTCGTTATATATATATGTGTGTGTGTGTTTATAGAACTCTCAATTACTAAGCAATGTCGACGTACGTAGTGGTTTTAATATTTTTTTGTTATAGTTGTTTTATCTCACAAAAATTTAAAAACATTAAATTTAACTTTGGTCAAATCATTTATCCAAATACACTACTTACAATTCGGATCAATTGTGTCAACTATTCATGTATTGCTTCTGCAAGTCTTAAGTTCAAATTGTCTCATTTTCCACCCAAAATAAATAAATAAAAGTTCCAAGTTGTCTTTTAAAATCTAGAGTGTGCTAACTATTGAACACCTAAAACTAGATTTCTTGTCACCTCATTGGTGCAATCAGTGAGTTCACTTAATGATCATTGACAAGGGAACGTGAGGAGTGAATACATCATAAATCCCTTTCTATTTACATAAATATATATTTGAAATAACTAGTAATCGTTTTCGTACATTAAAATTGTCAATCCTATGCCTATTTTTATTTAGAACCTTTCCCTACCAAACTAAGATGATTATTAGTGGATGTGAGACAACTATGCAACATTGCATTAGTGAATTATTGACTTGTGAGTGGGAATAATGGCCTCATTAGTATTACCAAATTCTGCAATGAAAATCAAATTCTAAGATTAGGTTCAACAACACTACATAAAATCTAGACCATGGATGTGGAGGCTTTTAATTCATGGTCAGAAGATGATCAAATCCAAAGATCTCAACTTTAAAAGAAACGCATTCTTAATTTGAATTTAAGGGATGATTACTTCCATCAGAGCTCCAACTGGGTCTTTTAGGAATTTCGCAGATGACTGCGGAGTTTGAAGTTTTTCATCCTTCCCTGGTGGTGGTTGTGGAGACGGGTTTTTTCTCCTTGTCATCCTTTGGCTTTGAAATCCCAGCCTTTTCCCTAAGTTGCTCCAGTTTTCTCCAAGATCTGTTTCTTGATTTCAGACCTACTAAGACGAGCCTCCGCGGGGGGTTCTAAAGACCAGAATGTGACTGCGCTAAGAGTCTGAGCAGCCAAAAATATCGTCGCATCTCTTCGTGAAACAGAAAAGGATTTCTGAGCCTGTAGTTTTTGTCCTTCCTCCTTGTTCACCTGCAATATAAAGAAAGAAGCTAAATAAAGTGAACCTCATAGAAAAGTTAATCCAAAACTAGATGCCTTAGATTTTCTTTATCTACAATTGTAACTGCACTATGCAAATCTAAGTTCTATATGTATATGTTTAGAACACTACCTAATAGTGAAAAAGTGTGTATGCTTTGCAAAAAGGGTGCCTATTTCTGCCTTCATGACCAGGCCTTTCACAACAAAATCGGACGCTTTTTGTCTCACTTAGGTTCAAATAAAGAACTTGTGTAAGTTATCTCTTTTAAGTCCTATTGACACTCCACAAATTCATTCGAAACCTACCATGGCAACCTCGGTTTTCATCCGATTCACGGGGGAAGTATACGCTGATTGGTAAGAAATGCCATTTAGCCAAATGATTTCTTATTCAGAACATAAACCAAACATCTTTACCTTCCCACACATAGGGGTTTGGTAGAACTGCTGTTCCGAACATAAACGGAACAGAGTCCAAATCATCATTTATCCACAAGTAACAACTATAAGAAATCAACTCATCAGAAGAAAGGAGTTAGGGGTATACCAACAAATTGCAGGTCAGCCATATCATGGAACTTATTAGTGACACTAACACCTACCATAACAGGCATTCTGATAAGCATTTGACTAAATTTTAGACGAGCGAAAATATGAACATATGTTTAAAAAAAAAAAAAAAAAAATCAGTAAATAGATTATCTGTTTCCAAATAGACAGTCTATGATTTACAGATCCAGGCAGTGAAACAAAGTTTTGAAAAAAAAAAAAAAAAATCCAATGACGGCCTTGGTATTTTCCATAATGTGGCTGATAAATTGAACATAAAACCCTCTACTACTCTACAAAATGGTGAAAGAGCCCTATTTTGATAAACAAAATATTATAGGTTACATCTATTCCAATTGTTCTACATCAACATTTTCACATTTCATATCATTATATAATCACCACAAACTTTGATTAAGATGCTCACTCACAAAGTCATAAAATCCTCACTGCTAAATTAATCAAAAGGGGTACAAATAAAACTACCCATCTCATAGTTTCAATGAAAGATTCACTATTTTTGACAAATATTTGTCGGCGAAAACAGCTCAGATCGAGTATTATTTAACTCAACCATAGCATTTGCAATTTGTTAAAGGTTTTCAGAAAAGAAAGGGAAGTTCTTTAGTTAAGACATTGATCTCAATAACAGAGTCCTGTAGCTTTAAAAAATGGAAACTTTTTACCATCATTATTCTGTAATAAATACTTCAAAAAAAAAAAAAGAAGAAGAAACAGAAACTTTCCAAACTAGAAAAGTAGTTCAAGTAAGTATTAGTATTATTGTGGAATAAAAAATAAAAAAATGGAGTTTGTTTAGGAGTGAGGAACCTGAAGAGGAAGGAGGGGTCTCTTAGTGGCAATGGGAGAGTGGTTGTCTCCGATGACCGGAGGAGGTGGGCCACACATGAGCCTCGTGCCGACGATCGCCATCTGTCTCCGTCTTATAGATCACCGGCGGCTTGGTGGGTGGCTGCCGGCTGTAGGACTGTGGTCAACTGGAAGCGTGGCACAGCTTTCCAAGTTTCTACTTACTAGTTGTATGACTCGTTGGACCAAACTCTTTGAATGAAGAGAGAGAAATACACCGATAGAGAGAGAGAGAGAGAGAGAGAGAGAGAGAGAGAGAAAGAGAGAGAACGAGTTGGGCTTCAAGATGGCTCATTTTGGTGCTGTGGCCCATCTGCAATTAGCTTTTGGGTTGTTCTAGAATTTGGGATGGAAGTGATAGGCTTTGAGCATCTCCAATTGAGTGCCTTGTTTATGGACATTCAGATTAGAGAATCACTCTTTAATATAATTTTATTTTTAATATTAAATTTGATAATTATTATATGTGGTGGTAAATTTGTCACTAAATATGGTAACTGTGAAATTTTAACATACTTTTTCATTACATATATATAGCATTAGTATTGATATGTAAATTGAAGATAATCTTAATACGAGGGCAAGATTTCACTTCAAAGTTGGTAAGAGTTGAATTTGGTATCAGTTATAAAGAAACCAATTTTTGCATTAATTTAAGTGCTAGAGACACTAATTTTAATATCAAATTTTTATTTTTGTGTATAAAATTAAGAGACAATAAGTTATTATCTTTCTATCGATTAACATGATCTCTTTTTATTAATTGACGTAGCGATATTTTAAACACGTACAATATCGATCATGCCTACCATTAATGACCACAAATTTTGGGAATACCGGGCACCACTACCATGTCTAGCTGTTTTAGAAATCTAGTTATGATATATGAATTAATTTATTAACATTGTTTAAATGATATTAAAAAAATTTGCACATGATTTGGTAAACATAATTTTATATATAATTACCATGACACGCGTGGTCGCCAATTTTGTATTCGTTTTGGAGAAATGAGAGGGAAAGAATATCCACCACACACACACACACACACACACACATATATATATATATATATATGAAATGCGAAGAGAAGAAACACTGCAATTCAAATTCAAGTGTAGAGGAGAACATTGGACTGCACGGGGTTTAAAATATATTTTTTTCTCTAGTATATGTATCATAGCTACTAACAAAATTCCTTTGATTACTTCAAAATTAATTTTTTTCTTAAAAAAAAAAAAAAGAAGACTCAAATCCTAGAAACTAACAAAATCTATACAGAACAAAGAATATAATACATTTATAAAGATAGTCTAATATCCGACATTTTTATAAAATGATATTTTTTTATTTTATTTGTACGTTTGTAGCAATCAATAAAATCCAATAAAACATTTTTAATGATAGTCCTTTGCACTGATAGTTCTAAACGATAGGTTTTCATATTTTAAATAGAAAGTCATGAAAACCAACTAGTAGTTATTACAGATTGACTGTGGAACTTGACTGTGGAACTCGAGACAGTTTATACATACATATATGTACATATATGAAAATTATAGTGAAGGCGAATTAATTATCAACGACAACGTTAACTTTGGATGACATATATCTATTCATAAGGAGGGAAGTCCTTTTGAGATGCCCACACGTAAAGACGATCAAGGACGTGATGTTGCAAATCAAGGCAAGGAGAAGCATAAAAGCTGATGCCTATGACTTCACAAGATAACCATCGTACTTCCTTGCCGCATCGCCTAGCCAGTTCTGATAACTTCTCGTCCTAATAAATCCTTCTATCGCTATTGATAACAAGAAAATAAATGAAAACTGCATGCACAAAACAAACAATTTAATTTATATATTGTCACCATTGTTATTATTAAGTATCAAGTTCAAACTATTCTGTCTAATTACGACAAAGTTAATTATACGGTAATAGTCTGTTTGCATTATAGATTATTAAAAAATTCATGAGAGAAAAACACTGTAAAAAACTTTTAAAATAATGTAAAAAAAAAAAAAAAAAACAGTTTGGAGATGGTTATCCAAACAACAATTAAATCTTAGATGAAAGATAGAAATTTAACACACACACATATATATATATGTGTGTAGTTTGAGAGCATATGAGTTGCATGTGCTTATTTAATTTATTGTGTTTTTAAAAATGTGAATGTAAAATTCAAATGTGGGCGTATTTGAAAATTTTATTTTTTAATAAGACAAATGAGGAGGAAAAATATTTTAATAAGGCATATTTACAAAGATTAAAAAAAAAAAAAAACTTTAATGGAAAAGTAAAGAAAAGAAGGAAAAAAAAAAGGGAGGAAAGAAAAAAAAAAGAGTAGATAATCGAAGACACTTCTATTAACTGAAAAGTGGAGAAAATGAAATAAAATAGCATAAAATAAAATTTTAAGGAGGAAAAGTTCAAAAAAAAAAAAAAAAAGCAAAAAAGAAAAGAAAGTAAAAAATGTGTAATTTTGAAGAAGAAAACAAATAAAAAAAAGAAAAGAAAAAGAAAAAGAAAAAAACTAATTTCAACCAAAGTGGTGAGTTTTGGTTAGAAGTAGGTGAATACTGAATAGTACAAAATTTTGACACTTTTTTATATTGTATAGATATTAGATATAGAATGTATATAGATATACACATGTATGTAAGTGCAGGTGTGAGGTTTAGGAATTTACCAATTCACCATAGTAGACACACACAAAGCAGGGGTCACGATTGTCCTTCGTCTGCAGAATTGTGAAGAAAATTTGCATGGCCGAATATCCAATTAGAATGGCAATTACGTACACCATGAACCTGTAAATTTCAAACGATGTATATTTCTATATATTTATATATTTACATATATCACATAAAAGTAGCTACTAAGAGAAATTCTAATGAAATGTCCTAATATTCAAAAATGAAAAAAAAAGAAAAAAGAAAAAAAGTAGACTTCTCTTTGATGTATCATGAATCGACATATAACGCAGTGCTTACTTAAACCCGGAATCGTCATAAAAGTGTATAGTAATTGATTTACCTTCTTCATCTGATACTCTCAAGACGTTGGTGACAAGAAGTGTCAACGACATGGCCATAAAAATGATGGTGGTGAGCCTGAATGCAATAATGGTGATCCCCAAAGCCCTTGAGAATCTCTTTGCTTCTAAATTTTGATCTATTTCCATAATTTAACAAAGTCAAGCTTAACTTACAAGAGAATTATAATGCCTTGCCTTTATATAATACACACATATATATATATATATATATATATATATAAATATAGCCTAAAGGGACTTGGAAATACATGTCATTTTTCTATGCTAGAGAAATGGACAACAAAAACAAATAAATTTAAGAGTGTTTTCTTTTATTTTCTTTACATTTTATTTGCTTAATTAAATACTTAAACAATGGAGGTCATACTATAATTACATCATTGTCCGGAGAACATATATTACCTACCAAGTTAATAAAACAAACATGGATTTCCTCGTTTTTAACGGCCTACACCTTTGGATTACCCTTTTAATTTTTGTTTTCCAACTGAAATTGTTTATGTTTTTTTTGTGATCCTTATCTTAGATGAATTTTATAATGTATTCCGTGTGTATTTTATGTATATTCTCTGCCATAGGGATTTTATTGAATGTAAAATTTTGTTAAACGTTAATTTACTGCCCTCAAGATCATTCCTTCAATTTTGAGGAGGAAATTGATGCTTTTATTTTGAGGATTGAAAAAGCTTGGCAGTTTTAATGACATAATTTGTGGATTATGATTTCATTTATGTGGTCACTTTTTTTTCAAGACTAAATCAAATAAAGTTCCTTTGAAGTTTTGTAGTTGATGATTTCATTCTTTACGCTTTGCAAAGGAGTTGATTGTTAGGGTCTTTCATGATTTTCGTGTAGCTAATGATGTGATAGATAAATTAGCAAATTATTTCAAACAAAACTGTAAATATTAATGGTGGTTCTCGACTTCAGAATTTATTCTACTTTTACTTTAGAAGGATTTGAATGTTCTTCTTTTGTATAGATTTCCTTCTGTTTTTTTAGGTGTTTTTATTAGTCATGTGGATCATACACTCTTTTTCCTTTTATCAGATTTTTTTCTTTTGGGTTTATCTGGCAATGGGTTTAATGAGAATCGAGCTTGTATGGGTAGATCCTATTAGATGGTAGTTGGGGGTTGTTTATGTGTTTGCTCTCCTTTTTGGAGTGTTTTTGTTTTGTTTTTTGTTTTTTTTTTTTTTTTAAAGGCAATCTTCTTGTATTTTCTTTTTAATATTAATTTCATGTGAGTGGTACAAATATTGAGCGTGTTAAAAAATGGAACCGACCTAATCAGAATATTTTGATGCATTTATCGTTTACTATCACCATCATTTATTAATAAACATACTCACCATACTGATTCTTACTACATCTATATTACAGTTTCCCATTTCCAAAAAAAAAAAAAACAAAAAAACAAAAAAAATCAAAAACAAAAAGAAAAAGAAAAGGAAAAGAAAAAAAAAAGGACAAAGAAAGCAAAAGTAGAAAAATAAGGAGAAAAAGAGAGAGAACTTTCCAGCCTAGAAAGCAACCAAAAACGGATCAACTGAGAAGTGTGAAAGAAATGAAGGGTTTAATTATTATTATCATTATTTTTTTAATAATAGTAAAAAGAGGGTAGAGGTTGATATACTAAGATCCAAGGGTGGATGTCTATCCATGTAATATATACATCCTTCACAAATTGTATTGTTTATATACTCTGATTAATGCGGACTCGACCCCAAATATTTTAGCTAGGGGCTCAACCCACGTAGAGGAATTAGAGCTGAAATGGAGTTGTTTGGAATGAGGAATCTGAAGAGGGAGAAGAGGTTTGTTAGTGGTATTGGCAATGGTTTTGTCCGAGGACAGGGAGAGGTGGGCGACACATGAGTTGGGGCCCAACTCTTGAAAGTGGAGAGGGTCAAAGTCCAGAGTTTGAAACGCGTTGGGCTAGAAATGTCTCATTTTAGTTGGGCTTCAAGTTCTCTTGATAGTAAATTTGGCCCATTTTCAATCACATGTGGTTTGGAGGGAACTGATAGTAGAGTTGGTCAAAGCATTCCCAATTAATTAGTTGACATTTTCTGACCAATTCATGTTTTACCAAATCCCCCATTTTTAATTTACTAACAAAAAGAAATATTTCGAGACCATAGAACATCTTCTAAGAGAAAACACAATATTCAACAAGGACTAGTAGGTCAAGTATAGACTTTGATAGGGTTTTGTTTTGTTTTTTTGTTTTTTGTTTTGTTTTTTTTTAAATATCTAATTAAGTAAATCATAGTAATGTGAAAATTAAGACGGTCAATCTTATTGATATAGAAATTTAGAAACACACAAAATTGGGATTTTGGATTTACAAATTCACCACAGTAGAAACACACAAAGTTGGGTTCACGGTTGTGCTTCATCTGGAGAATTGCAAAGAGAATTTACAAGACCGAATATCCAATTAGAACGGCAATTATCTAAAGCATGAACCTGAAATGTTACAAAGGATATATATATATATATATATTTATATATGTATATGTATGTATTAATATTTACAAGTCATAAAAGTAGCTACTTGTACCACTCAACTCTAATATTCAAACAAGATACATAGTTAAAACTACTGAGAGTGTTTTCGATTCTCTTCAATCGTAAAGGGAAGAAAAATAATGGCGATCTAATAGTGCTTACATATATCCAGAATCGTTATAAACGTTTATAGTTACTGCTTTAATCTGCTGCATATTTGCCACTCTCAAAACATTGGCCACAAGGAGTGCCAACGCTATGGCTAGAAAAATGATGGTGGTGACTCTCTCAACGCAATAGTGGTGACCCCAAAAGCCCTTGAGAATCTCTTTGCTTCTATATTTCGATCTCTTTCCATAATTCAAGATGTCAATAGTTTAATTTACATACAGGTGATATATATATACACACACGCACATATATATTCCTTGTAACTTGGAAATACATTTCATTCCTATGCTGCTTGAAGGTGACTTGAGAAATGAACAACAATGATCACAAATCAACAGGGTTTTGTCTTATTTTCTTTCACTTTATATATATATATATATATATATATGTCTGTCTTAATTATATAACCGATGGAGGTCATACATTAATATGTCTGTCTTAATTATATAACCGATGGAGGTCATACATTAATATCCCAGTCCAAAGAACATATTTCATGACAAGTTCATAAAAACAAACAGGACATCTCGTCTTTAACGGCTTTATTCCTCTGGCTTTATTACCTTCTATTTTTGTATCCAACTAAAATTGTTTATGTACTTTTTTTACTTTTATCGTTAACTTAGATGAATATAATAAAAAGTTTTCATTTTTTTTTAAGGAATAAATAAAGTATTATTCAATGAAAGATTGAGATTAATTTAGATATCAAGAAGCACTAGTACATCATTAGATTGGTCTCATTAGAGTAATTTGTTGGACTTTTTGTATCACCTGTACTAGTAGTGCACGGTCCAATAATCAATATGTTTGGGTTTTATTTGAAATAAAAACCAAGTAGGAAAAATATCAACTTGGAATAGTATGTAATATTTCTAATATTAAGGCATTACTGAGTAAATCGGGATACTAACTCTTTGACTAAAAGGGTGATATATTTTCGTGTTATGTTTGTCTAGATACGTATCATCTTTCTTAGTGAAGTGACTATATTATGTATAGAAATTGTCAAGGCAAATATAATGATATTTAAAAATTACAAAAATACCCTTTTTCTCTCATATCTGCATCCTAGTTTTCCATAGGAGATTTTGAGCTGTTCGAGTTTTATTATGTAACACTAACAATCACACAGTTCACCCAGTTCCCGCCCCCACCTTGTAATGTCCATATAAAGTGGATCATATCCACTTGGGCTCATTCGACACGGCCCCATTATACATCCCTAAGCTTAATTATCATATATAGATACCACACACACACACACACGAGAGAGAGAGAGAGAGAGAGAGGAGAGGAGAGAGAGAGAGAGGAGAGATGAGAGAAGCATAATTATCATACATTAACATTTACGCTAACAAAATTAATTATTTAATCAGTACTCAAAGTAAATGTATTCCAATTAAGTAGAGAGAGAGAGAGAAGCATGATTATCATACATAGACATAAACACGAACAACACGAATAATTATTAAGGAGTACTCAAACTGAATGTATCAATTAAGTAGAGAATTATATCACCAACGAAAACAAGAGAGAGAGAGAGAGAGAGAGAGAGAGAGAGAGAAAGAGAAGCATGATTATCATACATAGACATATACACGAACAACATGAATAATTATTTAATGAGCACTCAAAGTGAATGTATCCAATTAAGTAGAGAATTACATCACCGATCAACGACCAGTTTGAGATTCTTTCTTGGGAAGTGCATACGAAGAAAACATTGATTATGTGGCAGTAAACAGAAATGCGATAAGAAGAACGCTAGCGGAGACATATGCCTTGTCATAGAATCGACTGAAAACATGAAATGGATCAAACTTGTTCTGGTATTCCACGGTCACAGCAAGTCCTGCAGCAGCTCCGCTAGCCAGCATGTATGACATTATCTGCCCATATGAATCATTATATATATATATATATATATGCACACACACCTGTAGCGCGAAGTGTATGCAGAATAGGCAAGCAAAATAAAGGAGAATAAAAAAAAAAAAAAAAAAAAACCCACCATATGACAGCTTATGACTTGTCACATGGTAAGTAACAGGCTGTCACGTGATAGCTTGAGAGTAATGATAAAAAACACTATCCATGAGCTATTGGTTCTTTTTATAATATGTTAAGATCAAAGAGTATATATATGATTAAATTTTTGAAATTTGGTATTAATTTTTGTTATCTAGTTAGGGAAAAAGGTATTTTTGTAATAAAAATAAAATATATGTAGAAACAACCTCTGGTTTATCTGAGCTATTTGTAATGAAGAGCTTAAATCAATAATTTGTATACAAATAGTTTACTACTTAATCAAGTATCTTTTCATGTACAAATGGAGATGAAGAACTAAATTCTCGTGCTAAAATTTTTTATTCAAAGAAAAATTTAAAAAAAAAAAAACATAATCCATCCTCAATAATAAACCAAAATGAAAGATAATAAGAGAAGGCAAACGACCATATTTTTTTATATCAAAGATAATTATAAAGAACTTACTAATTAAAGGAGTTATTTATCAATCAAATTTACATCAACAGGAAAGTATTTGACTCTATATATATATATATATATATATATATATAAATATACCTTTTCACCATAAAAATCAAAGGGAAGGTTGCGCTTGGCGCTGCTTACGACCTTGTGGATTGTGAATGCAAGTTGTAAGAGTGTGTATGCCATGCTAAGAACGATCATCGCAGCCATGTATCTGTATTTAAAAATAAAATAAAATAATATAATAGCATTTATTGTAAGTAAGTACATGCTTAAGTAGCAAATTAGCAATATTAATGCGAAATTACTTGTAAAAACATTAATCCAGAGTTTTATTTGTAAATGTACATTTAATTAATGTAAGTAATTATCGATCTAATATTTACTTACATATGACATTGAATTACTTTTATTATATGAATACTGTGCTTGGTAAAGGATTTGAACTCATACTGTTGCGATTTAAACTTTTTAGATAGGTTTTGTCTCACAAAATTTTTTTTTTTTTAATATAATAAATAATGTTCAAACCATAACCAGCCACAATATTTCTTTAACAGCCCATTAAAAAAATAATAAACAAAAAGATTAAGTCAGGTAGCCTCAATTTTCAATGTTAAGTTTACTTATCTAAACCTTCCAAGATAAATGATTGTAGAAATAGTTTAATTGTAACGTGACTCTATCACAATATGTAGCATTTAAATTTCATAAGGGTAGTAAAAAATATTAAAATCCTAAAACATCAAAATGTCGCAACTAATCATTACACACCTTTCAATTTTTTTTATTTTTATCTTTTGAAATGCACACCTTTTAAGCATCAATCATATTTAAATAGAGATTACAACATCTAAAAATAAGGAAAACTTATCTGACTAAAAAAACATATTATAAGTTCCACTTGGTGATAATTTCTAAAAACTTAGGATAGATCATAAATGCAATTACTCCAACAACTGATTAGATATTGACTACATATTATAGGTTAAACTTGAAAATAATTTCTAAAAGCCCCCGTACAAGTTCGGAATATAGGTTTTTGACCGAATCAGGCTAGCTTATATAAATAAGCAGGCCAGCTTACCACCAAAGGTTGCGGTGTGTAGTTGTTGAAAGCCTTGTTTAACGTCTCTCCATTATTTTCACCAACGTTCAAATCCCGTAGCCTGCAACTCAAGCCCTGTTCCAGTTTTGATTGTTGAAGCATTAGGGTTAGGGACAAGCAGTAGTGACCCTCGATTGGAAGCTTGGTGAGACTAGATATAAGTTCCAATTACTTCTTGATAGTCCTAAGGATTGCTATCTAGCCTAAAGAGCGTGGAAATATGATAGACACTACCTGATTTCCCTTTTTCGAGGGGGGGGGGGGGGAAAGCATGCCAGCTTGACGGATCATGATGAAGAAAAAGGTGGCCTAACCTGACCCAATAACCTGGCGGTTCACAATTCAAGATGCATATTTATATTAATAGAAAAATTAGTCTTTTTAAATGGAATTTGTAGAAAATTACTTAAAAGTCTATCCGGACCGCTCGGCCTGTGGGTCTAGAAGCTCGGCAATGTCGGACCCAGATTCGAGGGTCGGACCAACCCGGCCATCCATGTCTATTTGGACCAGCCCAATCAATCAACGGGCCATGGGTCAACACATATGTTCCGGTCTATATATTTACATTTCTAAGAATATATATATATATATATATATTTGAATGCTTATAAATATGTAGTATATACATGTACACACACTCACACATTACCCCTTACCCATAAGCATGAAAATCCTGAAATCGGATTTGTAAGTCGAAGAAGGTCTCAGTCTCGGCATTGGTGACCAATGAAATAAGTGATATAAATAGGAGAACAAACATAAAGACCGACATTAATTGCTCAACTTGTAGGTTTCTGTGCCATTTTTCACCTATCGTATGTACCCACAGGAACGTAATTTCTTTCCGAATTTAACTGCAAAGTACTTGATAATTGGACTCTTTATACATACATAATATATATATATATATATATAAATCATTTTATTATAGTACCATATTCATAATCATCTATATACATATATGAATTTATATAATATAAATTATATAAATTCATGGAACAAGTTCCAGTATCAATTTTATTTCTTTGCGAAAGGACAAGTTCTCTGTGAGTAAATTTAGGACTAGTTAGCACTTGCCTACACACACACACACACACATACACACACATGTGTGTATATATATATATATATATATAAATATGGCTGTTAATGCCGCACGATACATAAGGATCTTTTTATTATTCTACTTTGTTTTTTCCAGCAAAGGAACAAAAATGATGAAATAGTTGTTGACCATTTACACGCATCAAACAACAAACATTTTTTGTTTGTCTATGTCTTTGCCTTTGTGGGCTTTTTTTTTTTTTTTTTTTGAGGATGGAAAGAATGCACTTTATTTATTTAGAAAAGGCCATATCGGCACTTACAATATCCGCGATAAAACTCGGAAAAGCACCCAATCAAACATTATCAATACTTGAATTACTAGCAAACTTTGCAAGTGAGTGGGCAGCCATAATACATTGACGAGAAATATGACCACACGAACCGCCACCAGCTTCCTCCACCCAAGTTCACTAGGGTTATTTACCTTTTTATTCTCTATAGTTTGCTCTCATTCAAAGAAAAAAACACCTTTATAATTTAAAAGTTTTATGTTTTAATACCATCAAAGTACATTTAATATACAAATTTAAACCTTATTCTTGATTAATGCTTAATTTTGACGTGGAAATACCCAGAATACCCTAAAAAAGAAAAACTAAAATTTAGTGTTATTTATCTTTTGAGTATTGCTTAGGACACAAATTCCGTTCCCAACTTTTTGAGTTTCAACTCATGTGTCGTATTTTTTTATTGGTAGATTCATTAATCAATTGGTGTGGCAATGTTTTTAAAAACTTACCAATAAAAAAATAACAACTCATATACTACAAAGGTTGAGTACTCAAAAGTTGGGATTTGAATTAGCGTCACTAGCATTTTCTTATCTTTTAGATGTCTTCTCACCCTCTCCGCCAAATCATTTTGAAGTCAATTTGGATGATCGATGGAATTGGTTATAAATTTTGTTAATTTGACCTTTACTGTGTCTGAATTTTTATTCTCTTTTATTTTTGTGACAGTTTTTCTCTTGTAAATTAATTCTATGACACAGACGTGTTTTTTCTTGCAGAATAACCAAACGGCGCATTCTTTCCAGAAGCTTAATTTTAATTTTATTATTATTAATATTTTTGCTCTTATTATTTTGTTTCTCTATCCTGCACGTACTTCGTGCATGTTGTCCAATTTTTTTTAACTTGAGAAAGGGAATCTGAACTCTGTAATTTTAGGTGGAGTCAGGTATATATTACCGCTAGATTATGCTTGCAACCACAATATGTGGTCCAATTAATATACATATTCCAATAATATCTATCAACTCTTTTATCAATCTAGCGGGTGGTAGGTCATGACTTGGTGGTCATTTACCACCTCAATCGGTAAAAAAGTGAATATCAAGAGTTGGTTAAATTTGCAGTTTATTCTTTGATAGCATATCTGCAAGCAATAGCATTCTGAATCCAAAATCCTGTTCAGCTAAAGAACGAGTTCTATTTATTTATTTATTTTTGGTGACTAAACTTCATTCAAACAACAAAAAACAAACCATAACTATAGAGCAAAGCTCGAAAAACAGACCTAGGCACAACAAGAGATCCAAAAGATCTCACCACGGGAGAAGAAAGTGCCCAACGAGCTAATCTATGAGCTAAAGTATTTCCGGTTCTTTTAATCGAAACAAAGGAACAAGAAATTGGAAATCTTGAGCCAAATCTACAAACTCTAACCTCAAATTCTCAATCTCCCAATCAGCAGCAGTTCTCCCAATTCTTGTTGCCGTTGGTTTTATTTGATACAAAAATGAAAATGAGCGTTTTAAGTAGTAGAACAGTAGTATAATTATACTCTCAGTACACGACTCGCGGTTCGTGAGGCTGCTAATTGCTTTGCCATAGCCTTCTTCGGATTCATCAATTATTGGTACACTTCCTTCACACCAAGTTTTGTTTTGTTTTGTTTTTTGTTTTTTTTTGGTTTTTGTTTGTTTTGACGTACAGAACACTTTTTGTACTCTTTCTCTACCTATTACCTAACCTATGTTCTGAATTAGCTAGTGCTTTGTCAGCCTTTTTTCTGACATACGGGACATCAAATTCAATGTATACCTAATTCAATTAACTGTAGGGTCGAAGCTCCTCTACGTCTGCTAATCTTATCATGTATATTTCTACCAAAAAAAAAATCTTATCATGTATTTATGTACGAAAAAGTTCTTATATTCTTTTTTTTTTTTTTTTTGGATAGAAAAGGAATATTTAATTGAAAGAACTTGTGGTAATATGCTTCAGCCTTTTCTGGTAACGATTTAACCTTGTGATGAAGTAATGAATCAGGGGGTGTGGGTAAGACAAAGTACTGAATTAGAAGAAGTGAAAAAGGAGTGATCGTTAATTAAGTGGTGGTTTGCAGTATGTTGGTTTTGGAAATTAGGTGTCGTATAGAGCTGCAAGTATTTTTATTTTTATTTTTTTGAAATGGGTATTTTGTTCACATCATCGTTGGGGGTAAAAAAAAAAACAAAAAACAAAAAACAAAACAAAAAAACAAAAAAACAAAAAAAAAAACTCACCCAATGAACCAAGAGAAATCTCCCACCCAAGGAGTCATGAGGATGGTAGGCTGGGTTTTGCATCTTTCCTAGAGAATTTTGTTACGGGGTGTTATTGCTTAATCATGTTTTTCAAGAGATTAATGTTTATTTCTAGTTTAAAGTATCTTAAAGTTTATTCAGAATATATATATATATTTTTAGAAGTCACATTTAGTAATTTTGATTAAAAACTATTATAAAGATAAAAGCACTTTTGACATATTATTCAACACAGTCAGAAGTAGTTTTTAGATCCAGAAAATCAAAACTAACCTCTAAAACACTCTCGTAAACAACCCTTACTCGATTCTAAAGTCATTCTTTTTTGTTGTGGTGTATTAAGAAAAGAAGTTTTAGAGAGAGAAAGATAGAGAGAGAAAGTAAATCTGAGAATGAAAGATAATGCTCATTAGACTATGAGTTGGTTACAGCTAAGAATAAATATACTCTACAAACAAATCAAATGTCTCCACGTGTACAAGCTATAACTGATCTACAACAAACCTAACTAACACATAGAAAGCCACATAAGCAGCCTAAGTATTATTCCTAATACGCCCCCTCAAACTAAGAGTGGATATTTGTTCAACTCTTAGTTTGAATCTCATCTGAGCAAAACGAGAACTAGAAATGGCCTTAGTAAAGACATCAGCCGTTTGATCTAGAGAGGGGACATGCTTAATTTCCATCTTCTTCTGCAAGACTTTTTCTCTGACAAAATAAAGGTCCAGTTCTATATACTTTGTTCGAGCATGAAGAACTGGATTTCCAGCTAACATCATTGTGCTAACGTTGTCACACCATATAACTGGATTAGTGGCTTGAGGAATCTGGAGTTCTCCTAGTAAGGACTGTAACCAGGTAAGTTCAGCAACCAGATTAGCTAAGGCTCGAAACTCAGCCTCCGTTGAAGACCTAGAAACTGTGTGTTGTTTCTTCGAACACCACGACACAAGGTTAGGTCCCAAATAAACACAATAGCCTGAAGTTGATCTCCTGTCATCCAAATCTGAAGCCCAATCAGCATCACAATACCCAACTAAGCTCAAGTCTTGTGAAACAGATTTCCTAAGATGAAGGCCATAGTCCAAGGTTCCAGCTAAATATCTCAAGATCCTCTTCACCGTTTTCCAGTGAACCTCTAAGGGATTATGCATGAACTGGCATACCCTGTTGACACTATAAGCTATCTCTGGTCTCGTGATAGTAACATATTGTAGGGCACCAACAATGCTTCGATACAACTGAGGACTTTGCACTGGATCACTTCCATAGGCTGTCAACCTCAACCCATGTGTCATAGGGGCAGAAACTGGCTTGGCAAATTGCATCTTGGCCTTGATCAGAAGATCTGTAATGTATTTGGTCTGAGATAAGTGCAGACCAGATTCAGTGTGCTTAACTTGAATCCCAAGGAAATACTCAACTTCTCCAAGATCTTTGAGTGCAAAAATCCCATTCAGCTGGTCTACTAGACTCTGTATAGCTTGATTGTTACTTCATGTTAACAAAATGTCATCCACATATACTAAAACAAATAGACATTCCTGATGAGTTATCTTAGTAAACAGGGACTGATCAGACTTGGCTGATACAAAGCCCAGAGAAATCAGTGTATTATGCAATTTCTCAAACCAAGCACGTGGTGCTTGTTTGAGTCCATACAGTGACTTATGAAGCCTGCAAACCTTGTGTGGGCTGCTAGGGTCCTGAAAACCAGAGGGTTGCTCCATATAGACTTCTTCCGATAGATCCCCATTAAGAAAAGCATTATTGACATCGAGTTGTCTGACTAACCAACCTCTAGAGAGAGCAACAGTGAGCATTACCCTGATTGTTGTAGGCTTAACCACTGGGCTGAAAGTTTCATTGAAGTCAAAACCAGCCACTTGATGAAACCCCTTTGCCACTAGCCTAGCCTTATACTTGTTCACTGTACCATCAGGATTCTCCTTAACCTTAAAGACCCACTTACACCCAATAGCCTTCCTGTCTGCTGAAAGATTAACCAATGACCATGTACCATTCCTCAGCAAAGCCAGAAATTCATCCTCCATTGCATGTTTCCACTTCAGATCTTGCAATGCATCAGCAACTGTTGCAGGCTCTTTGCTGGCCATGAACACCTTTGGTCTTCGAGTACCATCCTTGCTTCGAGTGATCATGGAGTGAGAGGGAGCAGCACCTGTCCTTCTTGAGTTGTCAGCAGTTTGGAACCTGTCTGTAGCAATAGAAGGAAAAGCAGGTCTAGCAACAGTTGTATCATCCATGTTTTCAAGATTAGAACATGACACAGGTTCGGGAATGGAGACTGGTTCAGAGACAGGAATAGACACAGATTTAGGCAATATATTGGAAAGGTTGGGAGAGAGAACATAACAAGGTTGGGGAAGTGCTGACAAAGGAGATGAAGGTACAGTGGATTGTGACTCTTTGACAACTAATTGAGCAAAGGGAAAAGTGTACTCATCAAAGAGAACATCTCTAGAGATGAAAATTTTTCCAGAGGAATCTAGACACTCGTAACCCTTGTGATTTAAGCTATAGCCCAAAAAGGTGCAGGGAGAGGAGTGAAAATTGAATTTATGAGGACTGTACACTACTACAAAAAGTACATTACACGACGGAGATTACACGACGGTTCCTTGAAACCGTCGTGTAATGTCGGACTTTACACGACGGTTTCCTAAGAACCGTCGTATAAAGTGCTCCGCAAGGACTTTACACGACGGTTCCAAAAGAACCGTCGTGTAAAGTCCGACTTTACACTACGGTTCCAAAGAACCGTCGTGTAAAGTGCCTCGCGGAGCAACTTACACTACGGTTCCAAAGAACCGTCGTGTAAAGTGCCTCGCGGAGCAACTTTACACTACGGTTCCAAAGAACCGTTGTGTAAAGTCCGACTTTACACTACGGTTCGAAAACAACCGTTGTGTAAAGTGCCTGCGGAGCAACTTTACACTACGGTTCCAAAGAACCGTCGTGTAAAATCCGACTTTACACTACGGTTCCAAAAGAACCAGTCGTGTAAAGTCCGACTTTACACTGCGGTTCCAAAAGAACCGTCGTGTAAAGTCCGACTTTACACTGCGGTTCCAAAGAACCGTCGTGTAAAGTGCCTCGCGAAGTAACTTTACACTACGGTTCCAAAGAACCGTCGTGTAAAGTCCGACTTTACACTACGGTTCAAAAAGAACCGTCGTGTAAAGTGCCTCGCGGAGCAACTTTACACTACGGTTCCAAAGAACCGTCATGTAAAGTCCGACTTTACACTACGGTTCTAAAAAAACCGTCGTGTAAAGTGCCTCGCGGAGTAACTTTACACTACGGTTCCAAAGAACCGTCGTGTAAAGTCCGACTTTACACTACGGTTCTAAAAAAACCGTCGTGTAAAGTCCGACTTTACACTACGGTTCTAAAGAACCGTCGTGTAAAGTGTCTCGCGGAGTAACTTTACACTACGGTTCCAAAGAACCGTCGTGTAAAGTCCGACTTTACACTACGGTTCTAAAAAACCGTCGTGTAAAGTCCGACTTTACACTACGGTTCTAAAGAACCGTCGTGTAAAGTGCCTCGCGGAGTAACTTTACACTACGGTTCCAAAGAACCGTCGTGTAAAGTCCGACTTACACTACGGTTCTAAAGAACCGTCGTGTAAAGTGCCTCGCGGAGTAACTTTACACTACGGTTCAAAAGAACCGTCGTGTAAAGTCCGACTTTACACTACGGTTCTAAAAGAACCGTCGTGTAAAGTTACTCCGCGAGGCACTTTACACTACGATTCCAAAGAACCGTCGTGTAAAATCGGACTTTACGGTTTATTTTAAGACTGTCGTGTAATCCCCAAGAGGGATTACACGACGGTCCCATGGGGGCCAGTCGTGTAATCCTTGATGGATTACACGACGGGCCCAAGGGGGCCCGTCGTGTAATCTCCCCGAAATTTGGGGGATTACACGACGGGCCCCTGGGGCCCGTCGTGTAATCTTCAAAAAAATTTGAAAATTTTTAACTTTCGTTTTTCGAAATCCGCGCGCAAACCCATTACTTAAATACAACTTCCTCTCCTTTTCTCTCCACATACCTTCTTATTTCTCTTCACACTCTCTAAATTTCTCAAGTACCCACTTCCTTCTCCAAGCCGCCGCCAACTCCGTCGTTGCCGCCACCATCGCCGCCGCCGTCGCCGTAGCTAATTTATTGGTGTTGGAGTGTCTATTCATCTTCAAAGAAAATCAAGGTAAGTTCATATACAACTTCAAATAAATTTGGGATTTTGTCTTGTTGTTTGTCACTAAAGATCCATTTTTTAACATGGGTGTTTAAGTTCATAATGATGCTCTTTGTAGATTAATGGTTTGTGAATGGTTTTTACACTTTACATACACATGAATTTTTCCCGCTCACAATATGCTCGATGAAATGTCAACTTAAGTTTTTGGAGGAATAATATAGAAGCAATCACTATTATATATGTATAAAAGCATACACATGAATCTTTTGAGTGTTATTTTTGCCCTATGGCAGCGTTTTTTTTTGCACTTATGGTTTTTTTTGTCCTAATTCATGGGGGGCGCCGAGGCGCCCTTGTGGGGCGCCCGGAACCGACGTGTAATCTACTTTTGGTGTAGTGTGATTACACGACGGTTCCGGTAGGAACCGTCGTGTAATCACGGTAGATTACACGACGGTTCCTCCCGGAACCGTCGTGTAATGTTCGTTTTTTTGCTCCGCCACGTAACTGTTTACCGGGATTACACGACTGTTGAAAAACCATCGTGTAAAACTTAGATACGACGACGGTATTAAAACCGTTGTGTTATTTTCCACGACGCTGGATTACACGACGGTTAAAACCCGTCGTGTAATCTCTCTTTTCTAGTAGTGGTAGGGTCTAGAGTTTGGAAAACACAAACAACCAAAGACTCTTAACTGAGAATAAACTGGAGGAGTATGAAAGAGCTTTTCTAGTGGAGATAAACCTTGAAGGACAGAAGTGGGAAGCCTATATGCAGAAAAACTGAAGCCCTGAAAGCTTCATCCCAGAACTTTAATGGCATAGAGGCTTTTGCAAGTAGAGTAAGACCATGTTCAACCACCGTCCTATGTTTCCTCTCTGCTAGGCCATTTTGTTCATGAGTATAAGGGCAAGGAAGTCTATGAACAATACCAAAAGACTGCAACAGGTTAGTAAAAGGTCTGTACTCACCTCCCCAATCAGTTTGGACAGCAAGAATCTTAGCATCAAGTTGTAACTCAACAAGCTTTTTAAAATTTTCAAAAGTTTGAAGAGTCTCTGACTTTTGCCTAAGCATATAAATCCAGGTGAATCTAGTAGCAGCATCTACAAAATGAACATAATACCTATATCCATTTGTAGAAACAGCAGGTGAAGGACCCCACAAATCAGAATGAATTAATTGCAGTGGTTTAGTGTATTCTGTGTTTGAACTAGGAAAGGGAAGCTTGTGCAATTTACCCGTACAACATGCCTGACACAGAGAAGAAAACACTTTATTAGAGTAGGAAATGTCACACTTATCAAGAACAGCTTTTACAACTTTATCAGAAGGGTGGCGAGTCTATTATGCCACAAATCAAACAGTGTACAAGACTTATTGGGTACATTAGTTGACACTAGACTAGGAGTACTGACAGAAGAAGCAAAAACAGTGGGTTTGTGCTCCTGTGGAACAGATGATGTCTGTGAAGTGAGGCCAGGATCGTGTTGGAGAGTAACTTGAGTGTTATCAAACACATAGAGCCCATTTTTAAGCTTCCCCATCAGCAAAATAGTATGAGTGGCCTGATCCTTGACAAAACAGACAGTGGAATGGAATTCAAAATACACATTGTTATCATGGGCAAACTTAGAGACACTAAGGAGATTTTTTGTAATTTTAGGCACATGAAGTAACTGTTTTAACATGAGACACCTAGAAGACTCTAAGGGGGAAGTAAACATGGATTGACCAACATGAGTTATAGTTAGACCATTACCATCACCAACATGAGTTATAGAAGACTCAGGATTGATTGAGAAAGGACTTGCTGTCCTACTAGCATAGCCAGGCCATTTGTGGTGTACATGTTTGAAAACGATTTCCGCTAAAGCCTTTTTCTGCTTATAGGACGTCCACTTTTTCCACGGTGAAGTTTGGACCACACGAATCGACCCCCACATCTTTTCATCGTACGCTGTTAAACAGTCTATGTAACTTTTGTTTTGTTTTGTTTTGTTTTTTTTTTTGGGTGAATCGGTGGGCATAACTTTTTAGGATTCTGATCCTCATTCTATCTTTCCATCAGTGTATGGGCCCATACCACTTGTGCCATAAGAATAAAACGACCCCTTCTCTCTCTCTTATTATTACTAGCTAGTTCAACACATGATTCGCACGTAGAGTCATATATTACGTAAAAAAATATAAAAATTTAAAGAAAAAAAATTACAAAAAGTACAACACGATAAAATAAGAAAAATAAATTAAAAATTGAAACTACATACGAAATTTAAACAATCAAACCAAAATGTCAAACAAATTTAGACAAAAACCCTTTTCAATCATATTAATAAAAATATAAGTTATTGAATTGATATAGAGATGATCTTGTAAATTCGTATATACATAAATGTAATGAGAAACGAAAAAGATAATACAAATTAAAAAAAAGAGGATTAAAACATAAAAGAAAATAAATGAGAGGAGAAAGAGAAAAAGATAAAAGGAAGAAAAATGAAAAGTTTAAAAAAAAAAATGGCCAGACACATGACCGAAAGAGGTAGAGTATTGGCTCTTTCATATAAGTTATTATTATTATATATATGCTATTATGTTATTATTATTATAAGATCAAAAACTTTTGCTGGTAGCCACCCTTATGCACCAGCTTCTTCTTTTTTTTTTTTTTTCTTTTTTTTTTTTTCCCACTGTTGGGTAACCTTGCACTTTTTTGGCACCCCAGAGATTTTGTTGAGCTTGTCGGAAAAGTGATCTAACAATAAATTGCGGCATTAATGTCCAATGAGTGTCGTGATGGTGTCATTTGTGTTCTTCTCTCTATTATTATATTTTCCTTCTATGGGGTACATGCCTATTTACAAACATTTTGTGGGTTTCCAATTTTTTTTCCTATAAAATTCACATAGAATAATATATTTTTTGAATTTGAGTAACCAAAACAAGTTCAAACCCTCTAAATAAACAACTCATTGTTTCCTTTATAATAATATGCGCGCGCACACACACACACATTACTTTTGTAATTATGACAATATATATTACACCTCACGTTTAAAAATCACAATCATAAGCAACCAAAGGGATCCCTAAGGGATTAAGAGTATTTGTATATCGCTAGACTCGTCTTATTTTGAAAGCGTTTAGGATGTAATTTAAACAACGACCTTACGTTCAAGTACAATCCAAGCACTCCAATATATAAAAACAGTTGTTCAAGTAACATGCTTAATATGACTTGATCAAGTCAATTGCTGATTTTTAAGATCGGAGTACTAGTGTACTACAAATTTTTAAGGCCCGTTTGGGAGGACATTTAGAGATGGTGTTTTGAAAGTTGAGTTGAAAATATATGTTTGGAGGAAAACTTTTGAAAAAGTTCCATGATATAGAAAAATAGTACAAAAATTTAAAATGTGTTCGGAAAAAAATATGCAAAATGAATATTGTCTTGTTCGTCACGTCGTTACGAGCATTTTGACATAAAAATCATTTAAATTCGATTTGAAATGAGAAAGTTATAGACTTTTAAAATTTGAGTTTTTGAAAATAGAAAAGAGGAAAAATTTGATATAAAGTTAGAATTATGAAATCTAAATGGTAAAATATCATATGAAGACGGCACCCCAAACGGATCCTAAATAAATAATGATTAGTTGTACTTGAGACTACATGACCTATAGTTTAACCTTTGGGAAAGATTTTTTTTTTTTTTTTTTTTTTTTTTTTTTTTTGTGTAGAATTGTTGATGCCGAGGACGTCTCCGGCAACAACACCCAAAGTAACACTGTCGTCCGGTTAAGTCAGGCCAGAAGCTCCGCCGTCGATCACCTGCAAAAGGGAAGCACCTCGGAATGAGGGGGACACCGGTGTGGTGTCTGCCGGGGGCACTCCGATGCCTAAGTCAGTAACGAGCGCAGGGAGAGGCAGAGATTTGGCAAGGCAAAAAATGACCATACCTGAATTTGTGTGTTTTTCTCTATTTATAGGCGTCTTCCCCGGACTCGGGTACTCGGGGCGACCCGGTCGGGTCGGCTACCCAGGGCGCCCGGCGGGGGGCTAGAGAGGTAGGCCTGCAGGGGCTACCGGCCCAATGGGCGTACGCCACGTAGGGTCTGACTCCAAGTGGGGGGCAGAAGGGTGTTCGCCGTCGGCGCCTGCAGGGGCAGGTTTGGTGTCAGAGTAGGTGGCGGCGGGTGGCGAAGTGATGTTCTGCAGGAGTAGGTGGGCGGCGACTGTAACGGATGGGTGCCAGGGCAGGTACAGCGTCAGTTGAGGTGACCGTGGGCCCGGACGACCTTAGCAAAAAACCCGGAGGCAGCCGATACGATGGTTAACCCGAGAACATTGCGGTCCGCGTACACAGCCAGCTGACGCAGGGTCGTAGGATCTTGTCGGCCAATTTCCCGGTCAGCCGACCATCCGAGACGGTGAGTGTGTCTCCGAGAAGATGGGAAGATCGAGAGAAGTGGTCGGCGGTTGTACTTCGTGGTCGGAGCAGAAACCGACATCAACAAGAATGTTTTGGGGAAAGATTATTTCGTACAATTTTTGGCAATTTTATTTGAATTTCACATTCAAAACGTTGTTGTGTTTTCATCCCAAATCTAACTACACAGAGATTGATATATCCAAAAAAGTGAATTTCTTTTTTTATGTAAATGAATTTACTTGAGAAACGTACATAATACATCATCTTTTAGCTTAAAGTATCATAGCAACGATTACATCAAGACGCATAATATTCCAAACATTTTCACTTTTATAGAAAATAGAAAGAGCAAAATTACGTTCAAATCTTTTTCATATACATCCTTTTTGAAATTAAAATAATAAAAGTATAAAACTCCACAATTAAATAGGTAATAAATTTTAAAATTTGTTGTATTTACAAAATAATTTGTTATTTCTTTTTGAAAGGGAATAATTTGTATTTTTAAACAACAGTTAAATATAATTTGCTCATTTGTTATAGAGATAAAAAAAAATGAACAGCTTGAAATTATTTTATTATTGATCGGATATTTTAGTAAATTTACAAACTTACCGTAGAAGCAACTGTCTAAAAAGCAATCCCTAACACATATATCAAATTATGCTTTAGGCAAAATATTTTAGAATATGTAGCTATGCAAAAATAAGGTACTTTACGAAACTTGATGTAGATTATTAGAGAATCCAAAAACAATGCTAAACCAGCCCTAAATTTTGTTTTAATTTCCTATTGGGTGAATAATTGCGTTTCAATTTCTCTAGTTTTTGTAAATATTTTTCACCGACTTGCCATTTCTTGGATGCATCGTCCTCTCTTTTTGGGCAAGTTATCTACAGTTCATTTGATTGAGAAAGGACTTGCTGTCCTACTAGCGTGGCCAGGCCAATTGTGTGAACATGTTTGAAAACGATTTCCGCTAAAGCCTTTTTCTGATTATAGGACGTCCACTTTTTCATGGTGAAGTTTAGACCACACATCATCATCGACCACCGCATCTTCTTATCGTACGTTGTTAAACAGTCTAATGAAACAACTACTTTTTTTTTTTTTTTTCTTTTTTTTTTTTTTTTTTTTTTTTGGGGTGAATCGGTTGTACATAACTTTTCAGTATTCTGATCGTCGTCCTATCTTTCCATCAGTATATGGGCCCATACTACTCGAACCAAAATAATAATACAACCCCTTCTCTCTATCTTATCATCACTAGTTCAACACGTGCGAAGATTCGCACGTAGAGTAATGTATTATATATGTTAAAAATATATAAATTAAAAAAATATATATAAAACGATAAAATAAGAAAAAGAAACTAAAAATCAAAATTGCATACGAAATTTAAATAATCAAAACCAAAATTTCTAATAAAATTTGAAAACAAATTAGACAAAAACCCTTTTCAATCATAATAATAAAAATATAAGTTATTGAATAGATATATAGATGATCATGTACATGGATATATACATAAATGTTTGGAGAAACGAAAAAGGTAATAAAAATAATTAAAAAAAGATAAAAATATAAAAGAAAATAAATGAGAGGAGAAAGAGAAAAAGATAAAAAGAAAGAAAAATGATAAAAGTTCAAAAAAAAAAAAAAAAAAAAAAACACAATGGACAGACACATAACAGAAGGAGGAATACTCTTATATGTATATATGTTATTATTCTTATTATATATATGCTATTACGTTATTAAATTTTAGTTGGTAGCCACCCTTATGCACCAGCTCTCCCTCTCTCTCTCTCTCTCTCTCTCTCTCTCTTTGTTTTTTTTTTTGGTAATTATTTCACTGTTGGGTAACCTTGCACTTTTTTGGCACCGCAGAGATTTTTTTGAGCTTGTCGGAAAAGTGATCTGACAATAAAATGCGGCATTAATGTCCAATGAGTGTCGCGAAGGTGTCATTTGTGTTCTTCTCTCTATTGTTGTTGTTGTTATTATTATTATCTTTTCCTTCGCGAAGGTGTCATTTGCGTCTTATTTTGACAGCGTTTAGGATGTAATTTAAACAACGCTCTTACGTTCAAGTACAATCCAAGCACTCCAATATATACAAACAGATGTTCAAGCAACATGCTTAATATGACTTGATCAAGTCGATTGTCGATTTTTAAGATAGGAGTACTTGTGTACTACAAATTGTTAAGGGTTCGTTTGAGGGATACCTATAGATGGTGTTTTGAAGGTTGAGTTAGAAATGTATATTTTAGAAAAAAAAACTTTTGAAAAAGTTCTATAGTATACAAAATAATATAAAAATTTAAAATGTTTTCAGAAAAACAATGCAAAATGAATCTTGTCTTCTTCGTTTCATTGATACGAGTATTTTGAAATAAAAATCATTTTATTTCGATTTGAAATAAAAAAGTTATGGACTTTTAAAATTTGAGTTTTTTGAAATAGAAGAGGGAAAATTTAATTTAGAGTTAGAATTTTGAAATTAAAATGATAAAATATCATATGGAGACGACACTCCAAACGGACCCAAATAAATAATGATTAGTTGTACCTGAGACTACATGACCCATAGTTTTAGCTTTGGGAAAGATTTTTTCGTATAATTTTTTGGCAATTTTATTTGAATTCACAATCAAAACGTTGATTTGTTCACATTCAAAAAGTAGTTGTGCTTTCATCCCAAAACTAACTACACAGAGATTGATACATCAGAAAAAAGTTAGCTTCAATTTTTATGAGAATGAATTTACTTGAGAAACGTACAGAATACATCATCTTTTAGTTCAAAGTATCATAACAACGGTTTCATCAAGACGCATAATATTCCAAACATTTTCACCGTCGGGTCCTTCTCTGAATTTTCTTTAATGTGTTCTTTGATGAGAGTGGTCACAGCACTAACCGACATGTTGACTAACTTCAACTTTGTGACGTAAAGAACTAAAGATTCCACCGTGTGTCCGATTGGAACAATAGATCGCTTGCGATCGAATTGAAAATGGATATCGGTGCTACTTTCCGGGTAAGTAGTACGCCTTCATGCAATGAATCATGACAAGACTTTCTCTTGCGTTGTGTAGCCCCTTTTCACTTCCGACAGCTTGCAACTCTTTTGGACGACTGGGTGGCCCCTCCAGCAATAATTCTCCACCATATAATATAGCGTCAAAAGCTACCCTCCAATCCAATATTTGTCTACTAGATGATTGATATATAGAAATAATACCGACTTGTGAAAAAATATAAATTGTTGTACTTTTAGTTGAAAATTTTTTCAATAGAAATGAGATTTCCAATAATCGAAAATAAATTGCATAGTATTAAGGATGTTGAAATTAAATTGCATATAATGTTCTCATTAGAGGTAGTTTCATCTCTTATTTATATCTCATCCAGACATAAAATGTCCTCGCGTGCTCATTTCGACTCTGGATGTTTAAGAGTACTCATACATTTTAGAAAATGTTTAGGATAATTAACAGATCTAGAGAGAGAGATTTGGAACTCACCTGGAAAATTGGAATATTAGTGGTAAATATGTACCTATTTCACTGTCGTCCCTTAGAAGTTTTGGGTGTTAAATCCCATGCAAGATCTTGTCAAATAATCAGTCCCTTTGCTTAAACCTTAGTTTCGTTGTGAATCCGACCTCAAAATTATTATGTGCTCTTGATTTATTGATGAGGTCATTTTCTTTTTAAGGGATCCAAAATTTTTATTCAACAAATAATAGTCTAGGTAGACACAAAAACACACACACACATATATATACATATATATATATATATATAGCTTGTTAAATAAATTATTAAAACAAGAATCTATATGCTAGCTAAAGCTGAATTGGACTAATTGGACTCTAGTTAAAAACATTATAAGCATGAAAGACACGATATTGGGTGTCTGTTAATTTGATAGGGGCATTATAGATATTTTAGTCATGTAAGAATTGGGTTAGGTATACAAGAAATTGGGACGGAGTCACTTAGTGGAGGCTTCCGTTCTTAGCGAACTTTTTTTTTTTTTTTTTTTTTCAATTTTACTTTTAAAAACTTTACATTTTTTCTTTTTAGTTTTATCCCTAACTAAAAATTTATTATCACTATGTAAACTCTTAAAAACTTTATTCTTTAACGTGTACCTCCAGTTAAACAATAATTGACTCCGTCTTTAAGAAAAAGTATGGTAAATCTGAGATAAAGTACTTATCGATTCTATTTATAAATTAATTTCTTGTTTATTTCATGATCTTGTCAGTTACAATTATGCACTATATATTCTCACTTTTTTTTTTCCTATGCCGTGGGTTGTAATCAGACCTTTTTTTTCCCTGACAAAAGCCGTGTTCTATGAACTATGTGTATATCCACTTACCAAAAAAAAAAAAAAGAAAAGTGATAGCCTACTGCATATAAATATGCAACAGGGAAAATATGTGTGCTGATATATATACATATACATATATATATATATATACGCGTCACACAAACGCATATATATATTTTGGACAAACAAACAGGGAGAACATGTTCAATAGAAATATTCCTTAAAAATATAATAAACATGAACTGTACTCTGATGTTAGCTATTTTCATGTATAAGACGGATGAAGACAAAATTTTCTGAAGTGATCTCTAGTTGTATGTGTGTGAATATATATATATATATACATATATTTATGTATATTTAGATATTAAATGCGGTCTAGTGCTCAGGATAAAGTTCAGGTCGAACAGACAACGAAACAAAGATTGATTTGCAAAAGGACTAATCAGTTGACAAGCATAGCATAGAATTCACTCACCCGTTTACAGATCACAAACTCTAGCTCTCGATCCCTTCTCAAGTCCGGTCCATCTCACACAAAATATATATATATATATATATATATATAAAATATCCATCTGAGAAATCCCAGAAAAAAGAAAAGAAAAAAGGAATTACTATAAGATTAAAAAAAAAAAAAGAATATGTGTATATATAAATAGAGTTATAAAGAAAGCGTAATATGAGAAGCAGAAGGAATACCTGCAGGTAGATAAATGAAAGAGCCTGATTCCACATCCCCCAGGCCCCATGTTTGTGTGCTCTAGGCTCAAAGTTCCTGCTGAATTTATAGAACATAAGACGAGAAAACGACACAAAACAAATTTAATATTTTTATATGTATTATCCTTTTTTTTTTTTTTTTTTTTTAACTTTTTTTGTTTGGGATTTGTTATCCTAATTTGCTGTTTGTTGAAGTTATCAATTAGTTTGAAGCGTGTGTAACTTCTCTCTTGATCTTTATCTTCTACTGCTACTTACTTTACACGTGACGAGCTTTGACTTGCTGGTATGACTTTCTGGAATTATATAAGTAATAAATAAATATTTTCGTTAAAAAGAAACCCGGAAGATTAAACTCTTTTGATTATCAATGTAAAAGAACTTTTCTACGTGGCACACATGTACAAATTGATAGTTACATATAAATTAATTAGTAGTTATAAAATATAGATCGGATATTACAAGTACCGCTCTTGTCCTGTTACTTAATAGGAGAGCAGAACAATAAATAACAGAAGTCATAATGTTGTGTTTATAAGATATTGATCTTGATACTATCCTAATTTGGGAAGAAAAATTAAAACTGAAATATTCCTAGACAAAGAAATCTTAAAAAAAAAAACAAGATACTCCTAAAAAAATTTCTAATTAGTATAATTAAAATCTAAGTGTAAATCAAATAATAGAAATCCTGTTGGTCAACTCTATTGATCTACGTTACCACATCCTGATAATCCGCATCAACAGCGATTGTGAATTCTACCTAGCTTCCTCCTCGAAACGACCAAATGAGTTGGCAGAACCTTTTTTTCTTTCTTTTTTTTTTTTTTAAATCGCCAACTCAGTTTGGTTTTTAATAAAAGAAAAAAAAAAGATGAAAAAAAAGCTCAGAATCCAGCCTTGATGGTAGACTATATAAACAAAATTGTAAAAACAATAATTAAAAAAAAAAAAAAAAACACCTTTGAAATGCAAATGAACCCAACCAAGGGTGTTGTCATTTTTATATTTTGGAACCTTTTCCTTTCTTAACACGAAATTTATAGATATATATATATATATATATATTTTCAGAAATAGCAATCTTATCTCCTTTTAAATTATTCATTTCTATTTATTATTATTTTTTAGCAAACAAGTGCATAATTAGTAATTTTCTCCGTAAGTGTTACATTTTTAGTGATTTACTGAATAATTACATAATTAGCGATATAGGTTAGCATAACATAATAGGGAAGAAGGTATGTTTTAAGATCGCTCTTTCTTTTTTCTCTCTACTTTAAGTTAATGAGCATAACTACTTGCTAAAATATTTTAAATAAAAAAAGAATCGTTCCAAATTATATGCTATTCATGATCTATAGTCCTTTTTTAACCTTTTCTTTTTATTAGATGGAATTTATCCCCATTGATACCCATTAATTAATATTTTAATCGATCGTTATCGTTATTGTATTTTTGTTTTTTTTATCTTTAATTCCAAGTCGTTGAACAGATACCTTCAAAATTGATAACTTTTAAGAGTGTATCCTTTGCTTGGGCTTGGATTATTAAGTACCACTTAACTGCCCCTCAGGGACAAAAGAAATGAAGTTGGAAAAATGTTTGGAAAAAGTATATATATAACAAATCTACGATAACTACTTCTCAACATAAAGTTTTTAGGGTTTTTCTTTCAATCAACTCCAATATTTAAAAGGATTGATGAAATTTAAAACGTGAAAGACCAAAAATACCCTAGATAAAACATGAGACAAACGAAAATTGGTTACATGAGGAATGCCCAACAGATTAGGTTGGATTAAGGTTAACATTGACAAAGTGGCTTGGGGAGCTCCTAATTATAGATTAGGTTGTGATTGTATTTTTTTCACACTGCTTGCAGGGATTTATCCAAGGTTGTTTTTCGGCTTGTATTTCTTGAGGCTGAAATTCTAGCTTTTATGATTGCTATAAAGAAACTAAGGTTTGAAAATTCAAATATGGTCTCTTTCCATTAAATGTGACTCCACTTATGTTGTCAATTTGTTTAAAAATAAATGATTTCTAGTGGTGCCTTAAGAATATAGAAGTCATTGGACCGGTTTATCATTATGCTAATAGTTTAATTGTCAAGGTCGCTCATAACATCAGGGAAGACAACAGTATGACAGAAAAACTGACTCCCCAGTTAGTTCTTCTGATGTTTTCTATTGGTAGTCATCCGCTTTTGATTTCCAAATAATTGATTCGTCAAATAGGATATGTCTCCCTTACCTATTTATGGATTTACTAATTTCTCTGGGATCAAACGCGGTTTTTCCCCTTTTCTTAAACTTTTTTCCTTCAAGTTTTTCCGCCCCTAAAAAAAATGGGGTTTTTTTTTCCCCTTTTCTGCAATTGTTTGCGCTGGGTAGATCTGATATCGGCTTGTAGTTAGCTTCTTTTGGTTTCTCCATTTTGGAGTTTGTGTTTCTTTAAGTCTTAACTTTGTATTTCTTTTTCTGTTTTAATAATAAAGCAAATTGAGGACGGGGTATAATGGTATGGGTAAGGAGGGGGGTGTCAATTTAGTTGAGATGTTTCTTAATTTCTTGTTATCAATTGTTCTCTTTCTTAATATATATATATATATATATATATATATATATATATAACACTAAGGAAAACTAGTTTATAAAAATGGATGGAAGCTTTTTAATTGACACACTAAAAGGCACATATCTATTGTCTATTATAGAAGGGAGGATGGCTTCCAAGTATTTTAGTGTGAAAAAATATATTAATATATCATTTATATCTCCAAATATAAAAATACAAATATGAACCAATATCAACAATCTATAATTTTTTTTAAATTTCGAATAATAATAGTTCAAATTCTTATAATAATGTTTAACATACATAAAATTAAATGAGGGTACGTATTATGAAAATCAATAAACTTTTACAGTTGAGCAAAGAAATTTGTAGAAATAAATCATTTTATCTGCACTATATAGCATATATAAGTTGAAATATTAATGAAAATAAAAAAATATATAATAAGAAATAAGGTCCAAAAAACTAATATACATATATATATATATATATTAATATATATAAACAACTACACGATATTGGAATAATAAGAAATTTAAAGACCTATTTCCACTTCTAAAAGAAGAATTGCACTCTTTTTAGGCAAGGAGAAATTGCATTTTGATTGAAACACGTAAATAGTAATTTTTTAAGGGCATACATGAGAAAAAAATATTTTAATTGAAACTTTTAAAATAGTACTACTCATTAAAAACTATGTAAAGTTTTTAAAAGTAAGATTCTCGAAATAATATTTAAGTAAGGGTACAATCGAGATATTTTATTTTAAGGGTAAATCAAAAGAATGTGATCAGAAAGAGTAAACTATTTTAGAAAAATCATCTTTTAAAAAGATTTAAGTACAAATAATATCTCAAAAACTATTAAAATAAAATGCGTTAATTTTATTACTAATAATACTTGTACAAACTAATAGTTACAACTTTTTAGGGTAAAACACACTACTACAAAATGTGGATTCCACGACCATTTTTTAAAAAACCGTCGTGGAAAATGCGGCAAAAATACGGAGCGGAACAGAGTTTCCGAAAACCGTCGTGGAAGAGCATGCTTCCACGACGGTTTTTAATAACCGTCGTGGAAGCTTGCAAAAAAAATCAAAAAAAAAATTTTTTTGCAAAAAAAAAAAATAATAATAAAAAAAAATAAAATAAAAAATTTTTTTGGGCTTCCACGACGGTTTTTAAAACCGTCGTGGAATCCCATTCTTCCACGACGGTTATAAAACCGTCGTGGAAGCTAAAAAAAAAAATTTTTTTTTTTTTATTTTTTTTGCAAGCTTCCACGACGGTTATTAAAAACCGTCGTGGAAGCATGCTCTTCCACGACGGTTTTTTATAACCGTCGTGGAAGCTTCGACTTCCACGACGGTTTTCGGAAACTCTGTTCCGCTCCGTGTTTTTTATCGTATTTTCCACGACGGTTTTTTAAAAACGGTCGTGGAAGGGTCTTTTTTTCAAAATTTTTTTTTTTAATTTTTGGACTCTACCACGACGGTTTTTGGGGAAAACTGTCGTGGTATGTTACATACCACGACGGTTTTCCCCAAAAACCGTCGTGGTAGGTACTAAGGCGGGAATTTTGAAATTTTTTAAATTAAATTTAATTTTTTGGAGCGTGTATTAAAACCCAAAAAAATATCATCTTTCCCACCCCATTACATTCCGAGCATTTTTCACTTTTTCACTCTCTAACTCCATACCCAAAGCCACCCAATTTCTTCACTCTATTTCTCTCCGATGGCCTCCTCCACCACTCACGCGGCCTCCTCCATTCTCCGACGCGTCCACCAAGGAACTCACGCGGCTTTCCCTCTCTCTCTCTCGCCGCACTCCGCCCATACCGACGCTCGACAAGCCGGTAAGTTGTAATGTATATTGCTTGGGTAATGCACGGATTTGGGAATTTTTCGTCCAAAATGTTGATTTTGTAGATTGTTGAGTTGGGAATATTCCGTCCGAAATGACCAAAATCCGTCCCCTACATTTTCGGTGATTGTTCATTGTGGTTGTGTTTTAGATTGAATTAAATTGGTTGGGTAAGGCATGGATTTGGGAAATTTCCGAAAAAAAAGTGTTGATTTTGTGATTTAAATGTGTTCCGGAAAAAAGTGTTGATTTAGTGGGAATTCGTAAATTTTTTTTTTTGTTACCTACCACGACGGTTACTCAACCATCGTGGTAGCTCCATTCGTAAATTTTTTTTTTCATTGTTACCTACCACGACGGTTTTCGAACCGTCGTGGAATCCAAATATATACCACGACTGTGGATTCCACGACGGTTAGAAAACCGTCGTTTAAGTATTACCACGACGGTTTTTAACCGTCGTCGAATCTCTATTTTGTAGTAGTGACATATTTAGATTTAATAACTTTATCATAAGATAAATTGCTACAACTTCTTTTGTATATTATTATTATTATGTTTGACATGTTTATAATTATTATTATTATTATTTTAAAAGTAAAACTTACTTGCAATTAATAAGCTAAATCAACCAAGACCATAGGAGCTACAAATCTTGGAATTTTATCCTAACCATAAATCTCAGTTTCTAGATTAAACACACAAGCAATAAGACAATGAGCCACTTCATTAGCTTAATGACATTTAGCATAGCAAGACCACTGGGGTGAAATAGAGAACAACTCAAGAATATCATTGATCACAGATCCTTCTTCTGTAAGCGAATCACCACAATTAACTGCATGGATAACTCGTGTCGCGTCAACCTTAGCAATCTAGATACAAATCCCACAATACTTAGCAAATAGGAGACCTTCCCTGAAAGCAAGACACTCAGCCATAAAAGGAGAAAAGGAGCCTTGTATTTTCTTTGCTTGACAACTCAAAATAGTCACATCTGAGTCACGGATATTAGCTCCCACACTTATAAAACCCATTCCAGATTAAACCGAAGCGTCAATGTTAAGTTTTATTTTCCCTTCAAGAGATCCAATGTTTGTTTCTTTTATGCAGTACAACCACTAGGTCATATTCAGCCATACAACATGCTAGGTAGTCACCAAGTAAGCGGCCAGCCTTCTTCAAAGTCTCCATTGCTGAAACTTTGGGCCTCATGGATCTATTGATTCCTAGCTGTCCAAATAGCCCAAGTAACGACACAAAAGATCTCCAAGTTGGTCTTTGAAGCCATGTTACTCCAAATCACACACAAACCATCAAAGGATCCAACCTTAGCATTACTAATGGCTGGCCACAAGTTACTAGAATCCCAGACTTCATGGGCATATACTTACAATCCCACAATACATGCCACACATCTTCAAACCCCTCCGAACATCAAGGACATAGGGCCAAACAAGGAATTCCACGCTTTTAAAGATTATCATAGCAAGACAAAATATCATAAAAAGCTCTCCAAACAAAAGATTTACTTTTATTTGGGAGCTTAAAATTCCATAGCTTTTTTCATCCATTCGTATATGTTTGATATGTTTATTGATTATAACAAAATAATAATTAAATCCCTCAAACAAAAAATGGAAAACGATTTGAAGGAAATCTATATGTCCTCCTTTATTTGGCAGTGAGTCATAATTTCTCTGATACCATGTTTTCCACCTTTATTTTTCTTTTAATTTTTTGTTTCTCGTAAAGAAGCATTATAATAGCAATAAGATACCTTTTATAGTAGTTGAGAAAAGAAAAACTTTGCAAAATCTATGATAAGAAATGTATTTTTACTCTATATCGGAAATGAAGGCTTTAATTTACTGTCAAATTTCTATCCGACGGTAGAAAAGGTAGCGCTGTGTCCGTTTGTGATATTTCCAGATCTTTATTACTTTCTCTTGAAAGAATTGTGTCCGTAAGAGTTGTTGGTATTGAATGTGAACAAGATTTTGTAGGGAAAAAAAAAAAGGGCAAAAGTACAGCGAAGTGTCATACCAAAAATTTGGCCTAATAATTAATTAGTTTTTCATTCTAACAAACCTGCATGATATTGAAGAAGCATTCAAATGAAATACTAGTATGATTACTCCTGAACGTAGAATTTTTTTTAGCTAGCTCGATCAAACCAAATAAAAATTCGAGGCGTATATATCTATAAAAGTACTATTTTTTCCCCCCAATAATTAACTGTCCCAAGACAGCACAAAAATCATATGTTAAGTTATAACGCATATAAAGAACCATGTCCGCGATATAAATTAAAGGTCTTTCTTTAAGAAGCTTTTAACCTGATAGTTCAAAATATGATCAATAATCATTATTTTTTACTTTTTCGGGTTTTTACCATTAAGTTTTACCAAAAAAGGTTTTTAAAGTGGCCTCATAAGGGATAGATCATGTCTATGGCTATTCAGATTGGAGATTATCATCTTTATTTTTAAGGAGTTCGGCTTTCAGTTAGTTGTTTTACTTTTTACATTTTTTTTTTTGGTTGTTGCCTATGTTGTTCCGTTTGTGCTTTGCTCCGTTACGTTGAGAGTTGTCTTTGGATTTTTTGTTAACTTTTTTCCTTTTTAATTGATATGGAAGATTATAAGGTATATATTAACATCACTTATCCCCTCTCTGTTCGTAAAAAGAATGCACTTTAACCTCAATACGAAGAAATCATTTTAGGGGATTTTTTTTTTTTGGCAAACTCTTACACAAACAAAAAAAAATACAATTAATTTTACAAATGCTCCATGAACGATCTTTTTTATTTTACTCTCCGATTATTTAAAATCATTCAAAATGCTTCCTAATGTGCACAAAAAAGTTCAAACTTGCCATTTCATCTGCTTCGGTATAATCTGTTAGTGAAAAATATGAAAATAGGACAACGAACAAATATCGGAATTAACAAATACGAAATTCGTTAGCAACAATATTACAGAAATAAACAAGAAAACGAAATTAGAAAGTTGTCGATGAACACCAAGGCCCGTGTGTCACACGGTTTCCTTAAAATAGATTCGCCTCTTCACCATCTGTACTCGAGGATCAACCGGCACTACTACAAAATGTGGATTCCACGATGGAGCTTCCACAGCTGTTTTTAAAAAACGATTATGGAATCTTCAGATTCCACAACTGTTTTTTAAAAACAGTTATGGAAAATTCACAACAAATTCATACAAAACCGAATCAGGCCCTCATTTTTTCACATTAACACCACAGCTGCAGTAACCAAAATCAGATCAGAACGCTCTGAAAACAGTCACTACACCACAGTTGGACGTCGCCACCACCATCTACCATCCATCAATCTCTCTTGTAAGTGATCACTAATTTCTTTTTGTTGTTTGTCTCTGTATTTATACTTATGATTTTAGGTTTTGTATATTTTAGTTTTGTTTTTGAGGATCGCTTGTGCAACGGGTGTCAATTTAAGTGATCACAAAATTTTTTTTCCCCAGTATTTAGACTTAATTATGATTTTACGTTTTATATTTTTAGTTTTGTTTTTGGGATTTTTGAGTGAATTGTGTAATGGGTGTTAAATTTTATATGTATTTTGAAATTTACTTTGACTTCTAAAACTTTGATATTTTGATTTAGGAGTTGCAAATCATGGATAGGAAATGGATGTGGTTTGATAGATTGTCTAAAACATATGAAGATGGTGTTGAAGAATTTTTGTCATTTGCCAAAGCTCACATACAAGATGATAGGATTCAGTGTCCTTGTGAAATTTGTGGAAATCATAGATCTCATTCCATTGATGATGTTAGAGGGCATGTGCGTGCATAAGGGATTATTTGTTCTTATCAAACATGGTATTTACATGGTGAAGATTTTTTCAATTTTCGACATATATCGACGAGTAAAGGTAAAGAGCCTATTGTTGAGGAAGACGTTGGTGATAATATGTTCGATATGATAAATGATTTGGAAGAACGCTTTGTGCACCGTCCGGAGTTATTTGAGACAATGATTAATGATGCCGAGACGCCCTTGTATGTCGGGTTTACAAAATATACAAAATTAGGGGCATTGGTTAAATTATGGAACATGAAAGCGTCAGGAGGGTGGATGAATTCTAGTTTCACAACTCTTCTAGAATTTCTAAAAGATGTTCTACCGGATGATAACAAAGTGCCGCCTAGTATGTACGAAGTGAAGAAGATGTTGAGCACTTTGGGAATGGAATCTAAAACTATACATGCTTGTCTAAATGATTGCGTCCTTTACTGGAAAGAATATGAAGATTTAGATGAATGTCCGGTTTCTAATGAGTCAAGATCGAAGAAGGGCAAAATGCCATCGAATGATAGCAAATGAGTGCCGGTGAAGGTGTTATGGTACATTCCACTGACTTCACGTTTGCGTCATTTATTCCGTAATGCCGAGCATGCTAAGAATTTGACTTGAAATCATGATAAACGTGTTGACGATGACAAGCATAGGCATCCAGCCAACGCACCATAATGGAAGACCTTTGATGACAATCATCCAGATTTTAGTACAGAACCAAGGAATTTACGTCTCGGTTTGTCGACGGACGGAATGAACCCACATTGTAATATGAGTAGTAGGCATAGTACATGGTCAATCATACTTATTAACTACAATCTCCCTCTAGAATTGTGTATGAAGCGGAAATTCTTAATGCTGACTTTATTGATCACAGGTCTTCAACAACCGGGGAATGACATTGACGTGTACTTCGCACCATTAATCGATGGCCTAAAAAGCTTGTGGGAAAATGGGTTAGAAGTTAGAGATTCTTACCGTCAAGATACGTTCAATCTTCGTGCAATGTTGATTTGGTCAATTAATGATTTTCCCGCATTTGGCAACCTATATGGTTATCCGGTGAAGAGTTCTATAGGTTAGGGGTGGCAATTCGTGTCACGTGTCGGATTCGTGTCGTGTTTGAGCCGTGTCAAATTTTTTCTTCCCCAACCCGAACACGACCCGCGACACGAAAACGACACGAAACCGCGACACGAACACGACACGAAACCGTAATGGCTTGACACGACACGACACTAACTGGACCCGCGACACGAAATTTACCCGTGACACAAATTAGACCGGCGACACGAAATTGACCCGAAATGGACACGTGACCCGAAATTGACACGCGACACGAAAATTGACCCGAAATTGACACGAAATAGTGACCCGAAATTGATTCGAAATTGACACGAAACTGACACGAACTTGACACGAATTTGACCCGAACTTGACACGAAATTGACACGAAAAAAACTATTCCAACCCGAACACAACCCGCGAAATTTTCGTGTCAAATTTTCCCAACCCGAACACGACCTGCCACCTATTTTTCCTAACCCGAACCCGCGAAATTCGTGTCGTTTTCGAGTCGTGTCGTCGTGTCGCGACCCGTATTGCCACCCCTACTATAGGTTGTCCCATTTGTATGAAGGAAACATCTTCCAACCAGTTGCAAAATGGTAAGAAAACCGTTTACCTTGCTCACAGGAGATTCTTGCCAAAAAATCATCGATACCACAAATAAAAGAAGGCTTTTGATGGTAATACCGAAGAAAGAACTGCTCCTCAGATTTTGACTGGAGAAGATGTATTTAAGATGGTTAAAAATGTGAAAGTAGTTTTAGAAAAGAGAAAACGGAACGATCTAGTGGTTAATGGACCTTGGAAGAAGAAGTCAATCTTCTATGAACTTCCATATTAAAAGTCACTTTACGTTCGTCATTGCTTAGATGTTATGCATATTGAGAAAAACGTCTATGAATCGATAGTGGGCATGTTGCTTGACATTCCGAATAAAACTAAAGATGGTGTAAAGGCACGGTTGGATCTTAAAGAGATGAAGATTAGACCTAATTTGCTCATCGAGAAAAGATCGAACGGCACTTACTTATCTCCGATAAAACACACATTATCGAGACAAGAAAAGAGAAATTTTTCAGGCTCATTGGAATGAAAACACATGATTGTCATATCTTGATGCAACAATTATTATCTCTTGCATTGCGGGGAGTTTTAACGAAAAATGTGAGATATTCAATTACCAAGTTATGCTTATTTTTCAATTCAATATGCTCCAAGGTAATTGATCCACTTATGCTAGATTCGCTACAATCGGAATTAGTGATGACATTGTGCATGATTGAGAAGTATTTCATACCATCCTTTTTTGATATAATGATCATCTAACGGTGCACTTAGTTCGGGAAGTTAAGATATGTGAACCGGTACATGAAGGTTTTGAAGGGTTATGTGAAGAACCGAAGTAGGCCAAAGGGATGTATAGTGGAAAACTACATAGCAAAGCAATCGTTTGAATTTGCTCGAAGTATTTGTCCAACGCGGAACTAATAGGGTTGCCAAAGAGTGGGCTATTTACGTTGAAAAGACTATCCGTGGGTGTTCCTTCACCGGTAAATCAAGATGAATTGGAGCAAGTTTGTCTTTATGTTTTATATTATGTTAAGGAAGTGAAGCTTTTCATTGAGGTTCACATGAAGGAATTAAGAGATGCGAATCCAAGAAAAGGAAAAAGTGAGAAGTGGTTTCAAGATGAGCACAACCAGACATTTTGGGAGTAGATAAGAATACATGTGCATTTGAAGGCTGACGTTTCGCAAGACTTAATGAGGCTAACAAGAGGATTGTCATCGATAGTCACAAGATATACATCGAACTTTGTCAATGGCTACTCCTTCTACACTCGCGAAAGATATGAGAAACATCTCGTCCAAAATAATGGTGTGACCCTTCGTGCCAAGTCTATGCATATTTGCTCCGCAACAGACAAGAATTTGGTGTAAATTCGATGAACTACGTTGGGTTCATTGAAGATATTTGGAAACTTGATTATTGCAGCTTGCGGATAGCATTCTTTAAATGCAAGTGGGCCAACAATAATTATGTTAATAAGATTGATAGTGACGGCGTGACAGTGGTGGATTTTAGGCAATCGGAATACAAAAATGATCATTTCATTATGGTGTCGCAAGCGGTCCAAGTATTTTATACAACGGATCCCAACAATTTAGAGTTATTCTTAATTATATCGATGAAGTCAAGGATAATCCGTGATAGCCAAGAAGATGTTGAAGATTACACCGACATTCCATCTTTCACAAAAAGATTGCCACCGGTGGAGAAGATTGATGATTTCGAAGATGATGTTTCACACTTGCTTCGTTTAGATGTTGAGTGGACACGTGTTGAGAAACCAAAAACAAAAAACAAAAACAAAAGCAAAAACTTAATAGTTTTCTACAACGGTTTAAAAGCGGTAATGGTGCACCACGTTATAGCTTCTGGCGAACTTAAAAAATGCTCAAACTCTATCCCATCGAAACACACCTAGACTTAGACTAAGAGAATAAAGAGATACTCTGTATTTTCTTCTTGTGTTATCTCGTTCACTTGGAGTATAGGACGAGTAGCTTTTATAGGCACAAAAGCATGGCTCTTAATATGCACAATACAACCAAACGTTTGGCTGTTATACAGTTTTGATTTTCGGCTTAATTACCCATAGAATTGTGGCCATTTAACAACTAATCGTTTAGTTGCTCTCCAAACGTTTTTGGTGTTCTTCAAAACATTTTTGATGCAACAAAAGCCAAATTAATTGGTATTGATTTATCAGCAATTAACTCAATTTAATTGCTTGAAGCTTTACAGCATTTCAGTTGGAAAAGAAAAAAAAAATTGTAGCAAAACCAAGGTGGTGTGGAGTGGACAAATCGGTGCGATATTCGTGCCCGCAGGACGCGCACTCGCACACAAGTCATTTAGTTACACCGCTTCTATCCCTCATGGAACAAGAGTTTTTCTAATTCCTTTTTCTAACTTCATAGTTGCACTTTTGCGAATCAATTTTTCATTCACCTCTCTATCATTTTGAACGTATAAATATTCGATTCAACCTCCTTGCGGAGTTGAACATGAATCCATATTAAACCGACACTAATATGAAGTGGTTCCCGCTCAAATTCAAGCCTCAAAATGACCATTTAAAATGGTTTTTTATAAGCCATTTTCCAACATGATCTATATCCTATATTATATGTATATTGTCAAGCAAGCATCAACTGAATACTTGTCCTTTTACTCTGTAAAGGTTGCTTGATCTTCAAACCTCTCTCCCACTCTCTCTCCCCTGTGACCGTGAACTTGCACAAACCAACTCACCAGTGGTTCCAAAATCAGCCGTTTTTCTAAGATTCAAAGAATAAAGCCCAGAAGCTATATTACGAAAACATACATAAACAAATTGAAACGAAAAAAAGAAGAAAAAGAAGAAGAAGAAATCAAGCTCGTGAAAAGGAGAAACCCAGCTGGGGTATTCAAACTCCCAACATAAAACATACACAGACAGAGCAACACTGATGGAGACAGTTTCAACTGTCTTTCAAAAATCTTCAAACTATCTCTCTCTCCTCTCCTCTCCTCTCCGTCTCTCACTCTCTCTCTAAATCGAAGAAATTATTGTCAGTCTCTCTCTATAGTGTTTTGGCCTTTACAGACTAGACTAGAAGAAGAACAGCGATTGTCGCCGGAACTCATGACGAAGACGCAATGCCGCCAACGTCGACGGCTCTTCGAGAGTGAGCTCTTTGACGGAGGGTTCGCGATGGAGGTTGATGGTGAGAGCTCTTCGGCTCTCTCTCTCCCTCCCTCCCTCTCTCTCTCCTCCGCGTTGTGCCACTCTCGTTCACAGGGTGTACCGCCGGACCGTACGGCCGCCGTACGGGAGACTATTCCTGCACACACACAAACATATATATATATATATATATAGAGAGAGAGAGAGAGAGAGAGAGAGAGAACTAGAACTCACCTGGTCACCTCCTGAGAGTTTTTGAGTGTCGAATCCCATGCAAAGAATTGTCAAATAATCAGTCCCTTCTATTAACCCTTAGATTCGTAGCCTATGTCGACCTTAAAATTATCTTACATCTTTATTTGTGGATTTTTTTTTTATTATTCTTCAAGATATTTAGCATTTATATAGACACACATATGTATGAATAGTCCCTCTTTAACTGTTCTAGCTAAAGTAAAATTGAACTCCTACTTCAAATGGAATTGCAGATTTCATAACTAGGTTGTTCTTTAGGGGTAGATGTGTAAATTAAATACAAACATATAAAGTTCGAAGAAATTGTGTTGAAGGACCCCTGATAAACATTTATGCTCCGTTTGCCTCACCATCTCAATTCAAACTAAACAACTCAAATCTCATCATGTTTTTTGTCTTTTCTGAAAAAGTTTTTTGTCTTTTCTGAAAAAGTCAACAAAATTTACTATGCAAACTTAAAAATCTCAACTCAACTCAAACTGAACCTACGATCCAAACGAACCCTTAAGTAATTGTCAACCTTTGTTTTGTTAAATTATAAGAGAAGAAAAAAGGTCTTTAAAAAATTATCCCTCATTAATTATTGTTGGATTTCAATAAATCATTTAACGGATCTTAGTAAATAATTAGTGATTAGTGAATCACAATTTCAATAACGTATGCTTTTTTTTATATATACGTTTGAATTTCCAAAAAATCAACACTTTTTTATTTGACAAAACTAATATATTTACTGAAGTAATTCTTTAAATAGGTTATTTGGCACACCCTAAAAGAACTATTGAAAAAGAAAAAGAAAAAAACCAGAGAGAGAGACAACAATGCAGATTTCGATGATATATCTAATGTTTTTTTTTTTTTTTTAATAAATGGTAGTGATGGAAATCAATTAGCATATTAAAACATCAATATTAAATCAACACTCTTTTAATACCCTCGTCATCTACCTATAATATTCAAATTCTAATTATTGCTACAAATCACTCTGTATCATAATATTTGGTTCCTCTAAATGCTGATCTTAATTGACCAAATTTGAGACACTCCCTATGTAAGACACGTACGACTGGTGTCTGAACAAATAATGCAGGGAGAAGATGGACATTCAGGCCACGTTTGGGGACATATTTGGATATGGTATTTTGAAGATTGGAAATGATTTAAGTTTTGAAAATGTACGTTTGGTGAAAATAAACGGTTTGGAGTAAAAAAGTGAAAAAACTTAGACTTTTATAATATGGAAAAAATTAGCAATATAGATCTTGTTTCCTGCCTCTCGAAATTCTATACGATTTAAAAAAAAATCATTTTATTTCAACTTAAAATAATAAAGTTATAAACTTTTAAAGTTTAAGATTTTATAAAATATTTAGAAAAATAAATAGTAAAATTGAAAAAAAAAAATACGTTTGGAAAAAACTTTTGGAAAGACATCCCCAGACGGAGCCTAATATTCAAGTACACGACTTCGGTAGGTAATCATTTAAAAAAAAACAAACAAACTTGGTAGGTAATCCATATAAAGAGCCACGCAAAATGTTTGGTACAATGAGGAGACAATTATCAGCCTCATTTATGTTTTAGAAGATGTCAGTTAAAGGGGAAAAAAATGTATATTTATAGCTATACATATACATATCGTTCGTATATCATCTACCAGAAATTAGACGATCTACTCCAAGCCAGTACATTCTTTTTTTGCACTCACAAGAGATGAACCTTAAGGACAGATCTAGATAATTAGATTCTACGTCATTTTTCTACTTATGGATTTCATGATACCCTTTCAAAATATATATGTAAATATAAATGTATATACCTGAATTTTTTAGGCTAAATTTAGTGGATTAATGGTATTATGGCAGTGAAAAAGCTGATATTTGGAGGACAGTATATGCATGTTATATTCCTTTTAAGCTTATTTATTAACCTTTTTCTATATAAAAGCAAGACATATATACTTATTTGAAAAATCAGTTCCAATTGATTTACCAAAAAAAAAAAAAAAAAAGCTGTTCCAACTGACATATTTTGTTTAAATTTGAAGCAAAAACTTTATTTAAAAAATAAAATAAAATAAAATAAAAGGAATCCTACAAGCATATAAACAAAATAAGATCTGGTACGTTATATTAGTTTGACAAGACATAAATGATTAACAAAACTTTGTTCTGGATTATAAATCAAATTATGTTTTAAGAATTGAAGGTTTTTGTGTTTGACATTATCTAGATAATGAGCAAAGCTTGTAATAAGGTTCAAGGTCGAACAGACAACGAAACCAAGAGAATAATAAGGAGGAAGGACTGGTCACTTGACAAAACATGGCATGGAAATTCACTCACCCGTATCCACGACATTATTTTCACATCAACAACCACTTTCTTATTTAAGCGACGTCCATTTTGAATCCCATCTGAAAAAACCAAAAAAAAAAGTTTAATTAAAGTAAATAAAAGTTAAAAAAATAAAATAAAGAACATATAGAGAGATCAATACAAACTATATACATAAACTCTCTTGTCCGGCATCTCCTTTTGCCGGACAAGAACTGCAGCCCACCTTAGGACCGTTGAATATGAAAACATACGGTACTGATGAGAAAAAATATTAGTTAAGATACAACTTCTCATGTTAACCGGACCATCTGTTTCTGTCAAATGTCCGGCAGTCGGACAACATACTCCTATATGTATACATATGTATACGTATATGAGTCAAGAAACGGAAAGTACCTCCAATGGGCCATATGAGTGTGCGTGTAACTGAGTACTTCATATCTCAACCTTCCAATTCACACGATTATATAGGAGACTGGGTGTTTTTATTTTTATTTTTATTTTTATTTTAAGAAAGGGAAAATGAAGGCGAAGAAAAAAAGAGGAGAGAGGAAAGTGGCTGGTGAGAATACGTTTGACTCGCAGGTGACACACCAATTTAGCTGAGGGTTAACTTGTGTCATGTGCCTTTTTGAAGTGGCACAGTTCCTTAACAACCACCCCCCTCCCTTGCCCTTCTCATTTTTCATATTTTTTTAGTTTTCTCCACCACCCCCCCTCCCTTGCCCTTCTCATTTTTCATATTTTTTTAGTTTTCTCCATGTGGGGGTTCTTTTCAAGCACCTACAACGGCAACGTTTTATTTAAAGGCTAGCTAACTCTTTAAAAATAAAAAATAAAAATAAAAAAAAAAAACTTGGTAAGTTATTTTGAACAATATTACTCTACCTATAATAATTATTGAATTTTTTTTTTTTAAGTGGGCACTCGTGACATGACACATTAGCATGATATCCTTTCTATCACTGCCCCCTACACACACACACACCCAAACTTACGGGTGGAGGGAGGTGAGGTTCTAGAACCCCTTTGGATTTTTAAAAATGTTCTCTATTTCACCTTGTAAATTTTTGAAAGATTTTTTTAATGGTTTTTGTTTCATGACAAGTGTTTTAGTAACCTTGTTAAAGTTTCAATGGTCCTCATAAGTTTAATGGTTTTAAAAATAAATTATAATAACGGGAATAATCAGTAGATACATCCAGAGATCATTATTAGGTCGGCATCTTTTTAGCACCTTTATTATTTACTTATCATATTTTTATTGAAATAAAAAGAAAAACTATCCAAGATCATGATAAAAATAATGAAACATATGCACACAAGCATCATAGGACGAAGCGCAAAAAAAAAAATTATAGTAAAAACTTTAAGTGCGTTGATAACAAATGCAGAAAAAAATAAAACAAGACCAAGAGTTGATCCTAAAGGCAAAAGCTTAACTACTACCTTGCTAGCAACTCCAAATGAGCCTTATTAGAAACCTTTTAGCAAAAATTCAATGGAAAAAAATAAGATTAAAAAGGAAAAAGAGTGCGCACCTATCCAATGGATCGATCTATAAACAGATCATTAAGAAGAACCCACGATGATGTGATTGATGTCATGAGCACCACAAAAGGAATAATGACTCTAAAATCACCAAGTCTTTTCCTCAAAATTGACTTCACGAGAAAATTGATAATTATGATCAACTACAAAATCTAATGGTCTTGAGAAAATTGAGTGCATTAATCCAATGAGACATATACCATTAAGGGACCCTAGTGCTTCCAATTTTCAACAATTCAACAACAAATGTCGAGTCACTCTCAAACCAAAGATGGTCGTAGTGGTAGGTTTTTGCAAGATACATAATTGTCATAATCCCCCTCAACTTTGCTTCAAAAAAACATAAACAATGCCTAAAGGAAGCAATTGTATAGGCCACGATAAGCACGGAAATTACCTCCACAACCTATTGAGAAACATTAACAGCATCATCTGTATTAATTTTAATTAATCTAACCCGGGGCATATGGGACCCCATTGACTTCAATGATCCGGGAAGCTCTCCTAGGCCTACCACTAATGTTAAGATGCCTAAGAGAGGAGATTTGAGACTGAATTTCAATTCATTTTTATCTTTTTTGTTTTTTCAAGTCAACAGAAGTTTTAATTAGTTTTTAAAAAGTCAAATGACTCCAACCCAAAAAATTTAGTTCCAATCAATGAACCAAACGCAAGCTAAGTCATTCACATTACCAGAGTCATCCACATTAGCTTCACAAATGAAACCAATAGGATAGAAAATGACAATATCAAGTCTCAGTGATTTTTCAATTAATAGTAATAATAATAATAATAATAATCTGCATTTGAGTTTCCAAAGCACCCAAAAGGTGGGATATAAAATAACTACCACCCAAACTTAAGACCCTGTTTGGGGGACTTCTCCAAACACATCTCCAAATTTTCTTTTGATTATTTTCTTCAACTCAAAACTACTTTTCGCTATTCACATCTCTAAATGTATATAGTAAATTCAAACATTAAATTCTGTAACTTTTATTATTTCAAGTTCATTAATGAGATTTATTTTTCAAAATTGCATAGAACTTTAAGATGAATTAAATAATATTCATATTGACTTTTTTTTCTAAATACATTTTAAGTTTTTACTTTTCGTTTTTTTTTTAACTTCATACAGTTTTTTTCAACAAAACATACATTTAGAGAGAATCTTCAATAGCAATTCTTTTATGAAGAATCTTCTATAAACATACATTAATGATTCTTCAATAGCAATTCTTTTATGAAGAATCTTCTATAAACATTTAAAATTAAATTAACTCTATTACAAGATTAATTCATTTAGAGAGAAAAATGAAATATACAAATATATAAACAACAGTGAAAATTTTTCACATTATAGTTTTGTTTCAAATTTTTTTTCTTTTAATTCACACCCCTTAAAAAAATAAAAATAAAAATAAAAAGCTTTGACGTCGCCATTGCGGCCTCCCCTCCACAAAAAATAAAAAATAAAAAAATAAAATAAAACAAAAATTCCTAATAAAATATTCGAGTTAAGCATATGTGATTGCTATGATAATTGGATCCCACATGCATGTTAGTTATAAAATTGATTAATATATACTTTTTATTGTATATTGACTATTGTATGCCTATACTTTTATTATCATGTGCCAGTGATATCAATATTATATCCTATTATATTAACGGTGATATTATACGTAATAAAGTTTAATGAAAACTACATTTTTATTTTATTGCTAAAAATTATTGTTTTAATAATTGGATTAAAATTTTAAAGGCCTGATTTATGATATATAAGTAATAAATTAAACTACTAAAAATTTGATCAAATAATTAAAATATTAATACACTTGTCGGTAAAAATATAGTATAGTTCATATCATTATAAGTTTTTATCATATTATATTGAGGTAAATCTATGATAAAGTCTCATTTATATACAATATCGATAGAGCTCATTTTTAAACCGTTAAGACGTAATCAAATGACTGATATGTTATTTTGTGTATGATAGTTATAATACATCTTACCTCATACAAGCATAAACTAAAATATTTAAAAAATAATATATAAAAAATAAATGAAAAAGAAATGGGTAAAACATTCATTCCCTCTCCAACTGCCGGCGACACTCCCCGGCCCCTGCCAGGACCCCCCCTGAAGCCGATGAGCCCTCCCCAATCCCTCGTGCTCAAGCCCAGCCCCCCCCCCCCCCGGGAGTTTGTCAGAATTGTCATATCGGAGATTGCAGCAGAGGTCTGGCGGTCGGCTACGATTCCTCAGAGCCATGGCAGATATCCTCCATATGAGCCAGTTTCGGCCGTAGCGACAACGACGGCTCTGGAACTGCCAGATTGGAGACTACAGCGGAGGTTAGGTGGCCGGCGACGATTCCTTGCGAGCAAACTCTCTCGATCGGCGAGCAACCATTAATCCCATGAGGAGATATAGGCGACGCGAACAGATCTCCAGTGATTAGACTGCGTATAGATAGAGCAGCCGTGATCGGAGCTCCAGTCACTCTCGAAGCTTCGATAGCCATCCCGGAGATCTCGTCGTTCCTCCACAGTCACTGATCTCTTCTGAACAGATCTCCACCATCGAAGATCACAAAAATTGAAGGCGAGCGAAATCGCAAGGATGACGGTGAGGCGAAGGCCGCTACGGACGGTGCAGTGGCAGGAAAGAATCTGGCAGAGCTCGAGGAGAAGGGGTAGGTTTTTATATTTTATATTTTTTAATGTATACTAATATGAGATAAGATGTATGATAATTACGATATATAAATAATTTCTCAATTGTTTGATTATATCTTAATAGTTTAAAAATAAGTTCTATTTATATGATATATAAAAAAGATTTTATCACAATTTTACTCATTATATTGTTTAAATTTTTTGTTATTATTTTGTTTGCTTTTTAGGTGACCGCGACATGATATACATCTACAAATAGAAAGGGTAATTGCGTAACCAAAAGGTAGATGAAATGTGATTGGTGATGGAGTAGTGAGTGGGACTAATGAAAAGTAAGTTTGACGACCTAGTGGCGCAAAAAATTTAGTCAAAGAAAGTCACGATGTTAGCTGTGCCTGTGTGATTCCGAAATGCTGATAGACCATTTTAACTTCTTCTTTTTTTCTTTTTTTTTTTTTAATATAGAGTAGGTTTTTTTTTTTTTCTTTTTTTCTTGAAGGATATAGAGTAGATTAAGATCTCGATAGGATAAGTTTCTAAAAGTTTTTTTAAAATATTTTTTTTTCAGTTTTATTATTTATTTTTTTAATATTTTTAAAAAATTTAAATTTTAAAAATCTATTTTATTATTTTAAATCGAAATAAGATGACTTTTTTTAATTACATAAAATTTTAAGATTAATAAAACAAGATCTATATTGTTAATTTTCTTACAAATACATTTTAAATTTTTACACTTTTTCACTCTAAATATTTTATTTTCACCAAACGTATATTTTTAAAACTCAAATTATCTTCGATCTCTAAACTATCATCTCCAAACATGATCATCAACTGTGCTTAAACTTGTTTTGTACTTTCCCTTGCCCTTTTCTCAAAGCCAATTATCGCACGTGACTTCATTTCTATCTACCAAATTCCTCCACCACGTTGAAAAACAAAACTCGTTTTTGTGATCCCAAAAGATTAAAACAAAAAATATATATATATTTCTGTGTTCAATCCCTTTCGCCACAACCACATATCGATAACAGATATTATAATCATTTCGAAAATAGAATCCAATGGTATAGTGGCCGAATTTGGTGAGTGGGTTGATATGCAACTATTTTTTTATGGCATATCTGCAAATACAAAAAGATTGTAATACAAGAATTTGGATTTTTTGTTACCAAAAATTTAATAGGTAAAAGTTCTGTTTTTGGTAGCTAAAAGTTTTTACTACCAAAAAACTTTGGTAGCACAAAGTTAGTCGCAGAAAATATTTATTACCAAATTTTTTGTAGTAAAAAGTTTTTGCCACCAAAATTTTTTTTATAACAAATTGTATTTGGTAGCGAAATATATGATATGTGGTGATAAAAAAATTTGATAGAAAAATATATTTGGTAACAAAAAGTATAACATTTTGAGAGCCAAAATTTTGATAACAAAATATATTTTGGTAGCGAAAAGTATGAGAATCAGTTACCAAATATTTGGTAACAAAAGGTATTTTGATAGTAAAAAGTATGAGATTTAGGAACCAAATTTTTTGGTAGCAAAATGTATTTAGTAGTGAATTGTATGAGATTCTATGACCAAATTTTTGATAACAAAAAGTATTTGGTAACAAAAAATATGAGATTTAGTGACAAAATATTTTGGTAACAAAATGCATTTGGTAACGAAAAGTACGAGATTTAGGTACCAAACTTTTAATAGCAAAAGATATTTGGAAGCGAATTCCTATGTATTAGGCACCAAATATTTGGTAGCAAAAAGGGCAAACAACTAATTTTTTGCTACCGAATTTTTGGTAGCGAAAAAATTTTAGCTACCAAAGTTTTTGCTCGCCAAAAATATTATTTTGAATTTTATCCCCTATTTTTCATAAATATTTTTGTAGAAATAATTTTGAAATGGGTATTAAAATGAATAAAATATCTTAAATTAATTATAGTACCTCCAAATCTCTGATTACATAATTAATAACAACCTTTCCATGATCACACTCAAGTAACTTTCAAGCTACTTGTTAACAATTTATTATCCTACACAACTTGAAAATCTAAATAACAAGAGTTGGAGGGGGCTGATCTTCTTGTCGCAGTACAGAAGTCCCCGAATGGTGACAAAGATGCCAACTTAGTCATTTGGCTTGATAGTAAGATCACGACTTGTTCACGCACTCTGAAAAACAATAGACTTTTCTTTTCCCTGTTGTACACAACCTACCAATCTGTGAAAGCACAGAAGGAACGCGGAATGTTGTTCAATCATATAAAGGGGGAAGACGTAGTACTAAAACGCGGAAAAAAAAAAAATGCAGAGAGATAGGGAGAAATTTACCTAGCTACATGTTGTTGCATCTATTAAAGTTCTTGTAATAAAACGGGCATGAGAGTTGCATGGGGACTGGAGACCAATGAGATTATGTGAAAAGGTTGGCAAGCAATACTGGTCACCATAAATATTCAGCAACAAAATGCTATATATGCCCTATAACTAAGATATAAATTATGTACTAGTGACTAAAATTGGTAAAGAATAGAAGAATACCATTTGAGAATCAATCCCCTTCCATCATTATGCTCATCCCAATTTTCCCACGTTGACTTTTCATTAAGTTATTTTGTTCTTTCTGTGAGTATCTACTAAAACATTCTTCACGTAGTAGTAATATATCGAATACAAGTACACATAAACAGCCGTCGAGGCAGCCGAAAAGAAAGAAGTCCATTGCCAGAAATATTTATACCTTTCAACTACCAAAATTTGATAGTGAAAAGTCCATTTTTTTATTACCAAATTTATTTTGATATCAAAAAGCTTGGTATTTTAAAGTCATGTTTCTTGTAGTGTGTTGAGAAAGTCGTTCTGATCCCAATAAGTAAAAAGGACTCTTTATCTCCCTTCTTCTTTTTTTTTTTTTACTATTATTTTTTAAAATTATTTTTTATGTTCAATTTACCCTTTGTGACGCCATATAGACATAAAATATTTAATTATCCCTTTCAACAAAACAATATGACGAGTGGGGTTCCATGGGATTTCTGAAAAATATAAATTTGTTGTTTTGAAAGTAGAAAGTAGTGATCGTTTTGAGAAAAAGTAAACTTATTTTTTCTTTTGTTGGGGAAAAGTAAACTTTAAGCATGTAGTATTATTGCATTAAATTATTTAGTCAAATAGGATAGTGCTTATGAGGGATTTTGAATGTGTCTAAGAACATGGCATTATCATAAATCATAATTGTAACTGTTTATGTCAAAATCATAGTAACACTTTTTTTTTTTTTTTTCCCAAAAGAAAACTCTCACCTCATATCATAATCAGTTTCACCTACAACGTACTAAAAGTAGTTGAGACTAATTTGAGACTCACTTTCTTCCCAACTTTAAGCTTATTTACACACACACACCCCTAAGCATCCGGAATATTGGAGAGCATTTATTAGAAAACGAAAGGAGTACAAAGCAGTATTGTATGTCATGTAGTATTTATTTATTTTTTTAGAATCGTATAATAATTAGTTAATTTATATATAATTTCATATTTAAAATATTATCACATGGTATTTTTTAATTACTGATGTAAAGAACAATGACAAGTATAAGTGAAAGATGTTGTATTTGAATTAATTGATTAATATAATATAACAAAAACCATGTTACAATAGACATATGAGAGGATTTAATAAATGTATCTTTATAAATAGTCTTGTCAGGTTGCTTTTGCGTTTTCATTTTTTTTAATGAAAGAGAGTTACATTATTATATTGCAGTATGTAAATAAACCATTATGATATAATCGAACAATTGAGATGTTGTTTGTACATGATAATTATGATGTACATTAACTCATACTATTATATACTAAAAAATTAAAAATTAAAAAAAAACCCCCACCCCTTTAACCTTCCACCGGCAAGCCCCCCGGCGACGGACCCCCACAGTGCAACCTAGATCCTCTCCCCTCCCCCCCACGGCGACGACGGACCACCCCCTCCCCACGACCCAGATCCCCAATGGCCCCTGGCAATCTAGGCCCCCTATACTCTCGAGGACACCCCCCCCCCCCCCCCCCCCCCCCCCCCCCCCCCCCCCCCGACGACGAACCAATCCCCTACGACCCAAGTCTTCCCGCCGTGATCTGACTAAGCCCCACCCTGACCTATGTCCCCCGCTATGATCCAACCCAGCCCCCCCCCCCCCAGACGTCAAGCCTCTAACAACGAGGCCCACCGCCCCGCCCCCTACCTTCCATTGGTGAAGGGTGGGTTTTTTTTTTTTTTAACTATTTTTTTAATTTCTTACTCTAGACTACTATAAGATAAGGTATATCATAATTATTATACACAATCAATATCTCAGCCATTCGATTACATCAGAACGGTTTAAAAATGAGCTCTACTAATATGATATATAAATGAGATTCTACTACACACTTACCCATATAAATTATATATAATGAAAAGTTGTCTTCTTTAATTAGCATATTAGTTGCATCTAGCATTTTTGTTATATTAATTTATATTAATTATTTCTGAACCATTAGATGATAAGATTATTCTAGTAATATATAATTATGATACTATTTCCTGATATTTGAAAACATTTTTTTGTAGAAATTAATTTGTTTTTTCTGAAAGGTTTTTTGCAGAAATATTCGAAAACGTAGTCTATGTTTTGAAATGAAAACATAGACTATTATGGTCACATACACGGCAAATTTTTTTAGGGGGCTACAAATACGGCGTGCAAGTGATAAAGTAACCAGGGCGTTTTTATTTACAATAAGGAGAACCAATCTAAGAGCAGTTGGAATTAGATCTCATCAAAATCAAATTAAAATTAAAAAAAAAAATCTTAAGGATCATTTGGAACAACCATTAGAATTGGAATTTTTCTCTTTTTCTTTTTCTAAAAATCATTCATTTCATCGTCTAATTTCAAAACTAAATATTTTTTTTCTCCTTTTTTTTATTTTCATAAAACACGAATTTTAAAAGTCTACAAATTTTTTTATATTTTGCTTCTATTTGGATTGCTGGATGGAATTGAAATTTTTAAGTTGGAATTTGTTGATTTTTCAAAAACTAATTATAATTTTTGTTGACTTTTCAGAAAAAGACAAAAATCCATATGAAAAAGTATAATTTAGTTGGAGTTTAACTTAATTACCAAAGAAAACATTCAACTCCAAAAGAGGTGACTATTGTGTCAATATGCATATAACGATAAGAGAAATTAAACAAGATGCATTTGCATATTTTTTTCGAATGCATATCAAATTTACATTATTCCTTACGTAACAGTTTATTTTCGATGCACACTTCAACCAAGCACACATGCATTTACAACCATATACTCATTCTTAAAATAAAAAAATTAAAAAAAAACAAAACAAAAAAAAAAAAAAAAAAAACAACAACAACAACAACAACTATAGTTGATATTTCAAACGGACGGTAATGGTTGAACTAGAATTCTCCTAGCATTAATGGTGTGTCTGACACACAATTTTGAATCGAAAAAAAATCAAATCAAAACCAAACCAATATCTTTTTTTTTTTTTGAAATCCGTGACAGACTATTTTTTCTTTTCCAAACACACACACACACACATATATATATATATATATATACCAGAAGCGGTTCAGAGCCATTAATTCCCAGTCAAGGGGCTTTTAAATTTTTAATGGGGAGAGTTTGGTTCTAAACAAAGTCAAGAGTTGGGTGTGTTCATGATCATGAGTTAGTAATGTGCACCAAACCCCAGCAAGTTGATCAACTCCAATCATCTCACCTACTACCATCCCCATATGTTCGTTGGGTCTATTTGCACCTCACAACCCGAAACCAAAATCCATAAAAAAAAAAATAAAAAATAAAAAAAAAAAAAGGGAGGAGAAGAAGAACAAAAAACAAGAACAAAACCAAAATCAAAATCAAAATAAAAAACATAAACAAAAACAAAAAATCTAAAAACAAGAATCCCCTAGAAAACGGATGTGTTGTATGTATATATTCACATCTCGTTCTTCATCCCCTTAAACCGAGGGCCAGCCGTACAACTTGGCCCCGTGATATAGAACGTCGTAGATACAGATAAAAATAAGTATGGTCCTGCCGCAGGGGATAACATGCAAAAATCAGTATTAAAAAAATAAAAGAAGAAAAAAGATGGACCATACCAATAATTAATTAATTTAACCGAGTATGTGAATATGTTACGAAATTAAGGAACGAGAATAGGTAACAAAAAACACGAAAAACAAGAACATACATATTTACGTAAAAAGTAGACAGGAAAAAATTACAGACAGAGGAGAAGAAAATCAACTAAATCAAATAGCGATACAAGAAGGAGCTGCAACCACAGCAAAAGAATATAATTATAAAACCCTACAATTACATCATATATATACTCAAACCCTAAAACGTAAAACGGGTTCAAACCACCACAGATCCACAAAAAATCATCATAATTAAACCTCCACCACATATGTCACACTGTAAGCTTTTTAAACCGTGCCAAAACAGAATTCCAGCGACCGTACTGTAACAAATATGTAACCGACAGTTTTCTGGCTAGTATATGCAAAGCTGCACACTACAAAAAATGGTTGTATATATTCCATTCAAAAAAATAAAAAAAATAAAAAAAATAAAAAAATAAAAAGAGTAATATTAGCTAGGAGACTTATATGCACTACTTGTGTCCACACATACCAAAGCCGTTAGAGCTGTTAATCTTATATATCTCAGCCTTAGTCCATCCAAAACCTTATATAAAGTACCTACATTACCTTGTTAATTTGATCGAGGAGTAAGGGTGTATAATTTGATAGTTTGTAGAAGAGAGCATTGTACAATTTTATTCTATATTAGTGCAATATTTGGAAAGACCATTATATTGTATAAGTTAATATGGATAATAAATTATTTGGCAAGATATCGAATTATATAACGCATTGCATTTTTAGTGTATTATAATATTGTATTGTTTTATACTAGGGTCAAGTTTAGGGTTGGGTAGAGATCAACCTTGGGTCAGATTGGTTGGGGCCCAAGGACGGGGTCGGGTTTGTCAGGTTCATGAATGCACTAGACCGTGTTGGGGTCAAGGTTGACCCGAACTTGGGATCATCGTCTTAAGGTCAAGGTTGGCTCTGAAAGGTGTCAGCCCGATCTCGGGTTCGAGGTCGGCCCAGGCGCGGTGATGGGGCAGGCACGAGGCAAATTGCTTGTGACTCAACAAGAGATTGCTATAAGGATAATAATCTAAATTTATAGGTGGTAGTTTGTGGAACAAAGTCTGCACTTTATTATTGTTAAGATTGTAATCGGTGTTTACTTTTAATCAAGGAGATAACTTATTTTGGTCTTCAAAATAGGGGCTCCAAGGTAGAAGCATTGATATATGCTTAATGTTAGACATACATTAGACTAGCTAGACCTAAATTACAACTGATTTAATTAATATTCCATTTAATATCAATTCATTGTGATAATCAATTATGTATTAATCTTAATCATGAGTGAATACTTGACTCCATATTTATGGGTTGTGTCTTTTGATATATCAAAGGGTGAAACTCGAAAGGTCATGGATTCTTATATCGGTATGTTTGGAAGCATGATTCATAAATGATAAGACCATTATTATAGACATGGAATCCATAGTTCATGTTTTTCAAAAAAAAAAAAAAAAAAAATCCATAGTTCTTGAATTAAGGGTGAATGATATCCTCCCAACATCATTGTTTAAAAATTTAGAAAATATAAAAGATCTCGATCATTTAATTATAAAGGTGACCGAATGACATTCTATTTATAACGGTCTGAGATAAAATAGGGCTTTTTTAAAAGTGAAACTATGGAATTTTGAGACAAAATAATCGGGGACATAAAATGAAACTTCTCCTTAACTCAATTATGGATATTCTATACGGATAATGCATTTTATGGTATGTTATCGACAAAAGCATTTTGGGCTTCGTAATTCTGGATAAAATAAAGAATACAGCCTCGGGTTTTTAATAAAATAAAGGAGTTAATAATTAAATATGTAACTTAATTTGTTAATATTGATATTATTAGAGCTTGAACTATATATATGTCGATCAAGTCTCTTAACTGGCATAAAAATTACTACTCTGCGTAACGAGATAATTCTTAGAATACAAGATAAGTTGGAAATCGCATATATCCTTGAGGATATGGGAAAATGCGCCAACCTCTCTTGGGATAGGATGAACGCGCGAGCCAAACAGGTCCGGGAGGAACTATTGGTGCAGACAGTCCCTTCCCGGAACTGTTTGTGCAGTTTTCGATTTTTTAAAAAATTTGAATAATTATTTTTTTTAAATTAAATTTGGATAAGATCCATTGATTTGTAATTTTTTTTTTCCATAACAATTAATAATTCAAAAAAAAATACCCCCACCATCAAGTTTTAAAAAAATCAAATTTGAATAAAAATCAACAAATTTGGTTTAATTATCTATAAAGTGGATAATTGAAACTATTTTATTTGAGATAGGATAATAAATAAATTTTTAACCATCAATTGATATCAAATATAGGTCTAAATGGAAATATATATATATATATATATATATATATATATAAACCTTATGCAAGATAAACCTTATGTCTTATTTTGAACCAAGTGAAAATTTCTGTGAGAAGATTATCTGTAATAGCCATTTTTCCCCCAGAGGAAAATCATTGTTGTAGATTATTTTTTTTCAAGTGGAAGGAAGAGAGAGAAATATCCAAGGAGTCCCCACCAACTGAAACACATCAACCTACCTGTCTGACTAGGACCTCGGGTCCTCATTAATATTTTAGACCATCGATAATAGAGAAAATTATTAAACTCTCCAATTTAGTGATTAATAATTTTGATCCACTTGTAGTTGAAAGTAGTTTCATATTGTAGTCACTCTCGTGGATTACGACAAGTGGCCATACACACACTGATTCATGGGAAGAACAGAATGGTAATTGAACATGCCTACTGATTGAAGCCATTTATTCTGTCAATAGAGTTGTTCTCTAAGTGTAACGATTTATATCTTTTTTTGATATGATATTATTTATTTTGGATCTTATACCTATACGGTTTTACTTTTGAGTTTTACCTCGAAAGGTCTCATACCATTTAAAGATGATTTTTTTTACTTAGGAACGATTACATATATTTATTTTCAAGTGATGTGGGACTGCACAACTTACCATATTTTTTGTAAGGACCGATGACTGTCACAATCATCCTTCTTTTTGGGGCCCAACGTCTTTGATGGACATATTTCCGATTGGGTATAGGCTCTGATATCGTTTGTAATAACTCATACATCTATTTGATATGATATTGTCTGTTTTGAATCTCATGCCCACACAGCTATGCTCTTGGACTTTACCATTAAGAGGTAGTCTCTTTATTTACAAACCATCACATATACCCATTTTCAAATAATGTGATATTGTACATCTTACTATTTTCCTTATAGGTACTGATGACTGTCACACTAAGCTCGCGTAAAATGTAGATATAGAAATGATTAGTGAATCTAGCATCATGAATTAAGTTCTTGATCAATAAAAAAAATTAAAATTTCTTTCTACAACGCCTCCATATTTTTCCAACACTGTGAACATTGATGGATTCAGCCCGTGCCCAAGGACGGGGTCCGCTAGTCTCAAGTTTGGGGTCAAGTCAGCCCAATCTCAAGACCCATTTAGCAGAGTTTCTGCTTTTGTTTTTGATTGGTAAAGGAAGATAAGCAAAAACTATTACTTTTTAGTACATGTTTGGGAACCATACTTTAAAAGAGCTTTTGAAATCAAAATAATTTTAGAATTTTGTAATAAATAATAAGAAATTTAAATAAAATTAAAATTTAGAATATTTAATTGAAATTTTGATACAAGTTTAAGAGTTTGTTTACAAGATTCTTTTTTTAAGTAATGTTTTACGATTTTGACAGGAAGTTTTTCTAGAATATTATAAATTTTTCTATCAGAACATCTACATATTTTTAAAAATAGTTTTTGGACTCATAAAACTAAAAACAAAAGCTCCGTCAAATAAACCAATAATATGAGTTTCGGTCTCTAGTATATGACAGGGTCAGATATTAACCCCAACTATCTTATTAGTGCTAAATGACATCATTAAATGAGTTCTAACCACAGACATAAGTGATGATAAGATTGAGTTCCACTAAGAGCAGTAGTTTCACTTTTAACCGTGTATTTGCTTGGTTCTTCATGAAACTCAAGGATAAAATAATCGGAAATAATCATAACAATCAAAAGGATTATCCAGCAGGAACGTAGACAAGAAATATTATCTACTTTTCTTTTCAAAAAGGGAAAGAGCTTATAAATATGGTCCACGCACATGCTTTACACTCTATATATATATATATATATATATATATATATAATTTATGGTGTTATAGGAACCAACTTTATTACTTTAACTAAAAAATGAACTTGGAATCTTAGACCCTAAGCTCTCTTCCCACCAGTTAAACTAGCCCAACAAAATGTTTATACACTTTAATATTATACAAAGAAATTTGTATTAATTATGCTATTATAATAAGTGAAATTCGTAAACATGATCGACAAGCTGGCCCTAAAAATTCCATTTGCAAGTCTCTTTTTTGCCTTTGGAGTAACTTTTACTTAGAGTAGAAGTTAGCTCAACCGAGAGTGGTTGTATTCGTGTCTAATTTACTCCAACTTTATGATGGTCCCTCTAAAGCTTCATAGTGGTCCAAACCTGTTAGTTTTATTGGGCTTAATTATGAGATTTCTTTGTTTAATATAATAGAAAACTAGTATTTGGGCTGATGTAATGAGTTTGAATAAGCACTGAGGCTCTAATAAGGCTAGCTCAGCAGGTGAGAAGGGAGATAACGGTAGAGCCAGTCTATTATTTCAGTAACAACGTACATTAAATGATAAAGTTTTTAAAGTGAATTTTTATACGAATAATCAATTTTTAGTAGGGTAAAATGAAAAAAAATATATATATAAATTTTATTAAATGGAAAAGTTCATGGATGGCTCCGTCTCTGAGTCGAGCGATTTGGATAGGAATTCGTAGGTTTGAAAACTGAAAGTTTTTTCATTTCTCTTTAATAAAAAAAAGAGACATGATCCATGTATCCTTAAAAATAAATATAAAAAAGTTCGATAAGCGTTGAGGAAGTGGTGGCCTTCCTTTCTTCCTAATTAGTTTTTGTGTTTTCCATTCCATTTACGTGTATTAGAGATAAATCCTATAATCTTACTAGATTTCTTCAAGGTTATTAATTAGAAAGTTGTGGTTTTTTATGTAATTATTGACATGAGACAAAATAATTAGTGTATAAAAAAAAATTATTACACATACATCTCAACTAAATTGTGATGAAGCGGAAAGGAAGAACTAAGCCAAATCCATGGCTGAACGAGCTCAAAGCGTCCAAAGAGGCGCACCTCTCAAAAGTTTCAAGACAATTTTCTGAAATTATCTTTCAAAAGCTGACCCCAAAAGACTCCCCAATAACCTAGGAAAAGACGAAAGTAGCCCAAACGACTAAACACCCCAAACACAAACATTAAAACGACTACAAATGCTCAAACGACCATAGACTTCTTCTAAATAACTAAAAACGACATAAAGAAAGAAAATTACAAGCTGCCTAAATCATTAGCATTCCAGCGCCTACATCAAATTTGATACCTAATTAACTACATGTACAAATTCATCCCACGTCAAACTCTTCACTTAATTACTCGAAGACTGTGATAACAATATTTGCACAATATTTCTTAAAATTATTTACACCAACATGAAAGAAAAATAATATCTACGTGATGGTGGTGGTATAGTTTTTTAAGTATTTTTCAAATAAATATGTCTAATTTTGTGAAATTTAAAAAATGATTATTTCATTAAAAGCGGCAAATTAACGATTGATCATTTAATGATCAATGTCAATCAATGATTTACCGATCAATTTTAATTAATAATTTGACGTTCAATCATTGATCAGATCTTATTGACCAGATAATCAATTATTTTAATGATTACCAACTGGTTTTTGTTGTGTTTTTCTTTCTTTTTTTTTCAAATAGCAACTCATGATATATTGTTGGAGAAGCAGATAATAATCTCTATATATATAGATTGAAAATACGAAGACATTCCTTGTTTAATTAATTACACACTATGTTTGCGGTAAACATATATAAATTAAAATAAGGAGACCAAAGTATCAGTTCTCAAGGTAAAAGAATTTGTAATGTAAGCCACCAAATAAAAAGAGCATAGTGATTACAGACAAAACTTAATAGTAATGAAATAAGATCTGTTATCTCGAATTTTTTATCTTATTGGTTATCATCTCAATAGTATTATGATATATATATTATTTGAATTTAAAATTTAACCACATAAAAAAAGTTAAATACTAAAAATTCTTAAACAAATTGATAAATTATCAAAATATTCTTGAAAAACAATCATTGAGATATGAAAATTGGATAATATTTCTAAACTCAACAGTAATAACATGCTTGATTTTAAAAAAACGTACAAAGTTCGAATCACTTAATTCCTAAGTTCAATAAATAAAAATAAATAAATAAATAGAAAGGAGCATTTAAAGTTTAAACTACAGACAAGAGACCGACCACAAATATGGGCCTGTTGTTTCTAACATGGTCATGAACAGCGGGTTCTCCTCGGGAATTGGGGCCGTCCACTTTTGTTTTCTGTTTGGGGTTTTTTGGGTTTGGGGGGGGGGGGTGGGGGGGTGGGGTGTGGGGTCCTGAATTGTGTCTCTTTGCTTTGCTTGTCATGGAGCGTTCATTATGTTTTGTCTTCTTTTTCCTTTTTTTTTTTTTTTTTTTTTGTATTTTTTATTTAATACTTTTTTTTGTAGCTTTTTTTTCTTTTTTCTTTTTTCTTTTTTCTTTTTGGTTACTTTTCTTGGTATTGAGTTTTGACGTGTCATAGCATTAGAACTGTAATTAATTTCTAATTTTTTCTTTTTTTTTTCTTTTGTTCTTGATGGATGGAAAGATACATATCGTGCCATGAGCTCATGTTATTAGGTCATTAACTATGCAATTACTGTTTTAGCCCTTAGTACAATGAATATTAATGAATACTCGGGGTGTTTGGAGCTCACACTTCAATTGAAAATTTTGAAAATTTTATTTTTAATTTTTTGAAAAATAAATCAATTTAACTATTCACATCTTATCTCTTTGAAAATCTAAATTTTTAAAAATCTATAATCGACAGAAACAGATGTTACATTTCGAAATTCGGAATAACAACGTGTTATGATAGTTATAATTCGAAAGGAATTTTTGTAATTAATCACATCAAAAAAAACCAAGCAAACAAACAAACAAAGGGGAAATAACCTTATACAAAAGACAAGCGAATAAATCAACCACCCCAATGAAAAAGAATCAACTTTCTCAATAAATTAAAAAGAGACTTTGTTACTTGAAAAACTTAACAAAAAGAAGGGGAAAAAAAGTGCATTATTCAAGTTAATCTCATTTCCACAACATTAAGTCATTCCTCACATTGTAAGAAGAGCATATACAAGTTTTTTTTTTTTTTTAAGGACTATTTTTGGGCCTTCCGAAAATTATCATTATTTCGTCAATGATATTACGGGGCTTTTCAGACAACTATCACTATTTCCTTCCTAATAAATTCATACTCGTCCATTTCTTTTTTCTTTTTTCTTTTTTCTTTTTTCTTTTTTTTTTTTGGTATTTTTGCTATTCAAAGACAGAAGCTTACAAGACTGTTTCTTCCTCGTGGGTGGTAGTTGAGCAATTAATCTATGGTCAGAAATTTTTGCAACGAGCTAGTTAATAGCAAATGAATAGCCAAATAAAATTTTCGGAATACTCTTCCGTCCGACGAAAGGGTCATCCAGCGATACAATCCGTGTAGGAGATCAGCACAACTTAAAAAAAAACATGATTCAATCCACTAGAGAGAGAGCTAGAGAGAGATAGAAAGAATTCTCCTGTCCAATAGTTCGACAATGCCGTACGGGAGAGTTCTCGTAAAATTTTATGTTGGGAATAAATGTTTAAATTTATTGAAATACAACCACATTAACTGTATGATTTGATTCTATGGTTTTTTTTTTTTCTTCTCTTTTTTCTTAGGTTTTTTTTTTTTATGAAATTAGTAAGATCTTTTTTCCTTTCTTTTTAATAAAATGTTTGCTTCAAAGAAAACTAAAAACTGTGTTTTTGTCAAACAGTGTTGATTAAGCTTCTTAGTGGTACTAATTTTATTAGCTAGGTCGTCTATGTGAAAGAAATTGGGTTAATTACATAATTTTATCTCTTTACTTTGATAATTTCCTAATTATCCTTTTGTTTCTAGACATTATTAAAGATACCCAATGAATTTGAAAAACTTGTTTCAATTTCATCAATCATGTCTTTTTTTTCTTTTTCTTTTTTTTTTTTTAATTAGGAGTGAGAGATTCCAACTCTACTTCTTGTTGTGAAGTCAGATGTATAATTATCGCTAAACTATCTATGTAACCACCATCCATCATGTCTTTTGTGATTTGTGAATGGAAAAATTAGGCAAATTGATTTAGATACCCTTTTAAAGAGAATTATTTTATAAATTTAGAAAGAAAACATAAAAACACCTACAACATAAAATATATGGCATGTTTGGAGCACTAGTTCCAGATGATATTTTATCATTTGGATTTCAAAATCTCAACTCTATATTAAATTTTCCATCTCTTCCATTTTCAAAAAACACAAACTTTAAAAGTCTATAACTTTCTCATTTCAAATCGAAATGAGATGATTTTTATGTCAAAATGTTCGTATCGACAAGAAGAATAAGAGAAGATCTATTTTGTATATTTTTTTCCAAACTCATTTTAAAATTTTTGTACTATTTTCTATATCACAAAATTTTTCAAAAGTTTTATCTCCAAACGTACATTTTCAACTCAACTTTCAAAATACCATCTCAAAATGTCCCCCCAAACAGGCCCATAATGTCAGAAAAAGTGATCTTGAATCTTATGATTTTCAAATGTTTAAAATATATTAAGATTTTTTTTCTATATACTTTTCTTTACAAATAGAGTTGGTCTAATTAAGGTATATTTATCCTTTTTCCCTCGTTTTTTTTTTCATCTTTAAGTATGCAAATGATGAAATTGAACAAGTATTTAAACTTTAGACGATATCATTTTAATTTTTAGAAACAAAGAGATAGATTAAGAAATAGTTAAAAGTAGAGGAATTTTTTAGAGAGAGAAATAAGATAGAGAGGTTCTGAGAGCTATTGAGGTTTTTGAGATCTGAGGCCAGTGGTCAGGTCTTTCACTGGGCTGCTGGCCTCCATTGCTTACAGGGGAGTTCACCGTTGTCTCCAACACCATGCTCATGCCGTCGGAGGGGTGGGTTAGGGCTGTTTCGGAACTGAGCGTGGAGAGTTGGTCGTCGTTCATCATCCTCAGATCTGGTCGCGTCCGTCGTGAGGGCTTGTGGATACCACGAGAGCTGGGCTGCGGGGGTGGCGGTGAGGGGGTTAGGTCGGTGTGTGGGCCTGCGTTGCCTATCGTGGGTGGCATGTGTCCCTCACGCGCAACCGGTTTTTCCTCCTTGTTGCTGGCCTTCTTTCCACGATGGTCCGATCGCACCGATGGTTACTCCGATGTTGATGGGTGTGGCTTTGCTGGAGGTTGCAGTGATTCCCCTTTTTTCTTGTCTGTTTTCTGTGTTTGTTTGTAACAAGGGCAAATGTTTCTCATCTGGTCCTTCGTGTAGGTTTTTGTGTTGATCTGGGTTTAGTTGATCAGGTTTTAATCATTGTTTGGCTGGATGCTGTTTGGTGGGCGAATCTTGCATTCGCGTCACCCGTTGTGGGAGTTTTCCTCCATGTTTGGGATAGGGGATTGCTTCGGCTTTCCCCAAGTGGGGTGATTACATGTGCGTTGTCCCATTGGTTTGTGGACTTTAGGTCCATTTGGTGGTTCCCTAGCCATTCGGTGGCTAGCCGGTTAACTTATTTCGAGTTATGTTATATGGACTTATCCCTCTGCTGGTGTCTGTCTCTTGCCCTTTAGTGGCTTGATAATAAAATTCTTTATTTAGTCAAATAGAAATAGTTAAAGCTAAGTAATATCCATATAAATTCAAAGAAAACAAAAGTAAGTATTAATAGGAGTCTAGATCCGCTGTCTCATAAGTATTGATAGGAGTCTAGATCCGCTGTTTCATTTTCTTGTCTCAGTGGTTGTCTCCTTAATAATACTTTAATAACATAACAATTTATTCAAGAATTTTTAATATTTAGAATTTTTATGTGCCTAAAATTTTAAATTCAAATGATGTGACAATACTATTGGAGGACAGCTAATGTGACAAAAAATCCGAGATAACAGATATGGACTTGTATCGATAGATATGGTCAATGGATTAATTTGGTAAAAACTACTAATTGAAATCTAAACGCTATCTTGCACATGGATACATATGGTGGAAAGAAGTTAGTCGGGGCTTCATAAAAGAGGTCTGCATAACTTTATTTTCATCATATAATCTTGTCTAACGATTTATTGTTAAAAATAAAATAAAATGGTTTTTTATATTCTATCAAAACTATTTAGATACTTCCCCTTCAAAAAATAAAAATAAAAATACTTAACATCAGACATAATCTAACGGTAATATTACACTTGACTCCACCTAAAAATGCAGAGTTCGAATCCCCCCACCTCACAAGTTCAAAAAAAATTAATAGCAGGAAAAAAATTAAAATGGAAATTTTGGAAGATAAATTATAGATTTCAAATTTATGTATGTTTATCAACATGTATACTTGTTACCTTTTAGGAAGGCTAATAAAAGAGTTTGGTTTTTCATTCACATTATACTAATATACTAAAAGAATAGACATTTTTCATTGTTTTTTCTACAGTGATGAACAGTGTTCTTTGTTTTTTTTTTTTTCTCTCTAATTTTACTGTCTTAGCTACAGTTCTGCACAGTACTGTACATGAACTTGCTACAGTAAATGAACAGTGAATGTACAGTATTTTTACCTTTTCCTATAGCAAAATGACTTTTTTACCCTTCATCACTAACTATTTTTTTCTCCACTACAGTATTATGCCGATTTTACCCTTTATTTTTGTTGATCAATTGACAATTTTGCCCTTGGTTTTTAGTTACTTTTACTATTTGATACAGTGTTGAGACAACTATTTCGGATTTTTTTTTCTGGGGTTTTTTTTGTGTGTCTTTTTTGTTTCTTTTGTTCTATTTTTAAAACATCCTTTTTTTTAGGATTCTGCATGCATTTTTTTTTGTGTATTTTTTGTTTGTTTTGTTTTATATTTAAAAAATCCTTTTTCTTTTTTTTTTTTTTTTTTTTTTTTATGTTTTTACATGCATATAACCTAATAAAAATTTGTTTTTTTGGTTTTTTTAAAAGCAGTAAAAAAAAAAAAAAGGAGAAAATGAGATTTATATTTTATTTTGTTATAATTTTTTTGTTAGGATTAATTTTTTCTGGTTCTTTTGAATCTAAAGATTTTTGTTTTTTTTTCTGTTTTATTTTTGTTTTTTTATTTTTGTTTTAATTTTTTTTCTTTAAATGAGTATGACTACAGAAATATTTTTTTTATTTTTTTGCTTTTGTTTTCGTTTTTATTATTGTTAGTATAATTGTCATTTTGATTTCACATCTTCACTATTGGGAGAGATTTTGGGAAGAATTATACTTATTATAATTATAATATTTATCTTAACTAACTGTTTTTATTATATAATACTCAGTTTTTATATTTTTTATTTCCTTCCCCGTGCAACACATGGGTATTAAACTCGTGTACTACTAAACTAGTAAAGACATGTGGCACGCTTGGGCATTTTTTAGACGAAGTGTAGGCTATGTATTTCATTTAGAATAAAAGGAGGTCGGAGAAAAAAATGGAAAATGATAAAAGATAAAAGAAAAAAGAAAAAAGAAAAAAGAAAAAAGAAAGAGAGGGATCACAGAAGAAGACAAAATAGAGAGATAAATAAATTAATTAGTTAAATATGAGAGAGTGTACAGTAAACCAACTTGAGCTTCATATAGATATTATAGATATCAGTTATGAGTGAGCCTCACATGAATGTTAGAGATATTAAATTAAAGAAAAAAATATCTTAAAAAATTCCACGTGCACACTGAAAACGCCACTAGTTCACTTAGATCCTTGACATTTAAGCAAGAAAAAGAAAAACTAATTATACAAAAATTGGAGCTTTTTTATTTATGATATCCTTGTCGATAATACATATTTCTAAATGTTAAACTGAATTAAAATCATATCAATATGAAAAAAAAATTGTAAAACGTAGAGTACCTCATATACAAGTATGACAATTATTCGAAACATAAGGAGCGGTTTTTTTTTTTTTTTTTCCTTTCTTTTTTGCATTATCATAGAATTTTTCTACAAATTAACCAGCCTAAACTGGTAGTGGTGAGCCATTCTAAATTATAATTTTAATTTAATCGCGGGAAATAATAAGTTAGCTTTTGCCAATCCTATTGAACAGTTCAATGCATGAAATGTTTGATTCTCAATCAGATTCGTTTTCATTCACCCATTCTTTTTCTTTTTTCCTCATTGGAATTGCACCATCTATCTGCAAATGCGTTGGCCAAAACTTTTTTTTTTTTTTTTTTTTAAGGAAAGTATATGATTATAGAATAACTTTTCTTTTCCAAAAAAAAATAAAAAAAGAAAAGAAAGATAAACTAACTCCATTCGTAATTCAGTAATTTACCTGTTACTATTTCTATTGTTTAATACATAATTCATTAGTAAATTCTGTCTTTTCTTTTTTCTTTTTTTTTTGGTTTCTTTTTTAAAATGGGAGCCTAATTATGAAAAAAAAAGATAAGATAACATTTAACCTCTGTTAATTAAGTTTAATATCTGTTAAATAATTTTTATATTAGGGCATGTAGGGATACTAAAAAGGAGGCATATTGCTATCTAATAATCAATTTTCCCTTTCTTTAATTGTTTAAGCTAATTTTTATGGAAAAAAAATTGAAATATTAATTTAATTAGGTATTTCTTTGATGAAGCTAAGTTGGGAAACAAATCGTGTCGAAATTGGAAAGCATAGTTTTCACTGGAAGGCAATTATTATAGAAGAAAAGTTAATTAGCAATTTCACAATAAGGAAAGTTAGGTTTATTTTATTTATTTTCCTAATTTTACTTATAGTTTCCCGTTTATGTTTGGGGCATTTAGCCTATAAATATATTAGTCTATTCATATGTAAAAGGGAGATGCAATCAATTTTTTAATGAAATTTTGAGTTTTACTCTTCTCTCTCCAATTTTTGATATTCTTTTGAATCAACGAATTTTGATACCAATTTCTGGTATTCTGTGTAAATCAACGGAATTTGAAGGGTTTTTCTGGCATTATGTATGAATCAACATGTTAACTAATCTATCCCCTCTATTTTTACTATTTTGCTTTTCTAACATACGCTTCCGCTACATCAGTTGGTATCAGAGACAGGTTTCTGAACCGAATTGTTGTTTGTGATGCCACCTCGCTGCCAACCCACCGCCGATGCCGCAACTTTGCCAACCGAACTCGCCGAAAAGGTTGCAAGCCTACAGCAAAAAGTTGATGCTCTAACACAACAGGTTGCTGCATTGGCTGCCACATCTCATTCCGTTTCTGATTCCGAGTCTAATGATGACATTGAGGGAATATTCAATCCAATTTTTGACAAAAGCGGCAATGAAGAAAAAGGTAAAAAGATTAATTTGATTCAATCTTTGATCCAATATATGACGAATATGTTGGAGAAGAGGAAGATCAAATTGTCAATTTTTCTCCAACATTTGACGAAAGTGATGGAGAAGAAGGAGAAGAAGACCAATTTTCTTTTGATCCAATTTTTGAGGAAATTGAACGAGAAGATGAATGTCCAATATTTGATGAAGGTAATGAAGAAAAAGATATAGTATTCGAATTTATCATGATATTCATTGAAGAAAATTTTCCATTGAAGATTGAGTTAGACTCTAGAGGATCCAATATCGAAGAAAATTTTTCATTGGTTGATTTTCATGAATTCGACAAGCCATTTAGTCCAAAGATGGGTCATTACAAATTCATCATGATTATTCTTCACACCTATCAATTGAATCTACTTCGAATTCGAGAACGAATTCTCGCCAACCTAGGGAGAATGATGCAGCTATATTGGGAAACAAATCGTGTCAAAATTGGAAAGCATATTTTTCGCTCGAAGACAATTATTATAGAAGAAAAGTTAATTAGCAATTTCACAATAAGGAAAGTTAGGTTTATTTTATTTATTTTCCTAATTTTACTTCTAGTTTCCCGTTTACGTTTGGGGCATTTAGCCCATAATTATATTAGTCCATTCATATGTAAAAGAGAGATACAATCAGTTTTTGAATGAAATTTTGAGTTTTACTCTTATTTCTCCAATTTTCTGTATTATTTTGAATCAACGAATTTTAATGTCAATTTCCGGTATTCTGTGTAAATCAACAGAATTTGAAGGTTTTCCTGACATTTTATGTGAATTACCATGCTAACTAATCTATCCCCTTTATTTTCATTGTTTTGCTTTTCTAACATACGCTTCCGCTACATCATGCTATGCATTCTTTAAGTTGTAGGAGCTTTCTTTTCAGCAAAAAATAATTTTAAAAAACAACTGTGTGGGTTGTTAGAGCATGTTAAAGAATAGAAATGTCTCAGATCGGACAATTCAACAGATCTGGTAATTGTAACATTTTATTCAAAAAAGTCATAACAATTAGTTTTTATATTTACATGTAACTTTTGAAATTTTGAGAATTGTAACATGATATCACTAATTTATTAGTGCAAAAAACAAATACCACAAAAAATTATTACAAATTGTTACATTCAAATCAAATGATAATAACAATATAATACAGACAAAATTACAAATGTTATTTATAAAAATATTGGATGACACGATGGGTATAAATATACACATATACGATATGTATGTGCTTCCAAGGTTCATTACGTAAGGCGGCGTGACACCTTTTATTTATATAAACATGTGATTAAGATGATACTAGAATTTAATATAATAGATGTCATAGTCATCATGGTGATGATAATTAGGCCTATGAAAAAATAACCAATAAATAGTTTTTTAGATTTGCAATATACCTAAAATACTTATTAATTCAATTGAATATAACATTTATAATTAATTTATTTTTATTTTTTTAAGAAAAGCGAGATTGAACTCGAAACCTCCCAGTTTAAAGCCTCACCTATTCAAAACCTCTTGTGGTTAGGGGCAAAGTAAAAATATATTTCTGTGAGGGCATAAGTTAATTTTTTTTTTTTAAATAAAATAAATTTTAGAGGGAGTTATGTGAGAATTTTTAATTTTAATAGGTTTATGTGAGAATTTTCAATTTTAAGGGGGCAAAGCAATAAAAGTATAAATTTTTTATAGAATTAATTTTAGTTGGAATTATGTGAGAATTATTTATTTTTAGTGAAGCAAAGTAGGGACTGTATCAGAATTTTTAATTTCAATGGGAACAAATTATAATAATTATAAAATTTTGAAGGTAAAATTAAAATAACAAAAAATTTCAGTGGGGGCTTGCACGCCCCTAAATCCGCCCTTGCTTGTGGCACTAGAACATATGATTTCAAACTTCTATTTGCAAATTAGTAATTAAAAAAGAAGTTGCTCTTCACATAGTGTTATCTTTAATGTTAAATTTGATAAATATTAAACTTGATTTTTAATTTATTTACCAAACATAACACGTATCAGATTTTAGTATTTGATTGTTATTACTGGTGTCTAGATCACCTTTTCATTTAATTATTATGATATTATCACTACCAATTTTTTTTATACTAAAAGTTTGCTTTTATATATTTCAGAACTGATCTGATGACAAAAGGTAGATATAACATTGTGCATTAAAACATAAAGTAAGATAACCTCTCAAATATGCTATTTTCACTTTTTTATAACATATATAACAAGGAGAATATGTGGTAGAACACTACCTGTAGTGTTTCATCCAATGGACAATAGTTAATCAAGTTTTAAGTGGACGGCTAGAAAGTCTTGTTAGCGTGGTCATTGGTGCATCTGATTACGTAGTACCATTTTTTTTTAATGGCTTTAATATGATCCCAGCAAAAAGTAGCTTTAATAAAGGTGTATTTGTAATTTTCTTTTGACATATTGGGTTTTTTTTTTTTTTTTTTTTTTTTTTGACAGTATTGAGTTGTTGATCTCCATTTCTCACACTTTCTCTGTCACCCTTTCTTTCTTCTCTGCCAAACACAAACTTAGGACAGAGAGAAAGAGAAGAATTGCAGTTTGCAGAGAGAATGGAATCTCTCATTACCTGCCATATAGTTTAGAGAGAAGAAGACATGACATTCAAAAATAGAAGAAACCCTATTCTAAAAAAAATAATTCTGAAATAATAATAATAATAATAATAATAAATATCCCCTAAAAAAAAAAAAAAAAAAAAAAAGAGAAACATTTGCAAATGGATGAATAAGAAGATCAAATGGGGCATTCAAAGCAAACTATGAATTTTTATAATATAGACGAAGTAGTGGAAGTGTGGTTTTGAATCGAAATATTTCGTCAAATTATTAATGAATTGGGAATTGGAAATTTCTCTACAGGACCCAAGCCAAATAGAGGGGTGTATGTCCTTCATGGGTATTGTCACCGAGGAAGGGGTGAGGGCTTGGGTCCCTTGCCATTGGTCATGATCCATGCAGAGGACGGAAACCATCGGTGACGGAGGTTGCGAAGTCGCGATTGTGATACGGAAGCCGTGGTTACAACGCCGTCGGCAGCGAAGGTTGTGAGGTCAAAAGAGAGTGGATTGCAATCCGTAGGTCGCAACGATGCAGCCTCCATGACATTGCTCCCAAGGCAGCAAGAACCCCTCCCACGGTGGTTACTGCCGTTTTTTTTTTTTTTAAATGGAAAATTTGTTTGTTTGGGTTGGGGAAGAAAAAGGGTGCGGTTGTATGCAGCAGTGTGCATTTAAGGTGTTACTGTCTGTCTGATTTAATCTTGATGGCATACATTTTACTAATTATAGATAGTGTTTCTTAAATGATTTCTACCACGTACTCTCCCTATGTAACATTCTCCCTATGTAACATTGGTATTGATATATGTTCATGAATATCACTATTAAATTTTTAGTTCATCACTATTGAGAAACTTACGTTTTAGTAAAATGACTTTAAAAATTACAGATATCTTTTTTTTTCCTCCTAAAAATGTCCTTATAAGGTATACACCTTACACATTAAATATATATATATATATATATATAAACAGTGACGAAGCCACATACGGCTCAGGCCAACTGCCCCAGCCCAATGGGCTCGTTTGTTTTTATAACCCCATCATATTAATTTGTTTCAATTAAGTCCCTAATTTTACCCCCCCTGAAATTTTAAAATTACAAAATTTACATAGACTTTTTAAAAATATTTCATTAATGTCCCAAGATTTGACTTATGAATATATATTGGTTTACATTTAAAACCTCAAATGAACAAAAAGTCAATTACACTACTATTTAAATTCATATCTTGGGCTTTTTGAAATTGGTTAAATTAGATTAAAAAGCTTACATAATGAGAAAAGAAGAATATAAAGTCGAATATTTTTTTAGTTTAAAATTTAGTTTGAGCAACATCTCCCCTGAAAAATGCTTCTGGCTCCGCCATTTTATATAAACTATTATTATTTAAAATTTAAAAATTTAAAAATACCCCACATCTTTTTTAATCACCTTTATCATTAACTCTAAACTTTTTGCCATCTAATTCTTTCTCCAAAAAACTTAGAAGATCCAAATGGAGGAACAAAAACAAAGTCCTCTCGAAGAGTCGATGAATAACAGCAACATTTTGAAAATTTTAGAGTTTCTCAGAACTCATTGAGCAACAAATGACGTGCCTAAAAATCCCCAGAATTCTACTGTATATCCTTTTGTTGTCTTCTAGGAGAAATCTATATAACTCAAGGTGCACCCATTGTACTTTCAGTTATAGTTTTCTCGTAGAAGAACACTCTATGTGAAGCCCAGCCCATTACGAGAAACAGCAAGCCCGGCCTATTTGAAAAAACATGAGAAAATTATTCAAATAGCCATGTTTTTTTCATCCAGTGATCAACATGAAATAAAATCCCCACTCTTGACCAATATGACACAAATTTTAGTTAGTTTTAACTTAATTTTGAGTGATTTTGATTTATTATTAAATTTTTGTGTTATATTTGTATAATAATTTTTAAATTTGTGTCGTTTAAAATGCTTTCCAAAAAGCATGGACTGTAATCCAACAGCTAGCTGTGGATGGGCCTTTTCCGAACGCATCTGTTCATCTTTCATGATCTGCTGCCAAATTTTTTCCAATTCAATGAATATTTCGATATTCAATATCGTGGCAGTTGTGAAAAAATGTACTTCTATATCAAAAAAAAAAAAAAAAAAGTGGATTTGTTTGGACAACAAGGTGAATATTCTTAATTTCGAGGGATGGAGGAGATTTTTTCTTTCAACTATCTTTCGATTGTCAATACGAAACAATCCAAAGAAATAAATAATTGTTTTCAGTAAATAATTGAAGTAAATCGTAAAATTTTAAAATATTTAAAGTCAATAACAGTAAATAACAAATTTAATTGGTCAATAGCAAATTTAACTGTGTAAATAGTCTATTTGCTAGGTAAATTTATATGGTAAATTGTTATTTACCTCGTAAATTTACTATTTACTCCGAATATTTTAAAAACGTGATATTTACTGAAAGTTGCCATTTACTATAAATTTTTTAGGTATCTTTCGCCTTTTTTTTTTTTTTGGTTAATATGATTTAACAACATATTTAACCTTGTGTTGGAATGATACATAAATCAAGTCATTGGCTTAGGAAAAATTAATTGTTTCGATAGCATGGTAACGTAATTATTCTCTCAATTACTATTTACTGTTTTACCTTATGTTAATGCTTGATCGTGTTATTTAGTTTTTAAAAGAATCAATCTCATAGGTGCTCTAGAGTCTACGGTCTACCCTCTCAGGACGTTCACATTTTGCTAACTAACCCTGAAAACTCCTATTTTATTTTCCAAAATTCTTTTAAGTTAAGTCCCATTTAACTCTTTATATTGGAAGTTCCGTTAAAAAATAGGCAAAAAACAGAGAGGGAAATTAGCTTACTAAATCCTTTCTAAGCTTATTAATTACTTTTTTTTTAACTTTTATTACTAATTTATTTTAGTACATAAAACGATATTTGCCTAAAGTGTGAATGGAGACACACTGCTGGGATCTATAATAAATTTACATGCCAACTTGGCTCTGTGTGTGTGTGTGTGTGTGTGTATATATATATATATTAAATTTTGACACTTAACCAAAAACAAAACTTTCTAGCATTACAAAGAAGACCGTGAATGAACATTTCATCTATATCTACTTTTACCTATCCAGTTGATAATTAAAATTACAAAATGTGTCTTCTAGAAGTGGTTATACCATGTAGAACGGTATCTGCTATGCATTCGACCCATTTCAAAAATAACAGTACATGATATATATATATATATATATATGAATAACTTGAAGGAAAAATACTAGCTACTATATCTGTGATTAGACTACGTACCTTTGCCATACAAATTATTATAATAGCTACATTTAATAATTCTCCAAAAGGACTAAATGGAAAGAGGGAAGGAGGAGTTAAAAAAAAAGAGAGAAAAAAAAGAGAGGAAGAATATTAACTTTGAGTTTTATTTTTCCAAAGGTATATACTACAAAAACAACAAATATTTGGTGTCCCTAAAACTAAAAATAAAAGTAAAACTAAGTGATGGACAAAGAGAGAAGAGAAAACCTCCTCTACTAAGATGAGAAGGTTGTACAAAATTAGGGACAAAGTATGTAATAGTCCTCCGGAAAAGAGAGTTGTTTGTACCGGTAAGGACTGAGCTTGTTATGACAAAGAGATGGTCCGGAAGGAGGAACTGGCCCTCTTGGAAGCATGCTTTCCATCAAGCTCTTGTAGTCCCTCTCCGCGCCCTTCATGGCTCTACCACAACTCACCACCGACGCCGCCATCGCGAAAACTAAAACTAGTACTAGAATTACGATCCTCAAGCCCGCTGCCTTTACCGACCCCTTGGAGCATGACATGTTGCTCTTTCAAATTTTTGTGTTAGTACTCTTGATGATCAAATGTAGAGCAGAAGATCATGATTTCTTGTATCTATATGTAAGGTGGGAAATAATGTGTGTGTGTGTGTGTATATATATATATATATATTGTACTATATGGAAATAAGAGAGAGGGGGGGTTGAATGTCTTTGCCGTACGTATTGGACCATAGAACTAATGGAAATATGAATTGAATGAGGAGGTTTGTTATTATATATATGTATAAATATACATTAACTAAATCACTATTTTGCAAAAGTTGTGTAACCCATTTCACACGGGGAAAAGAGGGACTAGTTCAAAGTGTTTTTATGAGTTTCAACGGCAAGCAACATAAGTTAATAACTACTACTTTCAAAAGTCAGATTATTAATGATTTTATTAGTTGCTTTTGAATTTTATGAGTGAATGTCAATATGTTGAAGTTGAACCCATGCAATAGCAGCCAAATTGGAAATTTTCACTAATTGATACTTTAAACTTTAAAATACCACTAACTCACTTGTCTCTATCAAATCCCTTCATTCTTGCCAATTTTGTTTTCTCAAATAAAATTATTGTAGCCCAAGTTGCTACGCAGATATATATACGTATAAACAAATTGGAAATGGAAGAACTTCGAAGATTCCATACACATGTTTCTTTTAAAAGGTTATTAGCACTGTTTGTTCCTATTTTTTATACATTTTGTCTTTTTGATCCCTAAACTTTTTTATTTTGACAAATTAATCTATGAACTTTGGTTTGGTTTTTTTTTTTTTTCACAGTTTTGGTTCTTAATCATAAAATTGACAAATAATTTCTAAAATTTAATGGAGAATATCGGGTCGTCCTTATTGCATATAATACTTAGAAATTTTACGGAAATAACTTTGTTGATTGCAAAATATTATAGTTTTTAAGGGAATTGTGAAACGAACACTTTACACCTAATCGGATTATTGTTGTAATAATTTTAAGTTATAGCACATGATGAGCACGTGATTATTTTTATTGTATTTCAGAATTCATTCGTTAATTTTATAATTAGGGACTAAAACTGTAAAAGAAACAAAAATTCATGGCCTAATTTATCAAAATAAAAATTCAGAAACCAAAATGACATAATTTTCAAATTTTGTGGATTAACAATACTAACAACCGTTTTAAAAATTATAAAACTCATTTGAAATTTTGACTAAATTAATGCAGAGACCAAAGCAAAACCATAGTGTACTTTTCTTTTTTTTTTTTTTTTTTTTCATGTATGTATCGATCATGCATTAACAAACGACAAAAATAAAAAAATTGTCGTTTATAACCTCTATAGTACACCAACCACATGTGGCATCTTGTTGGTCTATCTGGTCGTTGGTCTAAATTTGATTTCTGCAATCTGAAGTTGTTGGCTAATTGGAGTTATTATATATAGGCCTTTTTTTTTATTTTTTTTATTTTCCGATGGGCCATAAAACGTGAAAATTGTGTTGTGTGTTGCGAAACCGTTAATGGCCTTAGGCTTGGGATGTTATACAACATTCTGTCGTTTCTTGAGAGATGAGGGTTAGATTTAGTAAATAAATTATAATTAAGTTATACCAATTGTCAAAATTAATCTCCTTACATGCCCAACAAATATGAAATAAGTTAACGGGGAAAGATGCTTGAATTTGACCAATATTTATAGATATTTATTTAGTGATAATTATATTTTGGTAGCTGCATGGGATACTAAAAAAGTTGCACCATGGTGTGCTTCTAATTCTTTCAATCCTAAATGCTTATTTACATTTTTTTTTTCTCTTTCTTTTGTTTTTTAATAATTTAAAAGTGAGCGATTCAAATTCAACACCTTATATTAAAGTTAAATATGAAGTTATAAATGATGTATACACATAATCTTTAATCTAAATTGATGATAATAAATGACAATATACAAAATATGCATGTTCAACTCGATATTAAAAAGTAAGATTGATGTCCGTAAAAAATAAATAAATATATATTTATATGTAGGAATACTCTTTTGTCCGTTTCTAAGTTTTTAATAAACAATTTATAATATTTTGTTGACTTACTTATAACTTTATGTAATATTATGTGTAACATGATATCATTTAGTAATTATTGATGTAAAAATAAATATGATTAAAAATATTATAATTAATTCAACTGGTTATTATAATAATGTATAAAAAATTCCAAATTCAGCTGTAGATAAAATAATACACCTATATATTTATATATCATTGTAAAAAGCGAAAGAGGAAGATAACAATATTAATGACGAAAGCGGCAGCCGGTAACATCACGTGGGGCTCACAAACAATGGTAGACGGATGTGATTGAATGTAGTTGAAAAACAAAGGTCTACTTCTAGATTTATAATATTTATATATATATATATATATATATATATAATGATATCACACTAGTAATTACAGCCATATGGTGTTAGCCAGCACAATAAATTTGATCTTCATCCCTATTATATATATATATATATATATAGTTTCTTGTGCATTTTCTTGAGCCATGTACTATGCATCTTTGTGCTCAGTCAGTTGAAATATCCCCCACTCCTTGTCTATGTGAATTTATCGTGTAAAATTGAATATCGACGAATCGAGAAGGAATTTGATATTGTTTTCATTTATTTTTAATACAATTGAATATAAATCTGTATTTGTATTTTAAAAGAACGTGCAGCAGCATTTCTAAAATCATTTTTATAAATAAAAATGATATCTAGTTTAATAACCATTGAAGTTAATATTTGCAATATTTAATTAATGTAATATAACACTGACATTATTTACACGTACCTTTTCATATTCATAAAAAATATTACATCCCTATATCTAATATTAACATGCAACGTTATAGGTTTATTTAAGGTCCGTTTGGTGAATGAGTCCACACATCGGAAATGGGAGTAATATAAGTCTCTCCACAAGCGAATTTAAATTAAGGGTATGATTATAACTTTCAAATATTTAATGAAAATACTATTCTAAGTTTACTAAATGAGGACACAATCAAAATTTTAGAGGGATTTTACAGAATTGATTAATCTCAGATGTAAAATTTCACTCACACTTTATTATATAATTATTTGTTTGCAATTTTGTAATTTAAATCAGATAACGCTTATCGTAAGAATGTTATATAAGGGATTTTCTTATCAGCCCAAAATTTGATAAAATAACAATTTTAAAATCCAAAATTTAAACTAAGGCAAGTGTCCTCTAAAATGACTCCATCACCTAATGTTATAACTTAAACAAAGACTGGACAAATTTTATTTTAGGGTTCCAAACTTTTTATTATTATTATTTTTTGAAACGGGAATTTTAATAAATTTAATAAGGAGATATAAAGACACAAAACATAATAAATGATCCCTGTTACATGAGACAAAATCCTTTAATAAAAATGGATCCATCAGTAAATCCTGATGACGCTCAAAGAAAATGACATATGCTTGAGACCCAATAACAGGTACATACCTTAGCACATTGAAATCGAGCACATGCAAGGCTCTTTTTGATAAAACCCTGACAATCGATGGAGTATCCCGATCAATCGAGAGCCAAGACTTAGTAGCACTAAGGTCACCACTAACTCTACATAGAAGCAATTCTAACGGGACCAAAACAACAACAAGACTCAAATCTAGCAGATAAACAATCAATGCAGAAAATGAGGAGACCACCTCCATCATTAGAATTAAAAAAAAAAAACACAATACCCAGATAAAAAACGGTGAGGACATTGCCATTATTACACACAAAAAAAAAAAAAAAAAAAAAAAACCAATCACATAGAAAAAGCAATTGCCGAAAACAAGATCCATATCGTCAAGAGAAATTGGGTAGCCGAAATTGATCTGCTATAGGACCTCTCTATCTTGCTCCTTCTCGCAACGCCGATCCTCCTCCAACAGGCTCATCTCTTTCAAAACTCTCATAATATGATTCTCACATCCATCCCCAAGGTCAAGAAACCAGAGACAGTCAAAAGACTGCCACTAGAATCCGGCCTCAAGAGAAGAAAACAAGTGAAAAACTTTAACTCTCGCTCATTAAAGAAAGAATAGAAGAGAGAGAAGAGGAAAGTTTACAGGCGGCCAATTATGCAATCCCAAAATATTTATTATTGATAGTTAACTTTTTTTTAATACCCTTTTGAAGGAGAAAAAAAAATCGGAGAAAAGAAAAGAAAAAAAAAAAAAAATTTTGGTTATTTTTCTCAAAGTTAGCAAAGAATCTGCATCCATCAATAATTCAAGTGAATGGTGTTCCCAATCAACAATCATTCAGGATGAGATAATTTATAATCAGACAAATTGCATCAACATTTCTTTTTCATTTCATTTCCAGTCATAATGTTCATTTATCCTAATGCTTGTAGTAGAATAAGAAACTAATGATATACATATATATATATATATATATATATAGATACCTCCTCATTTGTGATTGGCTAGAAAATCTTTTAGTATAATTAGGAGAAACCTTATTTTTGGTGAGTAACTAGAAGAATCTTTATTATGTCTTATTACATCCATACATAAGTGCTTTATTTTTTTTTTTCATTTAACATTTTTTTAGCAACTTTTACCCTCAATTACCAACGAGAAATCTACCATGAAAAATAAAACAAATAATATCTACTAATTAATTTTGAATCTTTAGGATTTTATAATTTTAGTTTAGTCGAAATTTGCATACTATTTTATTTTGGTAAATTGAAAAAATCTCTCCTGAACATAAACGTATTACTTACATACCCCATGTATTGAAATGTTACACATTTCTTTGTTGACATCTTATTCTCATGCAATATATGAACTTATTATCAACGTTTACCAAGTACGCAACTTCAAATTTGGGACCTCAGCAACCTTTTTAAAAAAGTTTTATCTACTGCAAAGAACACGCTTCAACATGATGCAAACAGCGATAGACGTCGGTACGTATCCTCACTCATTTTTTTTTTTTTTTTAAGATGCCCTCACTCAGTTTTAAAAACTAAAAAACCAAAAATGTTTTAGCTTTTATTCATTTTCATATTTTCCCAACTTAAATTTTACGATTCATCTTGTATTTTTCTTACTCAAGTCCTTAAATTTCTGTAAAATATGTTTTCTATTATGTCTTTTTTTTTTTTTAAAACATTATTTCATGTCTTGATATTCCTATACGTACTTCTTGTTTTTGTAAGGATAAAATGAAACGAATTATTTTACTTATTATTTTTGTTGTTGTTATTATTAGTATTATTATTATTATTTAGAATCAAACGAAGTAACAGCTTGTTTTTCGTAAGATCAAACGGAGTAGCAATTGTTAGTAAGGACTAAGGAGGCGATCTAACATCTACCGTAAGGTATCTAAGTTGGAATCTCCAATTCCAAGTTTCAAAATATATATATATATATATATATATTGTGATTTAAAAAAAAAAGAGAAAAAATTACTTAAATAATCACATTTTTTCATCTATTTCTTGACCAATATAACACAAATTTTAGTTAATTTAAGTTCAATCTTGTGTTATATTGGTCTAATATTAATTTTTTGTGTTATGTGGTGTAATAGTATCTAAATTTGTGTCATTCAGGTGCTTTTTAAAAAATTAAGCTTTCGTTTGGATCGCTAGTTTGAGTTGAAATTTTGAAGTTGGAGTTGATTGACTTTTCAAAAACTAATTATAATTTTTATTGATTTTTTTAAAAAAATACAAAAATTCAAACTGAAAAAATACAGTTTAATTAGAGTTAAACTTGAATTTCAAACAAACTATTAAAAATAAAACCGACAGGTCTCTCTTCCAAACAAACGACAACGGGTCTATGCCGTTTTTCCTTACCTTTCCAATTTTTAAAAAGAGAATAAAAACAAGAAGTAAGAAGACTAGGAACCCATCGAAAGAGAGAGCTGCGAGAGAGCATACGACGTTCGCGCCTCCGCTATATTCGGCGTCGTTGCACCGTTCAAAGACAAGCACTCACTCTTCTCTTCTTTTCACCGGTCTCGCGGTGTACTCTCCACGGAAAGAAACGACGCCGTCTCAGGCAGCACCTTATTTGGCTTTATCCATTTCCAAATTCCGCTGATGAGTCTTCTACAAAGGCCGCAGCAACCGCCAGCAGCGGCAGTTCAGCTGCCCCAATTCTCGTCGGAGCTCTCCCGTCTTCGCCGGCGAAATCTCCACCGCCTTCCTCCGGTTTCTGCTCACAGGTCTGTTTCTCGTGTTCTTCACCAAAAAAAAAATACAGAATTTTGATTAAAAGTAGTTCCATATTTTCTCTGTAACCAAACAAACATTCCGACAATGTGAGGTTTTGCTCTCCGTTTTCCCTAAGAGAAAGTTCCAAATTTTGGTTTTCTCGGAAACCAAACAGTAACGCTGTTACCGAGGTTTTTTGAAGGACTAGTTCTGGTTCTGATGCTTTGGCAATTGATATATTCTCTTTTGATTCTTTTTTTTTTTTTTCAGAGAAAAAACTTGTAATTTTCAATTTATGAATTTGTTAGATGGAAGGACTTCTAGAGAGATTCTCTTGTAGTCTGTGTGTTGAAGTTTCACAGTAAGAGTGAACGACTATAAATTTTGTGTGTGCTTTCTGTCGATTTTCAGTGTCATTGCTCTCCTAAGTAAAAGATTAGCGCGCTTAATCCATTAAGGCGTAACACGAATGGCATTGATTTTTGGATTGTGGGGAAAATTTCAGGCAGGTTAGTAGGATGTCTGTGGCTGAAAAGGCTGGGATTTCGATTAAATCGATGGTGATAAAGCCTCCATCACATCCTACGTATGATTTGCAAGGTGTTATCAAGTTAGCCCTTGCTGAAGATGCCGGTGATCAAGGTTTGGAATTCGTTAGTCTTTTACATTCTACTGTCTTATCTTGAATCTTGAATCTTGAATCTTGATCCCTTCATTGGTTTGGTATCATGGATGTTAATCACATTGTTGCCTCCGGGTTGAGATTCGATGCGGAAAAAATAATGTGTCAATAAAATGTTGCCAAAGGCTTGTAATTTGAATTTGTTTTGATGGCACGCTTTTCAGAGACTTTGAGGGAATTTTGTGTTTTGTTATTGTAGGTGATGTAACATCTCTGGCCACCATTCCGCAAGAGGCAGAAGTCGAAGCCCATTTCTTAGCAAAGGAGGACGGTGTTGTTGCTGGCATTGCGCTTGCAGAGATGGTGTTTCATGAAGTTGATCCCACTCTTAAGGTAAGAAGATTATACATTTGTTTTCTTGGATTAATTGTGGTGTTTGCATACTTGGTGACTTGTCTTGTGCCTTTCAACAAACAGGTGGAGTGGTCTCTAAAGGATGGAGACTCTGTTCATAAGGGCCTAAAGTTAGGAAAAGTCTATGGTAAATTACGAATTAAAAATGTTCAGTAGCATTTGAAACTTTATTGGAACGTAGTTTTACAAAATTCTATACAGGAACGGCATACAGCATTATTGTAGCTGAAAGGGTAGCGCTAAATTTTATGCAGAGAATGAGTGGAATAGCAACTCTGACTAAGGTACTAGTATCATTCTCTCTCTCTCTCTCTCTCTCTCTCTCTCTCTCTCTCTCTCGATAGATCAAATAGGCTGTTTAACTCTTTAATGCAATTATAGAGAAAGGTTTGCAAAATGAAATGTCATCAGATATAGATTTCTATTAGAAAAGTTTCATACATGAACCTTGGCTACTCATCCAGTGCTACACCTCTCCTTCCAAGATGTTATATGTTTGACGTCAAGGGGAGCGATCACCATGAGGAATAAAGGGTTTTGGAGTTAGGGAGGCATATATAGTCTGTTATTTGGAGTTAGAGGTTATATCTTTTTTTTTTTTTGCTAATAGTCTAATATCGGCAAATTTTTAACCTGTACATGGATGATGTGATAAATGTGTTCGGAGAGGCAGTATCACAGTGGTGAACCTATTGGCGAAACAAATGTACTTGTAAAATGCTTATATTGGTATGTTGACTTCATTAGATGTAAGAAAGAGCGATTTATGAGGCTTTTTCTTTCTGTAGGCAATGGCTGATGCTGCAAATCCTGCACTTATCTTAGAGACAAGAAAAACAGCCCCAGGTCTACGTTTGGTGGATAAGTGGGCGGTATATTTCATCCTTTTATTGTTCTATTCTTGTGTGATTGAACATTATGGTTGTCCTAATAAAACTTCATGTTGTAGGTGCTTATTGGTGGAGGGAGGAATCATAGACTGGGTTTATTTGATATGGTATTAATAAAAGATAATCACATATCAGCTGCTGGTGGTGTCACAAATGCTATAAAAGCTGTAGACAAGTATCTAGAGCAAAAGAATCTTAAAATGGAGGTTGAGGTAAAAAAAAGTTTATTATTCGGTTCCTCTCTTGAATGCTGATGGAAAATGTCCCTTGGTCTCTGAGTTTTCTTGAAGAATTGCTTGGTGTCTGTCTGATACTACTATATGTTGTACCATGGTATACACAAAAGTTTCCTAGAATTCTCTCAATCGCTTGGTGTCTGCTTGATACTACTATAAACTGTCCCATGGTATTCACAAAAGCGTCCCAAAATTCTCTGCTTTCTTCTTGTTTCTAACTTTTCTTGTGTGTGGATGATGGTATCTATGAGTGTTTGAGGTTAGTTTGTGTATATGCTGTACAAAAGCATGCTTACAGAATCGACTCTGGTGGTTTGTAAACCTTTTCTATTTTGCAGGTTGAAACTAGGACTCTGGAAGAAGTACATGAAGTGTTAAATTATGCGTCACAAACGAAGACTTCATTGACTAGAATAATGTTGGATAATATGGTTGTACCACTCCCAGATGGAGATGTTGATGTATCCATGCTTAAAGAAGCTGTGAAACTGATTAATGGGAGATTTGAGACTGAGGTAGCCTAAACTTAAGTTCTTCAGAAATTTCGAGTTATTTATTTATGATCTGTAATAATAATATGATCTAAGTAGATTTAACAGGAACCAAAACTAATGGATGTTTTCCATCTGAACCTTTCAATCTTCTGTTGAACCTATCTTGTAAATAACCAATATATTACTTGTTATTGTAGTTGGACGATAATTTTTTTTATAGGTTTTAAGTTTATTATTTGGTTGACTACCTTCTTCATGGTGACAGGCATCTGGCAATGTTACTCTTGAAACAGTGCACAAAATTGGAGGCACGGGGGTGACCTACATTTCAAGGTAATGTTGATTCTCTTTTAGTTTTTATACAGTTGCCCATAAGGTTTAGATGTTATGTTTTCTGTGAAAAAATGGGAGAAGGGGAGAGGGGTGGGATTGGGGTTGTGGAACAGGGTGAGGAGAGTTTGACCTGACTAGCAGTTTCCGGTACCACCAATTAAGGAGAGGATCAATAGAAACTTAAATGCATCATAACAATACAGCAAATATTTTTAAGGGTTTTGAACAGAAGCTAAATTATGTTGATTATGGAAATGCACTTGTTTCCCATGATTGGGAAATGTGTCTTCAATTGGCAGGACTGCTATTTTAGTGCAGAGCCCATAAAGTTCTGCAAATCTTTTATTTTTTTAAGTAAAGAACGTAAAATATGTTTCTGAATAGATTCTGTCTTGATCTTGCAATATTTGATGAGATTTATGATTGGTGAATTTTAATAGCATTAATGGGAATTTTGGTTTGTCCCATTCTTTCGAAAATTTTGCACGACACATCTTAGGAACCCATCAAGTAGAACTCACCCTTGCAAAACCGGCTTGCAAGGGAAGGGAACCCTAGGGCTTATAAATCCACAACTAATCGCATAATCTTTCTATGTGGGACATTTGGTGTCTAACATCCTACCACGCTCCACAAACGCTGTCCACTGAAGCCCATTTTCCCATCTAGGTGACTTCGCGGATCCTGCCTTCTATTATAGTAGCTCTCCCTTAGTCATCTCATCTGTAGCGGCAATCACAGAATCATAGCCAATACTACATGCGATCCCATACTCGACATGGTGTTTTGTAACGATCCATCGCGCGGGGGTCCAATTCAGCGGCGGTCCACATTGTCTACACTAGCCCTGCATCAGCCCTTTCCTCGATGGCGGATTCACTCGGTCATCAGTATTTGACACTTTGAGGACTCCACCTATGCTTCTTAATCAAGCCTATTACGCAACCGTGTCAACTTGAACCTTTGATGTGGTGGACTAGCTCTGATAACAATTGTTAGGAACCCATTAGGTAGAACTCACCGTTGCAAACCAGCTTGCAAGGGGAGGGAATTCAAGGGCTTATAATCCCACTACTTATAATCTTTCCATGTGGAACATTTGGTATCTAACAACATATTTATGTGCCTGTGGCGTGCATTTTGGTGTCACCTCCATAATTCAAAATGAGGCATGTAAGTGAGTATTTTTCGTTTCTTCACCAAAATCCCTCCGTCTTGGGAATGTTTTTATTTCATAGAACTCTGAAGAGGATAAAATGTCATGGGCTTCACAAGTCTGAATAGTACTATTAATAAAACATGTGGCATGCTTATGGGGTGGGTATGGTAGGTAAAGTGCCCATAACTTGAATACGGTAACAAGTAAAAACTCAACGTTTCAACTGGTCCATCTGAACAAAACAATTCTTCCTTCAAAACACTTCTTACCTATAATATTTTGCAAGTCTTTCACTCGAAACAAGTAATTAACATCAGTTTACAGTCAATTAAATAGCGTTTTTCCCTGTCCCTTCTGATGATTCTCAATTCTATACAAGATTTCTTTTTTGCTCTGCAGTGGTGCACTAACACATTCTGTGAAAGCTCTTGACATCTCCCTCAAGATCGACACGGAGCTGGCTCTTCAAGTCGGAAGGCGCACCAAAAGAGCATGACCATTTTGCTCAAGACTCACACATCGGTATGTGAAAAATTCCATATCTTAGCACATGGTGCTCAGATGATTACTTAAAAGAACAGTTCAATAATGTATGACAAATGCTCATTGATGAGTGGAAAAAAAGAAAAAAGAACACCATCTATAAAGGCAACGGAAACGGGACATGTCCTTTTGTCAGTTTGATAATAAGTGGAATACAGGTATACCAGGATGTCGATCTCATTGCGTTGAAACAGGGCAGCTTGTCTTTTGGAAATGTCGGTTAGACTTATTTGAGGTGTTCAATATTGATAAGATATATATCGGACTTTTAATCTTTCTAAAGAGCTTTAAGGCATAATGTAGGACTTGAAATTCCTAATGAAAAGTTAGAAACTCCCCCCCACAGAAAGTTATACCTAGAGATTCTTCTGGATTTTTATTTTATTTTATTTTATTTTATATTTTTGGAGAGAGAGAGAGAGAGAGAGAATTTGGGTTTTGTTTTGATTTGAAAAATGAAAAATGTGGATTTTTTTGGTGGTGGATGATATTTACACATCTGGGGAAGGTAGCTAAATCATGAAAGCAACTTGGTTCATTGGAATTTGAATGTGGTAATGAGAGAGCGACTGGACATGAAATCTACAAAATCAAGAGAGATCTAGACCTCTATAGAGAGAGAGAGAGAGAGGCATTATTAGATTATTGTTTGTCTTTCAAATATTAAGAGAGAGGAGAGATTTCTCTTTCTGTCTCTCTCTCTTTTTGGTATTCACGCAAGCGACACACAATTCCACGAGGCAGTTCGACCACAAGAGTCTTTAGGAGAAGGAAAATAATGGATCCATAAGTAGATCACACTAAGTTATAACTTCCAAACAATTACTGACTACAAAGAACTTGTGACACTTATAAGCCACTAAGTCCCCCCCTCTTTCTGCTAACCAAGAGATCTCTCTCTTGATGTCTTATGGAATTAATACAAATTGCTTTTTCTTTTGAAGGGAAAATACTTCTTCTTTGTTTGGATTGGTGATTATATCTGTCAAATTGATGCTACTTCTTTATCCAGGCAAGCTAATAAATTAATAGTATAACAAATTTCTACTCAAAATTTTTAAGCCGGATTTAAATTTTTTTATTTTTTTTAGCATATTAATTGCTGCATACAACATTAAAGTGATTTATGAGCTAGTTTGGTATTATCATGGTTTCTAGACTATTCCACAATATATGTCGTGCAGCCAAGCTTGAATTGAATGGTTCTTTTCTTTGGTTGGACTTGGGATTATGCCAACTTCTCTCGACTAATAACTCTTTTATTTCTTTTTCCCTTTCGGTTCTTTTGTAGATTTTTAATACTACTCTTCCTACCATTCCTTTTTTTTTTTTTTTTGTTTCTTGCATACCAATTTTAGTTTCTTATTATATCTAAAAGATAGGATTTGACTCGTATGTCTCCTTAAGAGCATTATTCGAATCCACATATGGTTTTATTTGGATCATAATCTTTGTGAGAATTTTGAGATCAGAATGAACTATGAGATTGCATAACAATCATATCATATTATATATATATATATATATATATTTTTTTTAAAGAGAGAGAGAGCAATTTAATTCTCATGAATTAGAATAATAAACATTTCACTTCATAAAAGAAATTAACGAGTCGATAGAATATTTCCTACTCTTTTTGCTATCATCCATGTATGTCTTTTCTTTTCCGTTGAAAACTTCCCTTCTTCTCCCTCTGGAACACATGCTTTTTTATGGCTCAAATTTGTTACGTTACCGGAATTTCAATCAATACATTTCAGTACTTGCTTTAAATATGTTTCACATAGTATTTTTCTATGATTGTACCTTTTTTTCCCCCCTAGAATTCTCTGATTGTACTTGCATTATTCACCACTTACGTCTAGTCCATAATATCTTAAACAAAAATAAATAAAAAATCCTATGGATAAAGTTACCATCTTTTTAAATTTTTTTCATTTGAATGTCTAAAAAAACGTACTGCTTGAGATACTTTTACGGTTTTACAATCATAAACTAGTACATGTTCCGAAAATCAATGACACATGGTTGGGGTGATATTTTCTTTTTCTTTTTTCTTTTTTTTTTTAATAAAATGTATTCAATTATCATGTGTTTGGTTGGATTTAAGCTGAATTATTATGCATTTGATGCACGAGTTTGAATGATCGGAAAAAAAATTATTAATATAAAACTTGTTTCGTTTATATTGAAATTTTATGTTATTTAAAAAAAAAAACAATTCTATTTAGACTTATATATGTAAAGTTGTTGACTTTTAAAGTTTGAATTGTAAAGTCGTAATAATAAACTGTAAATAGTTAAATTTGAAAAAAGAAAAAATAAACAAGCAATTGCATTTGAATGTAACTGGTTTGTTAAACGCATGCCTCGTGAGGTGAAAAAAAAAATATTGAACAAGAAGGTCAGCGGAGTTTTCATGAATCATGACCTAGTATGGCTACCTTCTTGTGGGTATATAAAAATTAGTTACCTAATGGTCAATCAAACCGCCCCCCATATTATGGATTTCTTTCTAGTTCTACGGTACAAAATTGAAAAGGAAATGGTCCAAACAAACAAAAAAACCTATGTCCCAATGTTCATTTTCATGGGTTGCCATCCGCTCATGCCATCTAAAGCTATCAACTTTTTATGGGCTGCCTCTTGATTACTTTTTGATCTTTTTTTTTTTTTTTTTTTTTTTTTAAGAAAATAGACTTTCTTCCATGAGATACTTCTACTGGTAATATACCTTTGTAAATGTTAAATTCAGTCAAAATTATTTCAAAACTAAAAATAAAACAAAAATAAACAATTAAAAAGTTGATATAAATATAATAATTGAAAATAGAGTTTTATTGATACGGTATTTCTTTCCTACTTTATCATAAAATTCTCTTAGAAACAAACTTAAAAAGGGAGAAGGAAAAAATTCTTTGAAAGGGGGTGTAGAAAGATTGTAGGCGACTTTGTGCTAAAGAGGTCATCCCCTTTAAACATTGTCCCTTAAAAAAGATGGGACGATCTTTTATTTGAGATCTTAGTCACCAAGCAATTTGATCTGAAATCTCTTTTTTTTTTTTTTTTTTAATAAGTAATTTCATCTGAAATCTGCTCATTGGAGAATCGGAACAGAAAAATATGTGCTTTTCAGGAGCCAGGGACAAAAAAAAAGCCATTTGTTTTACAGCTGCAAACTTAAACTGAAAACAATGAAAAAAGAAAAAGGAAAAAAGTGATTGGTATTTTTCTTTTCCTATACGTTTATCTCTGACATTGGAATTCATTTCTGTCCAACCTTATGGGGGGGGGTATGAAACAAATAAATAGTTATTTTGATTCATTATAACCGTCCTATTGGTTGCTTGAAAGAGTGATACTATTTAATAAGAACATTTAACATGTGTGCCAGGATCTGACCTGCCAACTGCTCTGCCTGAATGAATATTTCTACCCAATAGTTTGTCCCGTATATATATACACACACACACATATATTCATAAGGATGAGCTGCTAATTGTTTTTTTTTAATATTATAATAACCAAGTGATTCTAATGTAATATCGTGAAATGAGACTTATCATTTATGTTAATATTTGCATAGTATCATGTAATATGATTTTAATAACAGTCACATGTAAATTAATTATTTGTTATAAATTTTAAATAAAAAGTTACAATTATCGGATGAATCCGTTTATCGGAGACAAAACTTTTCCTATATATATAGTCATATATTAAATTACTGTTAAATTATGTATGCACTATCACATTATGTGTTGTATTTGATAATGGAGAAATTAGAGAGATTAGGTCAGGAGGAAATTAAAGCGTCAAAATCACCTGCCAATACCCAGAGGAAAAAGTGCTGTGCTAGGAAAATTGAAAATTCTATCCACCCAGATTAGGGTTTGGTCTGAGTCTCTTTCTCAACCTTTCATAGTTGTACATGCTCTTATTCTTCACGAAATTGGATAGTCTTCTATTCTTTTCGTGGTAATGTCTTTTTTTTTTCTTTTTAAATATAATTCATCAATTGCTATTTGAAGATCTTTTTTTTTTTTTTTTTAATTACTATTAAGTAGACATCATATGTTTGAATCAAAAAAAGTTGCTCCATCCGTTAATATAAACCTATTATTCCCATTCAAGAGTTTTGCTAAAAATAATAATAATAATAATAAAAAAGGAAGGACAATTCAAGAAACTCATCTGATTGTTCTCAATTATTGATCAAAATGAAATAGAATTTCGCACGCGATGATGAGACACACATTGATTAGTGACCGAAAGTGAATAACCACGTATTGATAAGAATAGAATTCACAAAGGAAAACAATAAAATAAAAATACCGGGTACCAAAATAAGGTAAAGTGGACAAGAATGATGAAATACCGTATTGTGACTGGTAGTTAAAGATTAGTACCCCTTTTTTTTTTTTTCTTTTTTTTATTTTATTTTTGTCAAAAAGCTATTTATAATAATCCAACCTTGGCGTCACTTTTATCAAATTACAAAGAGAATCCTCAAATTTTCTCATGTTTGTCTTTAGCTAGCAATATTCCAATATTGCTAGCTTAAACCGAAAAGTTCACAAGCGCGATTGAGATGTTTACCCACTGATTATTAGAGAGGAAATTAGGAAACAAGACGTGACGCAAAACCTTGGTGGATTTATATGTCTAGTCAATGTCACTAGGATGATCTAGCCGACCATGCCTGAGAAAACAAAGCCAATAATACAACAATTACAAGAGGAGAGTAAAAATAAAAAATAAAAAAAAAACACTAATTATTTGATGGGCGGTAAAACTGTTCGTTTTTCTCTTACAACAACAATATATGGAATATTGAATGTTAAAATATTATATGGAATAACGATGTTCATATGTTATATGGGATATCCTATCTCTCGAAAATTATATCAATCCGTCATCATTTACGTTATAATATAAAACTATTGTTAACATACTTCTTAATAACTTAAATTTTTAGGATAGATTGATAAACTAATATAATATTAGAGTAAGGGATCTTAACATTAATCCACAATAAATGAATAAATAATTAAGAGGAGAAAAAAATGAGACATAAATAAGTGATCTAATTCTTTCACGGAATCATGAATAGAATGTTAGTACAAATTGAGCTCAAATATTCAAAAATAATGCTAGAAGATACCGATAACTTAAAAGATCTCAAGTGCATAATTTTTAAGATTAGGGGCTAATTTTGGTTTTAAGGTGGATGATGACAGTCCAATTGCATCATGCCTGGCCAAACCCCATCTCTATCTCCAAGAATTAAAAATTAAACAACATTAAAACTATGGGGGTTATATCTCAATGGGTGTTAAAAAAAAAAAAAAAACTTAGATTTTTTTTTACTAATCTATTTAATGACAAGTTGCAATAAGAATAAGATATTACTACTATACATTTTTATATAGAGATTTTCAAACTCCTTAAGAAACGGAAAAAATAATTGGTGGATGAGTTTGCATTAGGCCTTATTTAATGGCCGAGGAAACGTATTTTGTGGGGCCTTTGTACACTTAATTAGACAAAGCATAATTAGTATTCTATAAAAAAGAGTAGCATGGATTCTCTAAAATTATAATAAAAAAATAATAAAAAACTAATAAGTAATTCAACAAAAATAACATATCCTTCACATGGAGATGAGTCATGAATGATGATGATGATGATGGAAAATTGTCTAGGGGCGGCTATTTGTACACCCTCTCTTTTCCTTTTGGGGACTATTTGTGTGTAGAAATGATGCAACTTTTGTAGGACAAAAAAGTGTGGGGTGTCCATCCAATGAAATAAAAAATACTTTTGCAATAAATTCCAATTTGGGAGAATGGGCATGCTTAATAATATTATTGGAGGAATTTTTTTTTCCTAAGAAAAAAGTGTGTGAATAAATAAATACATAATAATATATAGTTTTACGAAAGCAAACGCCAATAAGAAGTTTGAAAAGAGAAAAATTGAAATAAAGTGTGTATATATATATATATATATGTATATATCTCTCTCTTTCCGCACGCCAAAGTAGCAGCATACACACCTTTGCAGATGTTGCCTTCCACCAAACCAAACGCCAAACAAATGCTACCAAACCCCCTTTCTCCGTTTGCTAGTAGATTTGTGTGAGACATGCCATCTGACTCTTTTCTTATGTGGGAAAATATTTTCCTTCAATTTTATTTATTTTCTTTTCTTTTATTTGTGTTTTCGTATCATTAGTCATCTGAGGGGAAAAAAGTGATGTATAGTTTCTCCATTGTCATGACCTTTTTTTTAATTTATTTTTTTAAATTTTATTCCTAGAGAATTTCACAAATATCAAACTAATACGTTACATCACTGATGGGATAGTGTAGATGTAAGGATGCAATCTTCTTTTCTCATAATACATCTAGATTTGATACTTGATAGTCCGATGAAAGGTCTTTTTAGGTCAATGAATTGTGGATCCTCGAATTCATGGTGGTGTGAGTGAAATTACTGGATTCATCCATCAAGTTGAATTATAGGTCAATGAATTGTGGATCCTCGAATTCATGGTGGTGTGAGTGAAATTACTGGATTCATCCATCAAGTAGAATTGAATTAAGCTCTTTTTGTTCGATAATGGGTATGAAGAACGGGATGACACCAATGATAAATTTTAACAAACAACCAAACTATGTTACACAAAAGTGGAAGAAAGAGAGACCAACTGTAATTATCTCTAAAAGTGACAAAGAGAACACTCACATGCAGAGAAATACTCATATTGAGACATAATTATTTGTATTGGGAGACTCACACATTTTAAGTTCGACAAAAGGCTAATGAAGACTGAACCAATAGTCTAAAAATAATAGTCTACGAAACTTGAAATTAAAATCTCTCATCTATCAAATCATTTGAAAGTGAGTATAATGTCATAATTAATTATGACCTTGGTGGTGATATATAGACTACTTGCAATACCTTTATCATAGTACATTCAAGTTTGATACTTGATAGCCCCTGATGATGCCAAAAACCTTTGACTTAGCACCCGATGCGATCACTTGACGTGGTCGGCCTTGCACAGTCACTCTACGCCTGGTTGCTTGTAGAAGGAAAGCACTTCGAAGTAATGAGGACACCGGTGGAGTGTCTGCCACAGGCACTCCGATACTTAAGTCAATAATGGTACTAATGATCAAGTAGAGAGGCAGAGCTTTGGCAAGAAAAAGTTGTCCATACCTGAATAGGTGGGTTGACCCTCTATTTATAGACGTTCCCTGTGGGCCCAAGTGTTCGGGTGACCCTGATGGGTTGAACTTCAAGTGTTCCCGGTGCGTAGACATGTTTCAGTTGTATGGGCACTACACACCCAATGGGCTGATGCCACGTGTTCTTCCGGTCTGGTGATAGGGGACACAAAGGCAAGCTAGTACTAGTAGAGGTGATGAGTACTGTGTCAGTTTGGCAAGGCGGCGGGAGCCAACGACATGACAGACACAATAGCAGGTGGTGTCAGGTGTCAGGCGGTGGGTGCGATGTGCTGTGCCAGGGTACTGTTGTCAGTCGGGACGGGAGGACATGACGTGGGCAGTATGGGGTCAGTCAGCACATGAAGGGTTCAGTAGTTGACGGGGAAGTTTTGCCCGGGTCAACACAAAGGGTCTCGTTAGTGATCCGCTCGTGGTCCACAATGAAGAGCATTGAACTAACTCGATGGTGGTCGTTCAGCACAGTTCTCGGGGGAGAAACTTTGGCCGATCAATCTGGTCTGGTCAGAGGTACACGGCTACCAGCTCTTTTGCACCGATCGTGAAAATGGGCCTATACGTTCTCCGGTAACCCGTTCACTAAAAAGTTGGTTTTTCATTGTCGGATGAATTGTCAACAACCCCTAAAAAAGATTCTGCCTGGTCAATGAGTTGTGCGTCATCACATTCATGGTGGTGTGAGTGAAACCATATTCATCCTTCAAGTAGAATTGATTAAACTCTTTTCGTTTCATTGAACCTCGAGGTTTCTTCTATAGGTGATGAGCATAAAGAGCGGGTTGACATTAATAATCCATTTTAACAAACAACTAAAAAACTATTTCAGACAAATGTGAAGTGAAGAGCGATTAACCATAATTATCCTCTTAGAGTGACAAAAATGACCCTCACATACATATAAATACTCACATTAAATCATAATTATTTCTACTGAGAGACATGTATTTTAAATCCTGATGAAAGGCTAATTAAAATCAAACCAATGATCTAACAATAATAATTTTTAGTATTTTTATTAAAACTCAAACTTAATCTATCAAGTCACTTTAAAAGTGAATATAATGTCATGATTAGATTATGACTATGGTGGCGTTATACACACACTATACATACTCTTTTGGTAGATTTCACAAGTTGATAGTTGCATTTTTTTAATATAGAAAAAATATAAGTATATATAGTTGATAGCTGCGATTGTAATTGAGTGATTGTATCTTCCTAAGACAATGAAACGCATAACTTTTTCTACAGCAACTAATGAGTTTGTTTGTTTTTTTTTTTAGTCGTTCACTAAACAATTTAATAAAATATATAAGTGTGTCATCGCCACGTGTACCTAAAAAAGTGGTATTGCACTTAATTAATTACTATCTAGAATTTTGATTTAAAGAGGTAAATCATGACCCCAATGACGTTTTAAACGTTAAAAAAAAAAAAAAAGAAAAAAAAAAAGAAGCAATTAGAAGCTAATATTATTACCGTATGGATAATCCACTTTGTACATACATATATATATATATATATTTCTTAATACGAATCCCATAAATAAAATATAAAATGCACAAGCTAATATTATTACCGTATGGATAATCCACTTTGTACATACATATATATATATATATTTCTTAATACGAATCCCATAAATAAAATATAAAATGCACAAATCTTAACACATCCTAACTCGACGCAAGATCCATATGGGTTTTGATTTCCAATAACATCATGTGAATTCATATGATGAGTTTAGCCCTTCTAACATTCTTTCATTATGGTAGGGTGAAAACGAGATTTTCACCTCTGTAAAAGAAGCAAAATACGCCATTAATGTGGTGACATAATAGTAAA